>CM040976.1:25283535-25304525 GCA_022985145.1 Pangasius djambal | reverse complement strand
GCTATAGCTACAGAGCCATTTCTCACCCAACCCCCGAGGTTGAAAATAAAATACAGACGTCTGAAATTGGCCGCTCCAGTGGTTCAGAGCCGACTGAGCACTGTATGGCCCCTGCTTTAAAACCCCCTTCTCACACATTCACACACAAACACATACACACACTGTTTCCTCATGTGCCTGTGCTCAAAGCACACCTTTTTTTCTCTACTTTTGTGACTCTTTTTCTAAAAGACTGTGTTTTTCTTCAATTTTGTCTAGAGTAACTATGGTGACGAGGGCAGGGGGCTGTGGAAAGGTGAAATGCTAATCTGTTGAGCGTGAAGTGAAGAAGTGTACCTTAGCCAAGGGTGAATAATCACCCATTTATGCGTCTGTTCCTGAGCACTGAATGTCTAAGTGCACTTTTAAAAAATAATAATAATAAAAAAGATTCTTTTGGTTATCAAACTCAAATTCACATTTTTCCTGACTTGATCCTTATTATGCATCAGTGCATTACTGAAACAGATCCATTTTGAGCTGAATAAAACTGAAACAAAGCCACAGAATTATGGAATCACGTCAGAGAAATATAATCTGATAGGGCTTGTATTAGTTTTTATGAAATGCTGGTGGACTCAAACCCACAGGTTAATTAACACCATTATTGGTACACATGGTGAATTGAAAATGAAAATGGCGAGTTAATAAAAGCAGCTGAGCTCTGTGTGCAAGGTTATCTCGGCTACTGCTGAATGCGTATCACACATATTGCGCTCAGTTCTCCCTCAGTAACTTCATTAGCCTTTAAAATGCAGTTGCCTTCTGCACTCCTTCGCGGCGTGCCTGCAGGACGTCGAGGAAACGATGGGCGCACTCGTTTACTTGCAGACTTTCCGTCGACATCCCATTAAAATCTCTCCGTCTCCATGTCTCGCTCGCCTGAACGCTGATTTATGTGGATCCAGATTCAAGGTCCGGCAAATGCACAAGGACAGCAGTGTACCTGCTGCCAGAGGCATCCTTAAACTGCTTGACCTGAACGTGTGCGCGCGTGTGTAAGCGGGTGTGTAAAGTATGCATGTGTGTGTGTGTGTGTGTGTGTGTGTGTGTGTGTGTGTTTCTTTCTGAAGCAAAGATGCATTGCACATGGGAAACTTTACCCATGCCCTTGCTGGCAGAGGACACAATCTTTCTCTTCTTCTCTTAGCATCTTTCACATCTGTCACATTTCAGGGCAGTTCTGGGAGTAGGGGAATTCACCGTTATTTTGAGTGCTTATTTATATATGGTATGTGGCATGTGCTCAATTCCTGTGAGATATTATATTTCATTATATTAGGGAATTGTTGATCCGAGGCGACGTGTTCTTCCTCCATAACACTGGTAATTGCATTAAAATCCACAGAGAATACAAACTTGAACTTCAATTCAACTTTGAAGTTGGTCTTAGGGTTTAAACCTCCAAGCAGATCTCAAGTACAGTTTATAGGGAGCCAGCAAGTGAGAGTGAATCCATTTATATTGAGAGTCTAAAATGGTAGTGTGTAACCATATAGCCTTTTTTCATTAGGACTTAATGCATAAAGAGTGAAAAAAAAAGACAGAATTTATCTCCAACACAATGGGCTAGGCACACTATAAAACAAGGAAAGGCAAAGAGACACTATGAAAAGTAAGAGCCATCAAAATTTAGGAAACACAGTTCACCTCTAGTTTACACATGTAAGACATCATTGAAACAATAAAAATGGATAATTATACACCAGCCAACAAGACACAATGAGACTAATTAGGAGGAACAGGTGTGGACAGTGATTGCAGATGTGGACATGGCAGACTGATCCCAGGCCTGAAGCATGGACTGGGACCAGGGAAGGATTGGGGCCAACACACAGGCAGGAGCAGAGAGAGAGCCAGAAGCAGAAAGGGGGATCACCACATTGTGTGCTTGACAGGCCATCCCATGTTGTAGTAGAAAGGATGGGTGAAGAGTGAATTGCCCAGGGTCTGTGCTAAGTCACATGTTAACCATGAGCCACTATTAAAAAGAAGGTCTCCCCAGCTCCACTTATAGGCTACACTCTCAGAAATAAAGGTGCCCAGCTGTGGTTTCCCTTGCCACTGGGGTGGCACCATGTTTGGTATCTTTCTATATATCCTTTAGTGTGTATCTTTTAAAAATAAACCTTCAAACCTTGAAACCTTTAAAAATAATTTAAGATACGCACCAAAGGTACAAATCCCTTGATGCTACAACCCCAAGGATAAATACAGTTTGGTACCTATATTTCTGAGACTTTAATGAGACTTGCTAGAAAATGGGGGAAGGGGACTGTTCAAGTGGATTTACACCAGTCTGAAACTCTTTAAAATGGCACACCAAGTACCCCTTTTATCTACCATGCAATTCTTGTGATGTTGGTTCCCTCAGCACTTCAACCAACAACTCGTGATAAAAGTTATCCTGTTCCTTCATGCATTACATATTGGTTTCCATTCAAAAGTATATGGAAATTTACATTTACAGCACTTTACCAGCATCTTTCTCTATGGCTGGCCCTCGAAATGGACTCTCTTCCTCTTAAAAGTACATGTCCAGTTATGTCCATGATGTTAATACAGGCAGTAAATACACATACAAATTTGCAAACTATTGTCTTCTTCTTCTTCAGCATTTTTAGTGGTTGGCAAATAGCAAATTGCCTGCCATTTTCTTCTTCAGAATTTTTGAGATGTGGTTACTGCCACAAGACTAAATGAAGTCAAAGCTGGGACTGCAAAACCATCATGAGGAAAAAGCTGGATACAGAGATTACCTCAGAGCTGGGACTAGAGGACTATCCAAAAGCAAAGCCTGCTCTGCAGGATTATGAGGAGACAACATCCTGAACCACCAAACCACAAGGAGGCAAATCTGTGATGGCAAAACCATCAGGAGGCAAAGTCTGGACCAGATAACTACCTCAGAGCAAAGCTGGGACTTGAGAACCACACAAGAGCAAGGCCTGGACTGCCAAATTATGAGGCAACAACAATGAGGAGGCAAATATGGGACTGCAGTACCATCAAGAGGCACAGTCTGGAGGATCACCGCAGGGCAAAACCGGGGCAAGGGGACCATTTAAAAGAAAAGCCTGAACTGCCAAACCATGAGGAGGCAAATCTGGTAATGAAAAACCATCAAGAAGCAACATCTAGGCCAGAGGACCACTCAGGGAAAAGCTGGGACTTCAAGGCCATAAAAAGCACAGTCTGAACCACTAAACCATGAGGAGGCAAATCGGAGACTGCAGTACCCCAGGGTCCAAAGTCTGGACTATGGAACCAAGACATTATTTTAGAAAGGGCATACACCCCAACATCCTCTATCTGGTATCTAGTAGCATGGTGTGAGTATTGTCACAGTCTGAGGTTTGGTCACCTGAGCCATGACCAGGTACGGACATGGTTCCAATGGCAGGAGAGCAGTGGCATTCAATGCTCTAGGTGGCAGGGCAGGGGTATCACAAGACACTGAGGCTGGAATGACCATGGGCAGGGGCACTGGCACAGCCAGGACTTGGGATTTCATCTTATCTGTTATGCTAGTATCTTGTAGTTTAGCTCTTTGAGCCATGGCATGACACCACCAGTAAAGTCTAACCCACACAGCACCTTAATAGCTGGCTTCTTAGAACAATCTTCATGTAGAAAAACTGTAATTAAGCTACCAGAAGTTCTAAGATGTATTTAAATCCAAAGAAAAAAAAATCAAATTCTCTAGGCTATGCTCTGCACTCTGTTCTGTATCCTTTGTGCACGTCTTTCTAACCATTTATGTATTTCTTTTAACATCATCGCTTTCTTTTAAGTATTTTATTTTTTATTTATTTGTCTTTTATGCCCCATGCTTTTATCTATCTCTAAGCACACTGAATTACTGTTGTATATGTGCTCTACAAATTAACATTACTTGTAAACCGTGTATTGAAAAGGCAGTTAACAATGTATTTTTCCCTTTTTTATTCTTCTTAATATCACAGTGTCAGTGCTAAGGAACCCATGAGTTCTACCCATAAGCTTTGCACTTATGACGGCTACCTTTATTGATCAGGAATGGGCATTCTAGCCATATATTCACAGTATAGTGAGCACTGAAACCTTTTAAACGCGTTTTAAATCCTTAATTTAAACACTATTTTTAAAATTAAGGTTTATGTAAGGAATAATACACTTAGGGATGTACTGTCATAAGAAATTAATCAGCAGTGGGGTTGTGTGATGCTGCCCATTGTGAAGAGGAGTTCCTGTTACCTTCCCAAACTGACAATTTTCCAACAACAGCACATCCTGAAGTGTTTTATTCACCTTATACAACCATTTGACAATACTTTTTTAAATTATTGACTCACATCATACTAATTATCCATTAATTACATTTAATGTTGTGGAATGTCAGTGAGTTATCAACCAGTTATCACCTACAGAAGCTATACATAGTCGTTCACTCACCAATCACCAGCCTCTCTTTTTTCTTTCTCCTTTAAGTTAACAGAACAAAAAATGTAGTCATGTCACTGAGTAACCACAAATACCTTCCTGTGTAGGAAAACTTACAGCTTTCTCTCTGACTGTTACAAATGTGCTGGCACTGGATTCTCATTTCAAATGAGATTCTGGACTCTCATTGCAAAAATTAAATTGTTAAATAAACTTTTTCCTACACAGAAAACTTTACCATATATTTTTACAATTACATGTTTTCTTGATAAAGCATTTATTTAAAGAGTCCAACATACAAGTCCCTGTGAATGACCTGTTACTATATTAAATGATAACACATCCGAGCGAGCACATTAATATAAACTTGCGCTTTGTCTCAGCCAGCACTTCTGTCAGAGCTGCTGTTATAGAAAATGAATTACCACCTTCTGACCAGTCAGAACAGAGAATTCACCAGTGCTGTCATATAATAAAGTAAAATCCATCACAATCCATCTCAATCACAGGCTGTAAATGCCTATGAGCACTAACCCTCATTTTAATCTTAACCATTCTAAACTTTACACACCATTTGGAGCAGGAACAGTTCTTAACCGTTTACATTCACGAGATTTGTGGGTGAATTGGCTTATTAAGATTTCATAAAACATTGAATATCATGGTGTGTTATTTTATTAAAAATGATTGAAGCAAAAAAAATCATGTTTTCTTCTTCTTCTATTTTTTTCATTTTATCTATTGTCATTTTTAATGTAATATTTGCATAACAGGGGCGAGGAGGAGACGTGAGGAGCCTAGAACATGCCATTTTATTTCAGCTGTTTGAGAATTTTAGGGGAAAGAAAGTATTGTGTGGACCTTTATGTGGATACACGTGGCCAATATTCTGACAAAATGAAATACTCTAGACTGAGGTACTTTATTCTGGTAACACAGACTTGGCTATATTCCTAGCTGAAAAAAAGAAAAAAAAAACATAGTAAATTTTTGCCCTCTGTCAAATAGTAACATCCTTTTTCACTCCCAACGGCATGAAATGTTTTCATACATTTAGTGATGTTGAAAGAGCATTTCTGGCTCTAACTGTTGATTCCATTTGATTAAATAGAGTTTTTTCTATATTTATTTTCTATTACATGGCAGTAAGAATGATACTTTTTTACTGGAGTCACTTATTATAAGGAACCATTTTAAAGATACAGTAGCTAGCCTTTTCATTTAAAATTTTCTGAGAAAAATGAAAGATCATTTATTCCCAGTTATTCCCAGGTATGTTATTCCCAGTTATCAATGTGTTAAAAAGGCATTTCATAATTTTAAGGAATTGCTGATCCAAGACCACCCATTCCTCCCCTATTTACACTGGTAAATTACATGAAGAACACAAGCTTTAACTCAAATTAGACTTTGAACTCAACTCTCAGCCTCGAGTCACTCTGAGAACTCTTAGCTCCCTTTCAGTGGTAGTTTCTTTCCATTAATAGCAAGTGTGCCATTTTTTTAAAGATTGTAACATACTTGACATTTTAGCCTTCTGGTCTCCTTACTACTTAGGAATACTGTGGAAATATGTTGATTCAAGGCAGCACAGTGGGTAATGTTGCTCACAGCTCCAGGGACTCCAAGTTCAACCCTTAGCTCGGATTACTGTCATTATAGCATTCTCCCTGTGTCCATGTCGGTTTACATGAGGTTCTCCTTTTCCTTCCACCTCTCAAAAAATGCTTGTAGGTGGATTGGATTCTCTGAGTTGCCCCAGGTGTGCATGTGTGTGTAAGGTGCCCAATGATGAACTGTTATCCCGTAGAGGGGGTATTCCCACAAAGGCAAAGGAGCAGTTCCCCAGGCCCTAGCCACCCAGAGCATGTTCTAATACTACAGTGAGATTTGAAGAGAAATGGATTGAGATGCAGAGTGGGTTGAGATGAAATTATCAGGGTTTATTATTAATGCGTCTTTCTACGTTCGATAAGTAGGAACAATATACATTCTAAAAGTAATCCAGCACCATCCAATGATGTTTGTGTACACAGCCGCATATGGCAAATTACACAAACAATTTGAGATTATGCACATTTAATTCACATTTTTGATTTAGTTTACCCCTATATGTTAATTCATACACTAACTGCCAAACATGTACTAACATGTACTTAAGCTGATCATTATTATAGTAGTCAAGGTTAGCACTTCATTAGTTTAGTACATGCCTTAACTCATCCGTAGTTCATATTTAAGTAAGTATTAATTCAGGTATTAGTGCATGATTATTCATGTACTGCTATTGTAAAGTCTTATCAAACTTTAAATACAAATCATAACCCAAACAGAAGAGAAAAAGAAAAGAGTCAGAGAATTACATGAACAGAATTATTTGAGAAATGAGTCATACCGTTAATCAGTAAATCATATCTCTTCCTTTAAAAAAATCATGTCAGGTAAAAAAAAAAAAAAGGCTAGCTTTAAACACTCGGAGCATTGTATTAATAAAGGCCTTTGACAGTCTCTCAAGGTTTGCTGCATTGTTAAAAACATTAGCCTTTTGCATGCCTCTCTCAAATGAAGAGAGATGGAATCTCAGGAAGAGGTGCAGCGAGAAGCAAGGTCAACACAAGCTCTGATACTTGGATTAAAATAAAAAAGGAGAAAAAGAATGAACATAAACACATCCAATTCTCCACATTCTCTGATGATTTGCTATATTAGGTCTTTGCAAAGGGTCGCTGACATTAATTAATAGCGCACGCTAATATAAGATTGCAGTTACAGATCCTTGTTCTGCATTTCACAGCATTGAAGAGCCCATTTTTATTAATTTTATCACTTGATATTTTAAAACTTGTCTAGTGAACACATTTCAATTAACCCTGTTTTGTTGTCTTTTTAAGTCAAAAGAGTACAAAAAAGAGAGAAAAAACAAGAAAAGAAAAAAAAGATCACGCTCGCTCTTGGATGCATCAGCACATTTTCTTGGATCTGTTTCATTTTTGTACTTTTCCTTCTTTAATATTAGGGAAAAACGAGAAGCCATCCAGATTGGCAATATGGCCGATTTATTCATCTAAACGCCCCCATATCAAAACAAAGCTGGTCAGCCGGCTAACCATCTCTGAGGAGGGAAAACAGCCAAGAAGCCACCAAATGCTCAACAGATGGACAAGAGCATAAATACATCTGGAGGCGTACGAGCGCGCGAGGAAATATTAGGACGACAGTGAGTGGTGGAGGAAGAATTTTAAACAGGCATCTGGGGACAATAACAGAGGAAGGTCACCCTGACTTATACAGGAAGAGGAAAGTTTCACGTGGAGCGAGATAATGGGACACTGCTGGGCTAATTTTAGTGTAATTTATGGTATGACCTTTGGGCAAGAGGAATCTAGCATTCTAATATGCAACAACGCTGTTATCTGGTCACTAGTAAATTAGCAGTGGATTATTGAATATGAATATTTGAAATTTTTTTCTCCTCTTCCTCAACTTTGCGGCTTCCTAATATATTCCCACACAAGAGGGATGGAAATTTTTCCCATTTCTTATTTCTTAGCCTTGAGCACTTATGCCACTTGAGAGGTAAGAGGTGTTGATAATGAAACTCGGGATTGTTGGAGGAAATTCCGAATGTGGCAAGGTTTCTTTTTTATTTTCTGCAGCATTACAACGAGATAGAAGCTCAAGTATGGTAGCAGAAGTATAATGTTTGCAATGTGGATTTGAACTCTATCTATGGATTTGAAATTTAAAGCAAGCAAAAAATAAAAAATAAAAAATCTCACGATAGTGTCATGATTGGAATTCTGAGAGCAAGTCTGAGTTCCTCTGTGTTCTCTTGCAAAATAGATTTTAGATCTCAAAGGGACTCACCTGGATAAATAAAGGATGAATAAAAGATGAAAACACAAAACAAAGAAACAACAAAAAAAAGCCCCCTGAATATTTGGTGCATCTTTCTACCCTGTGATTTGTTAAAAGTGTCCTTCACACTGTTCCAGGCTTTTTGAAGTACTCAGATCAGCATTGGTGTAGCATCTACTATAAGGGTCAAGCTAATACTTAAAGAGTGCTACTGTACAGTAGCTCCCCTGGCTCTCATATTCTCAAAGCCCTTTGCTTCAGGGATTATAAAGTGATGCCTGCTCTAACAGATTCCAATGGTGCTCTCATGTTGAACTCAGCAGGTTCTCTTCAAGAACTCAAACAATACAAGAATAAAAGTCCTTCCTCGGGTACACATGAAGCTAATCACACACGCATGACGACTGCTGCACATGGAACCTCATAGGGCTCTTGAACAGCACACACAAGCATATTGGTCTTTGTTTGTCTCATGAGCTTCATGCTCACTTGAATCCACATCACATGAATGTAAAAACTGCCCACTTATGCACCTTTTTTTTGCTATAGGATCCCAGTCTCAGTCTCAGATAGACGGCTTTGTGGTCAAGATGGCTTTTTTCTTTCACGAGAAAGAAGCCAGCTGCTGCTCATGTCTATAAATAATACAGAAGTGAACAAAGCTGATGAACTTTGAGGAACAGTAGTTTTACCTCCTAGAGGTCACAGCTTAATTAATTAACAGAATGCGATAAATTATCATTTGGAGCTTTATGACAGACTTCATTAAAACATCATGAGCTTATTATACACATTATAATTAAATTTGTTATTAATTTTACTTAAGCAGAACTTAATGTGATAGTTCAGCCTAAAATAAAATGAACATCATTTTCTGCTGGTCCAAAATAATCAGCCAAGACATGCTTCATGTCTGAAGTTTGTTTCTTCAGTTATGCACTGATGCTGCAAGTCTAATGGAGGTAACAAGTAAAAGAACAGTACGTCCTCCGATTTATGACAGTGCAAACTGTCGATCTAATCAAAACCCTCATGTCAGGTAGCTTTGTTTTCAGACTTGATTATGTGGTTTCTGACACTACATAGCACTCTGTTATCTATAACTGAGCTATAAACAGAAGCAGGTAGACGGTGTGTCTTTCTGATTTTCAGAAGGCAGAAGGCTGAATTGTGCATTCGAAGTGATTCAGTTGATAGTATAGTAATGTTTGTATGGTTAACTACAGAGCTACTGACGTGACATGGTGGTTATTTTTTAATAAGGCATGGCCAAGAGATAATATATTAAAGCCACCAGTTAAGTTTCTCAAGATCTAACTTGTGGCAACTGAGTGAGATGCAAAAATCAACTAAATTAAACATGCAGGAACTTAAGGATGGACATGATTGATAATATTGCACTTCACCCTACCTGCTAACCGCCGAAGAGGAATAACGTTTAGCGGTAAAGACCCACTAAACACACGCACACACACACACAAAAAGTCCAGTATACAATTTCCAGTATATTCCTTTCACTAATCACTAATATCCTTGGTAGAAACTGTGAAATCTTTCGACACAGCTAATATTTTCACTGTTGGTCTGCTGCTCAAACTGTTTGAACACTACACTGACGGAGCAGGAGAGGAAAGTAAACAAACAGCATTTTAATCACCTTCTAATTATCATTACCGTTAAAAATATTAGTTGTCACTAATTGTAGCCCTATTTATTTTTTTTCATTCAAATATTTCCCAGAGTGCCAGTTTTTACCATTTCTGGATTTTTTATTATTTTTTTTTTAATACATTTAATAGTTGTTAAATACATACTTGTGTAATGTTAGCAAAGTTGAACATACACAGATAGGTGTAACTTTCAAGCAGGAAAAAGCAGGAGACAAGATCATAAATATGATTATATGATTATATGTATGATTGTATGATTACAAAAGATTACTAATATGCAATATGTGGAAGAGGGCATGGCTTCCAGGGGGTCAGTTAATATCAGAAAAAAAAAAAAAACATCTAGTCATGCTGATTTGCTCTTCTGCTGCTTTTATTGGGAGGGAAAAAGAAGTTTCTGTGTAAACAGTGTAGGCTATAGCCTCCTGATATTTGAAACCCCCACCCCACACCATACCACTTTAGGCTTGTAGTTCACAAAGCTATATATATGATTATAAGCTTCCATTACTTGTTAGCTAGATTAGCCTCATTTCATTTTTATTGACTATTTAATAATACCCCATTCAGTGTAAAATCTATGCCGTGGTTTTTTGCACCTGATGTCTGTTTTTTTCTGATTTTTTTTGTGTCTCACTCAGTAAACAGATTTTATTCAGTCCAGCATGGTATGTTTATTAGGTGGTGATGTTGAGCGGACGGTCAATTGTGCACCGCAAACAGCTCCATCGATGTGGAAACGTCTTTGCTGATTTGCAGCCCTCCTGCTGCTAATTGATGGACAAATCGATCTGGTGGTTTTGCCACTTAAATTCAGAGCAGAGCAGCCATGATCAATCAATTTGTGGGAGGACTCGTTCCTTCAGGAGTTTGGCACAATGGAAAGGATGATACATCTGTGGAGATAACATTCGCTAGCTTTTTTTTTTACACATTTAGGGAATGTGAATGTTAGGTAAGAAGAGACAGAAAAATGAAAACACACACACACACACACATGAGGATAAATCCAGAGGTCTGATATATTTGGATGTGTCACTAGCAGCTGCAGTAGCAGTGGTGTATGTCTGTGTGTGTGTGTGTGTGTGGAGCTCTTATCACCACTGACCTTATATCCATGTAGCAGGTTCCTCTGTAAACAGCAGTGTTGTGCCCAGATCTCTCCACACACTCCTCACCTTCAGCACCACTTGGTTATTTCAGGCTGGTGGTGAGCAGTGATGCGCAACTCGGCTTTTTTTCGACCTTTGACCCATATTTGTGAAAAACGAACCTGCACCTGCCTGACCTGGTTTTAAAATGAGAAATGTAATGCCTACCGAACTGTGCTGGAAATAATAAATTGTTTTATAGAGCACTTTTATATACACATGCACTACCTTAAAGTGCTTTAAAATCAAGTAGTAAAATAAAACTAAACATCAAACAACATACGGTTCACTTAATCTGCAGTCACTGAAACATGATTTGTACCTTTTTTTTATTACATAAACATAGCCATGTCTACTTACTCAGAAGAAAGGTACTGAGCAGTACCTTTCCTTGGTGCTGGCGTGGTACTATCAGTGGTACATGGGTACTGTTTTATCTTTAGTATCTTTTACCTAGAAAGGTGCATGTAGTGTACCTTTAAAGCTTTACTTTAAAAACTAATTATGGTCCATTTTAAAGGTACATTACATCCACATTTCCAAGCAAAAACATACTAAAGGTTTTTGTTTCAGTGCTTACTTTGGAATACTTAACATTTAATTAAATAAAATACTAAGACAATTAATAATAAGTAACATAATAGTTCAGATAAGAGTTCCTCACACTGTCACATATTTACAGAAAAAAAAGGTTTTTACATTAGGGCTCACTAAGAGGAAGGAATCAGGCAACTCAAAACCAAAGCTTGTTTAATTACTTGAATTAAAAAAGTAATTAACTATTAGATTATTCAATTAAATTATGATGGTTGGACCTAATTTAGATAAATAAAATATAGTTTTAAACCCCCTAAAGAAAAAAAAACATGAAATGACTTGCTTTTCTATATTTATAATCATTATTTGATCTTCACTTGTAACAAAAGATTATTTTGTAATTGTTTTTATTTATTTAATTATTTTAGTTTAAACTTATTTCAACATGTTGGACTATTTTCACTTTGGTGAACCGTCACTTACATTACCCAAAATGCCATTCTACTACCTGGTGATAAAGGCACCAGTGGGATTTAGCCCTTGCTTTCTCTATAGCTAAAGAGCACGATGTAGCAGCGCTTTAGTTCTTTATTCTGTCCAGCTCTCTCAGCTCCACATCTGTACGCTCTGCACAAACGGATCAGCTTCCAAAGTTTCAACTTTCATACTAATACCATCGTCGCACTGGTCATCCTGTAGTTCACTAACTGACCATTATCTCTTATGTTTATTGAAAAATTTTCTCCTTTTAAGCATCACTTCTTTACTGTTGTAACTGCTCAAGCAATAACAATGTCCCCATGTGATGTCAGCACAGAAGACAACTGCTAACGTCTCACGGGAATAACATAAATACAGCACCAACCAACCAACAATTTAGCACAAGAATCACTAAACACATAACAAATATTTCAATATAGACCTGTTTAATATGGGTGTAGTTTACGTTAAACTTCATCTTTATTATCTATAGTATTTAAATATTTTAAAGCATACAATTCAGTACTAGTACTCCTAAGACTGATTCATTAACTATAATTAGACTAATAAGAACTCTGTGTAACACTATTTAGTCCCCTTTAGGCACGACAACCAGTTAACACCTTGTCAAATGACTGCCATGAACAACAATATCAACCAATTCTCAACAATATGACCACAGTTTCAGCCACCTTACAGACTGTCAACTCCATCACTATCACTTTATTTGGACGGTATAGTTTAGAGGTCATGATTTTTTAGTACAAACTATCAGCTCGTCCCTCAAGCTATCAAAATGTCAGGTCCAGTCCATGTGAACTACACTGATCAAATTTATGGCATGTTGTTGAAAGACTGATGAACGTCTGTCGACATGATAAGATTCAGTTTGTTGATGGTGTTTACAGTGTCTAAACCACACTACTCAAATATAGCATTACTGAACTCTGTAGATGTAAGAGTGGACCAAACCAGCAGGTCTTCAGGCCTAAAAAGTAAAATTTCACAGCAGAATACCACATCACTCGTGTCAGCCAAGAACAGGAATCTGAGGCTACAGTGGGTGCAAGATCACCAAACCTGGATGGTTGAAGATTGGAATAAGACCAGGTTATGTACAAGTGTTCCTACTGAATTGGCCAGTAAGGATAAAAACAATGCTAACATTCTATAGCTTTATTGACCTAGTTAGGCTATGCCACTGAGTAGCTGCTGTCTCAACATTGCTCTCATCATCCCAATCATCAGCATTTTTTTTTAATTGTACATGGAAATATATACAATATATCACATGTACTGTATATCCCAGATGTGTTTACCTTTTTGCAGTGTTTAATTCTGGCTCATTCTACATGTCATGTTTTACATTTGTCTTGTTTTGACTTGTGGTGTTTTGTGAAGCACACTTGGGCTTTGGAAAGGCACTGTATAAAATACATTACTGTAATTAGGATTATTAATGTGAATAGAAGCAGGTCAGCTATTCAGGTTCAGCAGTATAAACAGAGACAGCAAAGGAGGCTTTATGTTTGAATTTAATATTATTTTTTTAATCTGTATAACAAATGAAAAATGCATTATTTATGCATCAGATGTTTTACTATTATCAGGTGTTCAAATCTCAAATCTCATTGGTCAGATGGTGTTGATTATGTTTTATAACAGCAGCTCTGATTGTAGCGCAGCTACAAAACACAGATTTGTCTTAATGCACTCATTCTAATACACTGCTGTTTCCATAATAACAACTAATTCACAGGAACTTGAGAGATCTTTTTTTTTTTTTTTTTTTTTTTTACATTTTTTACATTTTCTATTCTCCTCTGCAGAACCTCTCAAACTCTGTCAGGCTGGATGGGAAACTTTGCTGTACCACTATTTTCAGGTATCTTCAGAGATATTTCATCAGGGACATTCAGAGACTTGTTCCACAGTCACTCCTGCATTGCCTTGGCTCTGTGTTTTTTGGGTCATGTACCTTGATTTGTTAATCTTTCCCTCGATCCTGACAAGCCTCTCAGTCCCTGCTGCATGAAATATCTCCTCACAGCATGATGCTGCCACCACCACGCTTCACCACAAAGATGGAATTGGCTAGATGACAAGCAGGGCCTATCATCTTGATTCCCCCAGATGGAATTCTTAGCATTCAGGCTAATTATAAATTCATTAGGTAGCTCATCAGGCAAGTGAAAACCCCAATGTGCTTGCCTAGTCCCATATTATGCTGCCTGGAATTAACTAGGAGAAGCAGAGACTATGTTTAACTCAATAGTATAATTAGCTAATTATACAGACTGTGTACATCATGTGCATTAACACAGACTACGGACAGTAATTCAGTATTTGTACTTGGAGGGGGCAATTTTATGTAGCCACAGTCTTTAGTCTCACCTGATAATGTCTCTGGGGATGAAGCAAATCATATTTGAACCCTTGACAAAATGTTTTTGGTTAACATTTCAGCAATGAGGTGTGGTGCTATATTGTTAAACATAAAATCATTATTTGAGCCTGAATATCTTCTTCATTTTCACTCAAAGAAGTGTTTTAATGTGACTTAACTGTGTGATATGCTAGTGATAGTCATAACAGCAGGCTGTACTGCATTTCAGAAGATCAGTGATATATGCCAGAGTTAAAGCATTCAAACATCAAGAGAAGGACTTTGTATTGAATGCACAATTTAATAGGCAGCTTCACTACAATTTAATCTGCTGCATTCTAAACTAGCTAAAGCGTCCTTAAAGCAAGGAAGTTCTGTCAGTCTGCATCATGATTCAATAGACCAACTGAGAATATATGAAAGCATGTACTAGTTTCTCATCATATTGGTTTAGCTCATTTCTTATTCTGGCTTTGTTGCCCAGATGATAACAAACAGTTTTAGAGATGTATGTTACATGGTAATTAAATGATTAAAAAGGGTTACACCAAGATTCTTAAATATACCTTTTGGTTTTACAGAAAAGCTGTCAAGCTCAAGCGTGAAATTAACAACCAACAGGGTTTCCCCATTATAGAGAACACAATGCTGCATGATTACCTTACTGTCAGGGATAAATCTTAGAGCACCATAATGAACAATAATCCTTGTAAATTGAACCATGGCGCGGTTTGTTTAAGCAGATGAGAACACAGCAATCGCAACCGAGTATGAACCAAAACAACCGGTCTGAGACCATCTGAGTAAGGTCCGGTTTCAGGTGAACTATAGTGCAGTTTGATTGCAGTGATAAAAACGATTCGATCCTGAATCATTCCTATGTGTATTTTGGGTTGAGCCAAACTGAGCCAAAGGACAGAGCTGAAGTGCTGCAGAAATCCCATGTGTTCTGGATATCTGAGAAGATAAAAGCTATATGCAACACGCTAAATATTTTGAACTAGTTATTTCTATGATTATGTAGTCATTTATTGAGCACTGTTTCTGTGTTCTTTGTGTTCAAGTGATTTTTATGATTTCTACATACACTTGATAAAGGTTTGTTTACCTTTTCCTGTTGCTCTATTGCTGACCAATCAATGAAGGAGCTTTTTTTTTGCTGTTTGGTTTGTTTAATTATGTGCAGTGAAAAAAATAGTAGCAAAAAGTATTGAATTTCATTCTGATTCCGATGCAGCATGGAATGAATACCACTTTATTTTTTGTGTAAAAATGTATCAGAGAGAAATATAAAACATTGCCCATCTCCAGGGATAAAACATTTCCAATACTGCTCTGTCACTTCCCCTTGATTGAATAAACTTGGTTGAATCCTTTATGCCCTTGTAAGGCTGTTACTCTATCAGCTTATGTCAGGTACATTAGATGAGTATTATATGAGTGTTAGATAAGGGATCACTGTAGACTTCAGGAGCACAAATTCCCCAGAAGGCACTACTCAAATTCTGACAATGTTAAAAAAGTAGCAGATGAAAATTTTTAAGTGTAAACAGGAAGAAGAAACAGAGGTCTCCAGAGCAATATTTCCTGGAAGTAAACTGATTTGCAAAAGTGCAAGTATAATGCGTTTGACAGACTATAACTGCTATGGGGTGGATACCTCTTCAGTCATATAAGTTTGCTAACCATCATTATAATGAGCATGGATTATTCAAGGTGTGACTTGCCAGATGAAGCAGTTTTTAGATTTTAATTCTGCATAGTTTTAGCCACACATATTTGAGCCATGAAAGAAGAATTGCACCAACGAGATGAGAATGCAAGGAGAGCTAAATCAGAGCATCTTGAGGTCGCCGGGTAACGTTCTGTGGAACATTAACATCCTTTTCATAGCCAATAACCATCTTAGAATTTTACTTGAAATTGGGAAAACACCTTTAGACTGTACTGCACTCCACTGGCAACTGAATTATGTCTTCAATAAAGAAAAACATAATCGAGTTCAATTAACCTAGGCATTACACCGCTACGGCTAGCTAGCAGCACCGTGGTATTTATTAGCCTATACATCAGTGGATAGCATTAAGAATTGGTTACTCACTGTACTTGAAGCTTGTGAAAGGGAAAGTATAAACTATCAGACTCACTAGCTATTGCCCACAGGTTATTGCAGAAGAAAGCTAGTTACGTAGTGTGTCAGGGAACTTTGCTATTCATTTTCAACTGATTGTTCAAATGGAGAACTTTATGACAGAATTTTCAGGTGAGACACATTTACTGTATACTGATAATACTGATATATTCCCATAAGTGGACATGAAGAACTGCATCAATTCACAGTTGTATGGAAAGCATTTGTATAACGCCTGT
Organism: Pangasius djambal; assembly: GCA_022985145.1. Taxonomy (NCBI): domain Eukaryota; kingdom Metazoa; phylum Chordata; class Actinopteri; order Siluriformes; family Pangasiidae; genus Pangasius; species Pangasius djambal. The sequence continues at coordinate 25,287,612 of CM040976.1, read as the reverse complement.
CTGGTACGATAGAGAGAGTATTTGTGTGGCAGCCTGGGAAAACCCTTCTCTTGGAACTTCTCTATGAAAAATACAGATCTTCATATTTTCTTGGACTAAAATGTATTTCTCTTTTGTATGTATATCAATCACAAGTAAAGGGCTAGCATTTTTAAATGCCCAAAAAGTGAAAAAGTAGAACTGAAAAAAAGCAAAACAATGATTGTCTTAAGGCAATTGCTATTTATTTATTTATTTATTTATTTAAAAATGGAATAAATAAAAATAAATAAATTAAAAAAATCAAAAAGCTGTGTTTGTTAAACTGACTCCTTATCTAGCTAACATGATATTTGTAGAAAGCCTAGTCAAGTTTAGAAAGTTAATGAAATCATCTCTACATTCTTTTGAGGAAATACATTTATGTTTTCTTAAAGTAGAGGAGTCAAAGTATGTTTTACACTGAAAAAATATTTTTTTTTGTCAAAATTAAAAATTCTGAGGCTGAAATCTACAATAATACACTGCAAGAAACTGCACAACAAATAGCACATTAATCAAAAGGTTTATGATGGAATGCTCCTTTTCAACTTTTCAAAACTGCAACATGATTGGTCAGATGTTACTGGGTGTTAATACAAGTCCTCTTCCAGTGTTGGTGACTTAAGGCCAATAGTTGCAGCAATATTTGTGTAAAGAAAGTTAACTGTATTCAGTTATTCATATTAAGTCGATTTTCTGGCCACCTAGTAAAGAAACTGGTTTGAAGGATAAGCTGACTGAGCACTCATCTGCTACACTTACAGCTCACTTTAATGTTAATGTATAATTTTATCAATGAAAAATTCAGTGTTTTAGATCAAAATGTTGTTCCTTGGATGTCCTTGTAAAGAAAAAAAACAAACAAACAAAAAAAACCCCAAGAAAACCTTTTCATGGACTTTAATACTATTGATTAATTATTAGTGCCATGTTTAAGTATTTAATATTGACCTCAAATGCCACCTGAGAACATTTACAGCCCAAAACATAAATTTCAATATGAAATATTGTGGTTATATCAAACTGTGAGAGAATGGCACTGGAATATTACTGCTCCACTGTCGAGCCAATGTCAGGAAAAATGCATCCATGGGCAGAATCAGAAGTGACTGTGATATAACTGTTTTAGATAAACTCCACCCCATGTGCATAAATCTTGCACAACTCTTTGAATAGTGCTTAAGTATGTAGATTTGTCTGAGGCGTGAATACTAAAGTGTGTACAATTTTGTTACAAATGCTTAACTCAACTCAGAATATGACCCATCATGTCTAAATTAAATGCGTTCCTGTAAAATGCACTGTGACGTTTATCACATGCGCCAAAGGCACACTGTCGACAGTACCAAAACTCAGACATGTGAAATGTTGTTCTGATGTTTCTAGCTAATATTCGTTGCCTGCTTTAAGATAAGGATACCTTGTAAAAAAAAAAAAAAAAAAAAACATTTTATATATACAGTCATGTGAAAAAATTAGGACACCCCATTAAATATTCAGTTCTTTATTAAGAAATGTCAACATCAATTTCTGATCTTGTTTTAATTTGTTCCTGTAGATGAAAGTGATGGAATTGCATGTAAACAATAAAAATCACTTTGTTTTCGCTTATTAAACAAAAGAAATCAACAAAAATGAGTATTTCATCTGAGGAAAAAGTTAGGACACTCTTTGCCCTAATAGCTAGTCTTTCCCCCTTTGGCTGAAATAACCTCAGTGAAACATTTCTTGAAGCCATCTACCAGTTTCTGACATCGCCTGGAAGAAAGTTTCCCCCACTCCTCAATGCAGAATTCTTTCAGCTGTGTGATGTTTGAGGGGTTTCTTGCATGCGCAGTCCATTTCAAATCACCCCACAGGATCTCAATAGGATTTAGATCTGGGCTTCGACTTTTGGTCATTCCAGAACTCTCCATTTTTTACTTTTAAGCCAGTCCCTGGTGGATTTACTGGTATCATTGGGTCATTGTCATTGTCATTTTGGGTCATTGTCATTGTCAGCTTCAATATTTTGACAGATGGTCTCACATGTTCCTCAAGCACCTTCTGATACAATGTAGAATTCATAGTGGATTCTATGATGGTGAGCTGGCCAGGTCCTGCTGCAGCAAAGCATCCCCAAACCATAACACTCCCACCTCCATGTTTCACAGTTGGTATGAGGTTCTTTTGCTGAAATGCTGTATTTGGTTTATGCCAAACATGCCCTCTGTTATGGTGTCCAAATAATTCAATTTTAGACTCATCTGTCCAAAGCACATTATTCCAGAAGTCTTGGCCTTTGTCTATGTGTTCTTTGGTAAACTTCAGTCTTGCCCTCATGTTTTTCTTAGACAGCAAAGGTTTCCTCCTTGCACACCTCCCATGATAATTAAAGTTGTGCAGTCTCTTTCTGATTGTAGATTCATGCACTTTGACATCAGTTGTAGCAAGAGCTTGCTTCTTTAAGCATCTTGCGGTCTGCTCTTGGGGTGAATTTGCTTGGAAGGCCTGACCTGGCCATGTTGGCAGTTGTTTTAAATGTTCTCCACTTGTAAATGATTTTCCAGACAGTGGAATGGCTGATTACTAATTCTTTTGAGATCTTTTTATATCCCTTACCAGACTCATAAGCATCAATGATCTTCTTTCTGAAGGCCTCAGACATCTTTGGATCTCACCATGGTGATACCTCTCACTTCAACAATTAAGAGCAAACCAAACTAAATGTCTGAGGTTTAAATAAGGCAAGTCTCCTTCAAAATGCTCTGTAACGATGTTCTGATAATTTACACCTGATATGATACACCTGTGGATAATTTTAGCCACTTTAAGTACAAATAAATGTGGGGGTGTACTTACTTTTTCCTCACAAGAAAATTATAATTAAAATGAAAATTACAGTTCTATAATTACAATTTACAGATCACTTTAAAAAGACTTTTCTTTGGTTTTATTTGCTTAGTCATATTACTTGAATCTCCCAATATTGTTAAAATGAAGATCAAATGTCCATATGTTTAAAAAAACACAGGCTTTCATGGGGCGTCCTAATTTTTTCACATATATATGTGTGTGTGTGTGTGTGTGTGTATGTATGTATTGTAGGAGTCACTGAACCCAAAAAAGTGAAAACAAAAGAAATCATAAGAGAGGTCATGGGACCAGGCTAGTAAAACTGTATATTATTGCTAGCTGAGGGCGATTGTTGTGCGTGTGATATCTCTCGCTCTATCTCTCTTTCTCCTGGAGTCTCGTTCAGCTGAAACCTGTGTGTAAATGGCCGACGGCGACAAAAAAAAAAAGGAAAAAAAAAGGAGGAGAGTTGTGACTTATCACACACTTTCATTCTCTTGCATCCCTCATTGTTTCAGAGAGACTGCAGAAAAGAAAACACCACACAGCCACAGGCAAAGCGTCGATTTGGGAGAAACACTGCTCTTCTCTTTCTCTCTCTACTCCCACTCTTCTCTCTCCTGAGGAACAGACACCCATTTAGAGCACAATGGTGTTTGTAGTGTCTAATTTTCCAAATGAATTCTACATTGCATTGCCAGTTTATTAGTTAGTAGGTCAGTATGGCAAATAAACCAGCAACTCATTGTAATTGTAGAAATAAATTACAATAAATAAATAAATTAGCGTAAATTGCAAAAGAAGGAAGGAATAATGAACGTCACATTATGGCTGATGTGCTATGGTATGATCATATGATATGATATACTGATATTATCCTCATATATGATGCTGATATGGCAATTTGATATGAAACAGACAGACACAAATGGTATTAAGATGATAAGATGCTGATATTATGAAGTCCATTATAAAAGTTTTCTTTGTTTTATCAAAATTAAGCGAGATTTAAAAAAAAACAAATATGTATACACTGCCCTCCAAAAGTTTGGAAACGCCTGAACAAAATAGGGTTTTTGGGCAATATCAGCATAAATCCTCTTTAGTTAGTGACCATTTTGCATTGATAATAAGGGACAACACTAGGCATCCGAGCAGTCAGTTTATTCAAACATTGACTTGATATATTACTCCAAGCCTCCTGGAGGATTGCCCAAAGAT
>CM040976.1:25251951-25283435 GCA_022985145.1 Pangasius djambal | reverse complement strand
AATTTGAGTATTTTTCTATGTTATGTTCATGTTTATGTTCATAAACTTTTTATTTAATAAAATATGTTTTCATAGTTTGTGTTGTCCCTTATTATCAATGCAAAATGGTCACTAACTAAAGAGGATTTATGCTGATATTGCCCAAAAACCCTATTTTGTTCAGGCGTTTCCAAACTTTTGGAGGGCAGTGTACATATGCTAGAGTTATCACACCATGATGGGGATATGACATCACGCAATCACATCACATGGTCAGGTGTCCACATACTTTTGGCCATACAGTGTACGATATTATTCCAACATTATAGCGATATCATATAATGGTTTTGTGAGATGTTTGAGATATGTTATAGCAATGCAGTGTGAGCCAGTGTGATATGGCATTAATTGCGAATTTTGGCATTCAGCTCTGGTATCTGTGCTTTTCACACCATTAAAGCCCTTGAACATTGTAATCAGAGGCTCATGATTTTGCTGAACACATCGTTACATAGTGCATTATTAAACATTAGTCATTTATTATTGAACATTTATTTGTATAATGATGAATAAATATCCTGGAACTCATAGCCTTTTTTTTAATCCTCACTAAAATGTTTCTAAGAATCCTGATGCGTGATGCTATCGTGAATTCTGTCACCTCTCGCTTTTTATCACAGAATCCGATGAAGCGCTTAAGTACGGGAATCAAAGGCTCATGATTTGCTAAAGAGATCAAGCCATGTTTGTCCATTAAAGTTTAATGTGAACGTAAGTACAGGAAATGAAGTCTCCTCTTTTTTCCATCTAAAGATTTGTTTAATGAAATCTCTTTGATCCCTCTTTCTCCTCTAATCAAAACGTGCTCCTCGCTCCTCGTTCGACCCTCCTCGTCCTCCTCTGCTAGCCCTTTATCTGATTGGATGTCTGTTGACATAGCATTATGGAGAACAAGTGTCTTATCTGCACTAATTGGTCCAGGTGGACTAATTTGGCATCTGCACTCATTTTCATGCTCATTTTCATATGGCTACAACTTTTCCAGGGTCGTGTTTTGCCTGTAGAAAAGCAGTCTTTTTTTCTTCTTCTTCTTGTTCATTGTTCTCTCTCCCACTCTCTCTCTCTCTCTCTCTCTCTCTCTCTGTCTCGCTTAACCCCTTGTCCTTCATTTCTGCACTCTCTCTCTATTTTCTTCCCCAAGGCTGTTGGTTTCTTCACTTTTTATTGAGCTCCACAAATAATTGTAAGACTTAAAAAAAGGAGTCAATCGCAAATGTGGTAAAATGGTGAGGTTACGTGTGGGTAGACTGGATTGTGAATGTCAAATTTCTAAAGATAACATTATGTACAAAACTCACAGGCTGGGAGTACACACACTTCATAATGTACTGCCACGTGTTTCTGCTGCAATCCGTTGAAACATTTTATATTACATTCCTCAATAGAGCGATTTCTGAAAAGACTTTTGTTATAGCTTTTATTCCAACTAGTACGGCATATAGACGAGTCGAGCTCAGTATGACTCCAACCTCACATAGCCACTTTTTAAACTCTTCAGCCCCAATCCATTCTATACAGTGGAATGCTCAAAGACATCAGAGTTCACCATGGTTTCAAAATGGCTGATGCCTTACAGCTACCTTGTATAAAAGAGTTCCGCATGGCCATTTTAGGTTTAAAGATGTCCTTATTGGACTTGTGCCTCTCTACATCACTGATATACTCAGACATATTTTGCCTTCAGATCACTGAAATCTTCAGGTCTGCTGTCTTTTGGGTGTTTGTCTGCACTTACAGTTTTTAAGTCAAATCTCCAAACATATTTTTATATGTGAGCTTTACGATTACATTAAAGTTCATGCCTTTGTCTGTTGTGTGTGCTTTTACATCTTTTCATTCTTTGTATGCTTATTAAATTGTATGTACACTTTAGTTTAAAGGTGTGCTTTATTACTTCCTTATTTCTGACTTTCTTCTTACTTACTTCATGTGTTTATATGGAGGCTCATGTGGATGTTCGGGTGGCTAATGATGTGAGGAATCACCTAGGATCAGTCACTTCCGTTTAATGCAAAACAGACATCTATGTATGTACAGGTATGGTTTAAATGTGCTTTATAAAAGGTATTTTATAAAACACCTTTACTTTCTTACTTATTTATTCACTTTCATACTCTCTTTTATTTGTGTTACTTTACTTACTGAATTTATTTACTTACTTAGTTACTTACTTCTTACTTCGCTACTTAAATACTCAATTATTTTTTTCTTATTTTACTTACTTTCCTTACTTAATCTATTCACTTACTTACATTACATAATTTCTACATAATTACTTCTTACTTTCTTACATACCTGCTTACTTATTACTTACATAAATTATCATACTTACTTACTTACCTAACATGTGTACAAATTTATTTATTCACTTAGTTAAATACTTACTTCATATTTACTTTGTTGCTTACTTACTTCCTTAATTACTTACCTTCCATACTTACTTCACTTACATTCTTCCTTTATGCTTACTTCTCACTTTCTTACATATTTACTTACATTTTCTTACTTACTTACTTACCTATTTAACTTATTTATTTACTGTTAACTACTTACCTTACTTGCTTACCTACTTACTTCCATACTTACTTTCTCTTTCTTGGTTAAAAAAAAAAAAAAAAGGAAATTTTGCATTGTTTGTAGCTTTATTTTCCTGGGAATTATATAGTTGAATAGGTTGAGGCTGAGATCTTGCATACTCCAAATAAGAAGTTGGGCACTTACATTTAATACTAGCACTGTCTCGGAGTGTTTTATCTACAGGCTAAACTGTTTACACTTGAATAAAGCACCCACTTAAAGGCTCATTAGGATCTATGAACTTGCTAGTCCTTAAATGCACAGATTTAAAATGGCTGTACAGATGCTTGATAGTCTGCTTGATTTCTAAAGATTTAAAATGTGTTTAACCCCTGAAGGTCCCAGCTCAATTAATTATTCATCTTAAAACATATTAGGTGGTAATTATATTAATTCAGTAACTATAGTGAAAACTGATAGGAAAGGGATGTATTTACAAAAGTGAGAAATGTTAGAGCCAACCCGCTGACAGGGACCAGGGAGATTAAGGAGTTCATTTTGGACATGACCGGTGAATGCTTGATGTTTCCATTATGGAGTGGGGGAAAAACATTTCATCATTTCTTAACTTTGTAGATAGTGAAGCTTTCCTTGTGTATGTGTGTGTGTTGTGTCCCCACAGTAGACACAAATTATTTTGGCGAAAGCTAACGGTCACTATGATGACAAAACATGTTTTTGTGCTAATGGAAGTGATTCCTGAGTATTCTGAGTGCTGTATTATACCAGTTGTATTATACAATTCAGTTCCTTGTTGTTTGTCTGTGGCAATAACAGTGATAACAACTGTAATAAGCACAGGAAACTCCAGGCTTCAGAAACTTCAGACTGGGCATGTAGGTCTCACACACACAGGCAATGAGTCAAAACCAAAAAAAAACCCCACAAGATAATGATAAACCGATAAACTGAAAGGAAAAAAAAAAGAAGAACCAAACATGGACCAGATCATGAATTATATGTCTAAGAATGGCTTATGATGAGACTTTGTAAACACACATCAAAACATCAAACCCATAAATGCACAAAATATTGCAGAGCACAATCTGGGGGAAAAAAAACAACAGATTAGATCTACAGGTTACATGCGTTTCCAGTCAAACATTTCACAATTTTAAAACAAATTTCAGAAAAAGAAAATGTGAATAAAGTTGTCATCTAATGTCATTTGAAAATCCTGAAGATGGTGTAAAAATGATCAAGAAAAAACAATAATCTGACAAAAAAAAAAGACTACAATACCCAAAACACATGAATCATTCTCTAAATCACATCATGCATGTTGCAATATTAACATGAATCTGGTCTATAAAGCTCTTTACTGATGACTGTTAGCTTCCTTGACACTTTAATTCCCCACAACATGGTTACTGTGATGTATTTGGCAGTTTGGTTTACATTTGGGGATGTATAAATGATCTTATAATCTTAACTGAGTAATTACTTTTCCTTCACGCCTGTCTGTATATCCGTTTCAGGAAGAGAAGCTGTTGGAAAGTTCTCTGGGGGATTTGGTGTGATGAAGCTGCTGCGTGTAATTAAGAGAAATGTAAACAGTCTGAGGTTATGATGCAAACAGAGCCATGCTGAGATGCTTGATTGGGATACTGGGACAGGGTGCACTTGATCTGACACGACACAAAAATATATCTTGTTGCTCTTTATCCGCAGTTCTATAAACTGATCATCTTTTCAGTTTTTTATTCACACTTAAAGAGTTCAAAGTCAGAAATTTGATTGGAAGGCAACAAACAACAGTTAATAGGAAGCAAATGTTACCTGTGTGCCTCTAAATAAACCTGAGGACACAGCTTTAGCACATTCTGAAATTGACAGTATATGGGCTGCAAATTCAATGTAATTTTTACATTTTCAAATTCAATGCAGTTTGTAATTAACTGTAAGTATAAGCAATAAACACACCCAATAAACACAGCCCGCCCACCACCACAGTGCCAACAACCTTCGTAATCCCTTAACACCAACGCCTCATTTTAACTAATAATCTCACCTAACCCTTCATTCTAATCCTAATCTCTCACAGAAATTCAACACTTTACATTAAGGTTCCCTTAACTAACATTATTTTAACATTATTTGTTAACACGAACAAACCTTGAACCTCAGCAGAAGTTAAATAACAAGTAATTAACATTTGTATTAATTGATGTTTTTAATAATACTGCATAAATAAGACTAACTATCATCAACAGTGTTTATCTTCATACCATCAATGGGGAAAAATCAAACTGACAGTAGCCTATACCTTAATGAACATGAATGCATTTGTTAACTGGCAAAAATCAGAACTGAGACTGAAGAGCATGCACCAGCACTTACAGATAGAGAGTTCCATAAATTATCCACATTTGTGAACATGCTGTCATTTAATTTTTGCTAATTTATGTGGACTTATTTTTAGTCATGGACAAACATTCAGAGCACATGCATTCCATTTTTAAACCAATGTCCGTTAATGTGTGTCAACTTACTTTCTTGCTTTAGGTTAATTAATGCTGAGTTTCATGATTTGTTATTGTTCAATAATGTAGTAAGTAAGGAATAAAACACTTTAGGATGTGTTGGTATAGGAAAATAGGATGGTGTGATCCAGTTCAACCCGAAACAGAGTTATTGTTACCACTCCAAGGTTATTTTCCAATATCAACACATCTCACATTTTTTTAATTCTGCTTATACAACAGCAATTTACCAACCATTTTTATTTAGTAAAAAACACCACATCATAACTTTATTTTATCTGTTCTTTCCACTACAGTTAATGATATGGAACTTCCATGAAACAAGTTTATATAACAGCTATAAATGGTTTTCTGTATCTCTCTGTTTTTAAACCTTTTCCTCAAAGTGAATAAGACAAAAAAGCAGCTTGTCATGCTACAGCCTGTTCAAAAACAGACTGAGGGACAGGCAATCAGCAAACACGCAAATCTAGGCAAATCTAAAATCAACAAACCAGAACACTGAACAAGATACAAAACCAGAATATCATACACTGATCATACACTAGGTAGGTATACACTGAGCACTACTTCAGTGGAGTGTTTGTCTCTTCTTATATGGTGGTTGGTATGTGTGTGTGTATGTGGGTGTGTGTGTGTGTGTGTGTGTGTGTGTGTGTGTGTTTGTGAATGAGTCCAGGTGAGTGCAATCAGTAGTCTGGCAAACGTGAACATGACACTGAGTGTTTAGGCTGGGTGTTGTAACCCAGGACGGCCATGTTTATAGGCTGATCTTGTTGACATGACACAGCCTTACCTCTGGCTGTTGCAAAGTGCTAATTAATTCCTTCTGACCAATCAGGATCAAACATTTAGCGCTGGTTTATAAATAATGTTAATTTCATTTAAAATGTTACCAAAAAAAGTTCATGTTTATATACACAATTTATATTTTCCACAAATTAGTCAGTTTAATGCCATGCATCTTTTCTTCACATTTCAGATATAATAAAAGATAAAATATTATCTTAGCATTCATCCTTTTAGAGGAAAAACGCCTTTTCTGAATACATTCCCTTCCACTGCTCGGAAATACCCCAAAATATAAGTTTGGGCCTCAATAAGGCAGTGATTACATGCTCCAATCAATTTTCATCTGGCTGGCCAAGTCTGCGCCCTTGGTGTAACCAAGATTATTTCCACCAAGATGGATGGGAAGCACATGTGGAGTGGAACACCTTGACAAAGATTGATGCAGTTTGGGAATAAGCTGCTCTCAATGCAACCTATGAACACCTATGCAGGTAATGCAACAGGACAAACTGAGATTGAGCCACTGCTTTATCCATGTAGTGTGATTTACCAATCATTATACCAGATCGATTCATCACTATCTCGTCGCCCTATAAATATAAAGATAGTTCATGTACTTAATAATATTGTGTCTAATGGAAAGATACACAGCATACAACTCATTAGTGATAAACCTGTGCTGGATACAACATTATACTGTGCACAGATGCCGAAACCACTAATCACCAAATATTAGAATTCAAGATGGCTCCGTTGAGGTCGACTGCCATCATGACTGCTCCGACCACACTTTGTTATGTTCTTTTTTTGCACTTCGCCTTACTTTTTCTTTTCACCACGGCTATCACCAGATATGATAGAAACACTCTTATTTCTATCGGTTTACAACCTACTCACCTATCGCCATTTTTAACACCGGTTCCATGCTGGCCAAGCCTGATGACCTCAGGGCCAAGGTTCAGTTCCAGATGGACTTTCGGGACTGCAACCTCCTCTGCTTCACTGTGACATGGCTGAACCCAGTGATACCGGACCACGCCATCCAGCCGGGCAAGTTCTTCTCAGTTTACCGCATGGACAGAATAGTGGAGTTGGGGAAGTCAACAGGAGGTGGAGTGTGTCTGATGGTAAACAGCAGCTGGTGCGACAGTGCGAGCATTATTCCTCTCACACGCTCCTGCACACCCAAGATGGAGCATCAAATGTCAACTTTTTTATCTTCATCTGGAATTTACCTCTGTCATAGTCTGTGCCTTTATATTTCACCTCAGGCAGACATGGACACTGCCTTATGTGAACTAAATGAGGTTCTCACTCAACACCAGACTCATCACCAGGACCCTGTGCTCATTGTGGCAGGGGACTTTATCAGTGCCAACCTCAAATGCACAGCGCCAAACTTCCACTAAAACATCATCTGCCCCACCAGGGGTGAAACGATACTGGAACATTGCTACATTCCATTTAAAGACAGCTATAAGGCACAGTCTCAACCACTGTATGGAAAATCAGACCATGCCATTTTGTTCCTCAGGCCTAGATACAAACAAAGGCTGAAACAGGAAGCTCTGGCTCAGAGGCAGGTCACACATTGGATGGACCAATCAGTGGCCGCTCTGCAGGATACTCTAGATGATAGGACATGTTCAGGTGCAGCTCTGATGACATCAACACGTTTACGGAAGCGCTTGTGGGATTTATCGGGAAACTAGCAGATGATACAGTCCACAAAACCGTCATCAGAATGTTTCCCAACAAGGCTGCATCCTACAACATGCATAGAGCATTGAAGAAGGCAAAGTGGCACTACGGGAGGAAACTAGAGTTTCCCAGTTCCAACAAGGTGGCTCTAGGAGTGTGTGGCAGGGACTAAAACCCAAAACAGACTATAAACTACCATCCTCCAGAATGGTGAATGCAGACGCTTCTCTGGCAGATGAGCTGAACACTTTTTACTCTCACTTTGAGGCTGCATCTAATTGCGCTAGTGGTGCTAACACCTTTAACAGCACTAGCAGTGCTAACAGTGCTAATGGCAGCATGCATGCGGAGAGTGTCAGAGTGGGAAACGCTTTCATCATCTCAGAGCACAACATGAGGAAGGCTTTCAGCAGAGTGAACACCAGGAAGGCAGCAGGACCAGACAGCATCTCAGGTCTCAGAGCCTGCACTGACCAGCTAGCACCAGTGTTCACAGAGATATTCAACCTCTCACATGTCCTCTCAAACTCTCAAACTGTCATCATTATCGTTCCTGTCCCAAAGAAACCCCAGACTTTCTCAACGACTATCATCCATTAGCCCTGACCTCAGTTTTGATGAAGTGCTTTGAAAGACTGGTCAGAGACTTCATCACCTCCTGACATCCTGCACCCATTACAATTCACAAAGCGTCCTAATTGCTCTACAGAGGATGCAAACACACACCTCCTACACACAGCCTTGAGCCATCTGGAGATGAGGCAAGAAAATTATGTTAAATTGCTGTTCGTTGACTACAGTTCAGCATTTAACTCTATAATTCCCTCCAAACTCACCACCAAGTGGGAAGAACTTGGACTTAGCCTGTTCCTGTGTCAGTGGATCTCCAACTTCCTGACAGACAGTCCACAGCAGTACGGGTGGGCAGACATGCTGCCCCTCTCTCACCCTCAGCACTGAAGCCCTCCAAGGTTGTGTCTTAGGCCCTCTGCTGTACTCATTGTATATTTATTACTGTGTAGCCACTTCCAACTCTACCACCATTGTCAAGTTTGCTGACAATACTGATGTGGTGGGCCTGATATCTGATAACGATGAGAAGGCCTACATAGAGGAGATTAAAAGCCTCAAGAACTGGTGCAAGGAGAACAACCTCCTCTTGAACATCAGCAAGACAAAGGAGGTGATAGTGGACTTAAGATCAAGGGGTCCCAGTGGAGAGAGTGGACAGTTTCCAATACCTTGGTGTTCACTTCACACAGGACCTGTCATGGTCCTGTCGCATTAACATCCTGATGAAGAAGACCCATCAGCATCTTTACCGCCTTATATGCTTATGGGACTTTAAACTGTCTTCTAAGGGGCTAAGGAACTTTTATACCTGCACCATCAAGAGCATCGTGACGGGAAGCATCACAGCCTGGTTTGGGAACAGCATCAAGCAGGATAGACGGGCTCTACAGAGGGTGGTGCTAGCAGCTGAGCGTACCATCCGCACTAAGCTCCCTGACCTGCAGTCTATCGAAGGCAAGTGGTGCTGGACCAAGGCCAGGAAAATAGTGAAGGACCTCAGCCATCTGGACAATGGACTCTTCTCTCTGTTGCGGTCAGGGAAGCACTTCCACCCCCTGAAGGCCAGAGGTGGGTAGAGTATCCAAAATCTGTACTCAAGTAAAAGTACTTATGGAAATATTTACTCAAGTAAAAGTAAAAGTAACAATCTTAATAGTTACTTGAGTAAGAGTAAAAAAGTATCTGATGAAAAAACTACTCAAGTAGCTAGTTACTAGTTAATTTGATATGAAGCGAAAACCCTGAACTTTGCACAAATAGCAGTAAGTAAAAATAATAGGAAAAATAGGCTTTATATATATATATATATATATATATATATATATATATATATATATATATATGATTAATGGTTAAACAGTGTGAATGAATAATGTGGTGGGCTAACCAGCTCTACCTTTTAAGAGCAGTTCCTTTAAAAACATACTTTATTCTTACATTTTATAAGTACATGCATTCTTTAGGTTTTTAATTTGTATGTATGTTCTACACTTTAGTGAGGTGTCCGGATTTGTGTATAAATGCAAATTCAATTTATTTAGTTTTGTGGAAAATGGAATTGAAAATGTGCAGACGTTTAGAATGAGCATTTGTTCATGAACATGTGTTGTTTGTAGGGTTCACAAGATATTTGTCATTGCTTGCACGAGAGCGCATATGAGGAAAAACATTCGGACAGTGTGTGAAATGTGGTATTACAATAAGGTCAAAGTGCCCATAGTTACCAAATTACCAGTAATAGGGTTCAAAAAGGCATAATTGTGACACTTCCCGCTACGTGTTTTTTCAGGTTGGAGCTGGAATTCTTGTACGCTGCGCGGTCAGTTCGTTTTGGTGCACACAACATTCATTGCATTATGAAATTATTCTTTTTGAAAATGTAGCGAAGTAAAAGTAAAGTTTTTTCACTAAAATGTACTTGAGTAAGAGTAAAAGTACACATCTTTAAATATACTCTAAAAGTACAAGTTACCCAAAAAATTTACTCAAGTAAATGTAACAAAGTATATGTAATTCTTTACTACCCACCTCTGCTGAAGGCCAACACAGACAGAATGAGGAGGAGCTTCTTCCCACGGGCCATTCGAGTCCTCAGCCAGGACACACATAAGACTAGATAGAGTTTGGACTTGTTTGCACAACACCCACTACCGCAGCCTGATGTTAAATAGCATATATTGCACAAACAACTGCACCTTATTCAAAACACAGTCGTACTGTTTCTGCCACTGATCTTTGTATCCCTTATATCATATTTTTTATACCTGTACATGGCTTTTACTGTGCATGGTTGTGTATGTGATCGATAAAATATGAATTTGAATTATTAAAAGGTAAAATAAAATATCTATAGCAGAAACATACATAAACAAATATCTTGAGTCTACTTGCCAAGTTATTATTTACAAGAGTGGTACACCTTATTAACTTCTTTAACAAGTATTGTTCCTTTTAAAAAAAACCACCCCTGTAAATATCTGTTCAGAACGTATATGTATGTAGAACCCAGGCTGTTTCTTTACAATCAGGTTCCCAGCTATCAACCTGCCTCAGTCTGGATTCAGTGTGCCATACCTTAATTAAAACACTTTCTGGCTTTTAATTTTACACCTAACCTTCTCTACAATGACTTGCAATGTTTTGGAGAAAGACTATCCTGCTTATGAGCATATCTGAGGCAGCTGGATATAATTGCTGAGTTTTATATTTAAATCCACAATCCAAAAGCATATTGGAGGCAATGAGTTAAAACCATTAACCTGGGCTATGTAGAGAAACGAAAAGGGAAAGATAACAGGGCTAATGTTAAAGCACTACTACTAAAAGAAGGAGTGTGCAACTGTGTGTACAAGGTGCCCTATGTCTAATCCAAGGTGTATTCCTACCTTATGCACAGTATTACTAGGCTCCAGATTCACCACAACCATGATTTTTCCTCAACATGGCCACCGTACCTGCCATTTGTCCTTGGATTGAGTAGGCCATAGCAACCCGAGAAAAAAAATGGTCAACAAAACTTTAATTGTTTTTTTTTTTAATGCAACAGCTATATATTCTCAAACCAGGCACTCACCACAGAGGAGCACCACAGAGTCACTGGTGTGGATGATGACAACCAGTCTGTCTTACTGAGGCAGTTATTTTCAATGGTCACACCATGCTTTGACATCAGAGAACATCAAAGCCCAGTAATAAAGATAGACTTTACCCACTCAGACACAATGTTCTCTTTTATGACCAACCTCTTTCACTCCCTTATAAGAGTCACTTGTACTGGTCCCCTGGTGCCTGTCAACGTGACCAGGTTGAGTATTCATCTTTCTGGCCCTAACATCTGGCTGTAATGGCTTGGTCTGACGTACATGGGGGAGCATAACTTCTTACATTGTGGAACTGGCCATTCTTCCTCAATGGGCTGCTCACAATTCTGCAATACCAATGCCCAACTGTGACTGGTATTCTCTGTCTATGCACCCACAAATTATTAGGTCTGATCTTCCACCAGCATTTTGAAAGGTATGGCCACTAACTGTGCACCAGTTAATAGTTTTAAAAGACAAGGGAATATGTACTGGTACTCCAGCCTCACTGTCTGCACTGGAAGTCAAACACTGTGAGCTGAGACACCTAGTTTTAACCTAGTTTAGCCAAGATAATCACATAAATAAAGTGGGTGTTACCCAAGATCAACACTTGCTGGATGCCTTACATGAATATTTCCCACTTCATAGCAAAAACCTATAATTTATTAGTAGACTATTGTGTTTCAGTCGTGCTTCTATTCTTCAATGAATGAATCTATCATCAGAAAAATTATGAAGGATTCTTTACATTTGTTTGAAATTGAGCCCCAGCCTGGCCAAACAGGGAACTTCTGAGAAAGCAGACCTTCCAACAGTGCAGTGTATTCTATGTTTCTGAGACATCCCATAACTCTACAGATCACATCAGCTACTGGTCCTTATTTTCAAGCTGAGCCAAATGATCTGACTCACTGAAAAGAGACGGAATTCCCATCACTAGCAGAAATGACTGTCACTGTGCCTCTGGTATATATCATGAAACCCATCACTACAGCTAAGCCTTTTTACATTTCTAGGGCAAAATACCACTCAGTGCGAGTTGTCAGGGATCGCATACCCAATATAGATTTCATATCTTCATATCAGATTACAACTCAACCAGGAGCCAATACCCACATTTGGAGATAATAACTATTGGTACAAGCTTAAAGGTGATACTCAAAACAATGTTTTGGCTAGAGAACCACAGTGAGGCTCAAGCGCTGCATCGATGCATCAGATAATTGAGGTCTACACCACACTAATGCTCAACAGTACATATTTGGACCTAGTTGAGGTACGCTTGAAGTGGGTGCTGCTGTTAGGAAGGGATGGGACATCATTTTCACCAGACTACACTGATTTATTGGTTGGGCATCCACACCCCTTTACTAAGTATAGTGTAAGGTCTGGTAAACTGTCTCATGTGCTTCCTGAGTTTCGTCATGGATGACAGAACTCGATGGAGTTTCAGAGGTGGGTGGTTATCTTAGCGGTGCTGTTTTGCATGAGTTGTAACCACTGGCCCTTTTTTATGTTTGTCGAATAGGTAGCTTAGGTAAATGAGTGTGCTTGAGAAACCAAAAGACTTCTAAAGGGTCTATGATTTGTGGCTTGTCCTCTGGACCTGCCCAATTCCTCCCGATACTCTACATTTGTGAGGGGCTTCTGCCTTGTATATCACTTTCTTTTGCTGTGGATAGTTCCACATGGATAGGCTAAAGATTTGAACTTTCCAAAAACAGATTACTAACACACTAACTAACTAACTAATGAATGAATGAACGAATTAATTAACTAACTAACTAACTAACTAACTAACACATTCAATACTGTTTGCCTTTACTCTTCTACACCTGTATACTGAAGGATTTATAATCACACTATCTGTCACCCAGAAGATTATGTGTTCCCTTTCGAGTCCATTTCTCAAGGTTTCATCCTTATGTCATCTCAGGGAGTTATTCCTTGCCACTGTAACCACTAGTTTGCTCAATAAGAATTAAATCTATATCAGGATTTCTGTAAAGTGGCTTTTACAATGTCTCTTTTTAAATGTGGCATACAAATTAAATTTATAGCACATACCATAAAGAAATGTAAAGTAGAAATTACTGCTTATAGATACGTAAGCGCTAAATTACATAGAAGTCAGTATTTAAATATCTATTATGATACTAGCAGCTTTAGGCTGATAAATTCAAGCTTTTCTTTAGTGCCAAATAAACCAAAAAGCATAATCAGCAATGTTCTAACCAATTCACAAAACAGAAAGAAATAAATCCAAAGGATATGTTTTTTTTCCTACCCCACATTCAGATAGGGAAGGCGTTGTATTGTTGACTGCACAAACCCAGGTCTTGGCATCAAAGCTGTAACCCTACTGTCGCACAAGCCCTTCCACTTGTTCACTAGTCTGCTGCAACTGTCTGTATTTCTCGGTGCTGAATCTTTGGCTGGCAGAATATGAAGAAAGGGCTGACAGGACACCCGGGGGCTTTCGCAACACATTGGTTCATGGTTTATTTCTGCACCAGACTTGCATGTAGTGTGTTGGAGCTGGGGGTGGGGTGTGGAGGGAAGGTGGTACTTTGCCATTCACAGATCCATAGAAACTGCTTCCCATTTCACATACAACACCCTGCTTCTTCCTGGTTTCTCTACTGCGTACAGAATTATACAGTGCACAGACACCGTTTGTTTAATTGAAACCAAAAATATGAGAGAGGAAGTAATTCAGACTTTTGACTGAATGTAGTACTTAAAGCAAAAATCCACAACTTGAATATTGAACTTTATAAATGTGATCTTCAGAGGTGTCAAAGATTTATTTTGGAATGAAGTTGTGCTGACCTTTTTAGTTTAAACTTCTTTCATCAACATGTTGGTCTATTTTCACTTTGGTTAATGGTTCCTTAAATTACCCACAATTCCAGTCAATTCCATTTGACTGCCCGCTGATAATGGTGGCAGTGGGATCTTTTTCTTGCTTTATCTATATATAAAGAAAGCGATGCAGCAGAGCTTTAGTCCTTAAGTCTGCCCAGCTTTCTCACCTCCTTATCTGTATACTCTGCTCAAACAGATCAGCTTCCAAAACCTCAACATTCATGCTTATACCACTGCCATTACCATCATCGCCATCAGGCTTGTCATCTCACAGATTTCTAACTAACTAGCTCATAGATTTCTAGTAACCAAGTCTCTGCTGTAACCTTTGCTGTCTCTACTGCTTCTATGTTGGAATTTTCCTTAATATGATGTTAAACATCACTGGAAAATGGTACGTGAGAAGCTCTTGTTCTTTTCCTTTTAGTTGCTAACAGCAAAACCAGACCGTTATCACTCAGACTTGAGATTGCTGAATTACTTTCCTCCTAATAAACATCACTACCTTCTCACTAAAGACATCACACTATAAAGACAATTCAATATAAACACATTTAGAGTGTTTCACTGTGATGTCTCCCCTTAAAAACAATTTCTGAGTGGATTTATCAGGGTTAGCTTAGAAAAAGGAACATTTTAGGTTAGATACTGAGACAAGACTTTTATCTTCAGAGCACATCTAACATACAGTTACTTCCTGGTTCCAGCACTGTATTCAAAATTAAATTCAATTCAATTCAATTCAATTCAATTCAATTTTATTTGTATAGCGCTTTTAACAATGAACATTGTCTCAAAGCAGCTTTACAGAACATAAGAAACAGAAAAACATGCAAACAAACAAAACATGAAACAGTCCTAGTTAGACAAAATTATCCCTAGTGAGCAAGCCTGAGGCGACTGAGGCAACTGTGGCAAGGAAAAACTCCCTTAGATGATATGAGGAAGAAATCTTGAGAGGAACCCACCCTCATTTGGGTGACACTGCAGAGTGTGATAGAACAATGTCCTTCTGCATTTATGTATAGTCATGTAGCGTTTTATGTGTATATTGATTTGTAGGTTGTTATCGTCCTCAAAGTCCACATAGGGTTGGCAGCATTGCTTTAAATACCCAAATCCTCATGAGGCAGAAACCAGCTGGAGCTGGTCCATCTCTGGATGCCTCAGGATCCTCGTAGGGTTGGCCTCTGTCTACCTGAGCTGGCACAATCTCTATGTGCCTCGGGATGGGTAGAAGAAGGGAAACAAGTAGAAAGCACTAAATCATAATGTATGTATTAAGTGTATGCCTGTCTAAAGATATATGTCTTTAATCTATGCTTGAACTGGGAGACTGTGTCTGAGCCCCGAACACTGTCAGGAAGGCTATTCCAAAGTTCAGGAGCTAAATACGAAAACGCTCTACCCCCTTTTGTAGACTTTGATATTCTGGGAACTACCAAAAGTCCGGAGTTTTGAGATCTTAAGGCGAGAGGTGGATTGTGACGTGTTAGAAGACCGGCTAGATACATGGGAGCTAAACCATTTAGAGCCTTATATGTAAGTAGTGCTAGTTTATAATCAATTCTAAACTTAACAGGTAGCCAGTGCAGGGATGATAATATTGGGGTTATGTGATCATCTTATCTTGACCTAGTAAGAACAAAATCATGCTAACTATAAAGTTAGTGCCTCCTGGCAGTATCAGACCAGAACTTCACTATAGTGTACAGCTATAGGTCAGAGGATTAATTAGTAATAAGCGTGGAAATGTGTGGAATTCAGTCTTAACCATAACTATCCTGGATATCAGTGTATTTGTGTGCAAACAGATAAAATTTTGGTGACCATACTATTTCATGGCAATGACCATTCTTCAAAGCAAAAAAAAAATTCAGCAAGGATTTATAAATGTCTGAAAATGACATGATCCTGAACATTGTTTTTCTTATTAGACAGACCTTGTGAACAAACATCCTTTATATTTCCATTCACTAGTGATAGAACTAGCATCACTTTGTATTGTGCATAGCTGATGTTGCTAGGAAACGCAGAAGATGGTGGAGAGACGCGATATGATTGAATAATAAAGGGTACTTAGTCTAAATGAATAAACAGCAGTGTTTTTGGCCTGGACACACAAATAGAAAGTTGAAGGTACTGTTAAGATAAAGGTGCTATTGCCCTAGAAGCTTTTTCTAAAGGAAAGAATATTTTTAAAGTATATAGTTTGTCTCTTTTTTTCGTTATAAAACTGATCTAAACTTTTCAGATCATTGGGTGTTTGGATTCGAGTATGAACTTTTGGTTCCTAGAACAATTAATCTATTGTTCTGAGAGCATTCCATAACATTTGTAAACATTCTAGAGACGGACTTGTATGGCAGATACTTCACACAAATGGATTTACAAAAAATCTAGGAATCCAATCTATTGGAAGGAGTCTCCAGTGTCAATGCTTTGTAACAGTCAGATGTAAAGCTGTTCCAATATACATTCCGAAATGGGAAATTCTGGGAGTTTGTACTGGTGAGGGAACGACTGTTTATAGCTGCTATAATATAAGTGATAACAGGAAGTACCTTGTACATTCCATAACATTAAACTTTACTACAAATAGAAATAAGCATGATGTCTCATTCTTTAATTAATAATTAAAAAAATTAGCTTAGGTGAACTGCTGTGGTATAAGAAGAATAAAACATTGGAACATGCTGTTATTGGAAAATAATCTACTTCAGGGTGGTGACAGTAACTCTCCAAGTGTAACATATCTCCAGGTGTTTTATTTCTTAAATTCAAAATTATTAAAGCAGATGGATTTAGAACATTGCTTAAATGCTATTTTTGGATTGCTACAACCTAACCTTCTTAGACCGTGTCAAATATTTACTGACTGTTCTAACAACATCTGCCAGCTGGGTGTCTATTTTTCAAACCATTTATTTTTTACTTTGCTCAATTTCTAAACAATGTTTTCAGCTGTTCTGGTAATTAGTCTCATTGTGTCTTTTGAATCTTGTTTTCTTGTCATGCAAGTATAATCCCTTGTCTGTAGAATTCTCTGGAAAGTCTCACACGCCTCTTGTAATTCTGGGCTGTGTTTCTATCATGTCATGCTCTTGTTTATTCTAAGAACCTTATAGTCTTCTTTGGTTTTGACCTCTGTCTGCCTGTTCCTGGATAATGATAATGGATATGCCTGTGTTGACCATGTCTGCCTTTGCCTTGACCCCTGCCATGGACTATTACAATAATTTTTGGTGCAGCTTTAATAAATGGACTATATATTTACATCATCTTGCCCTCTGGCTTCAATTCAGTGAAATAATTTGGCCACTTGGTAGTGAATATAATACAATGAAATAAGCAGAGACATTCACCAGCATCACAGACAAAGTCTCAGGAATATATAAGATGCATCAATATATTGCTGCATGGAGGCCATTAGAGTTTGAACCTAGATACTAGCAGTACTCATCTCACCATTTGCTGTAGGTTTGCTGTCGGTATCTCTAAAGTAATGCTGTGATCTGGAAACACTGCAAAAGACTGGAGAAAAACCCAAAGGTAGAAATGCCAGCACTGTCAAAATTATTATTTTTGTTTGTATCTACAAAGGATATAAAAAGTCTACACACCCCTGTTGAAATGACACGTTTTTGTGAAGTAAAAGAGTGAAACTAAGATAAATCTTGTCAGATCTTTTCCAACTTTTAATGTGAAATTGCAGTATACAAATAAAGTGAAAAACAATCAAACATTTTAGGGAAAAAAGAAAAAAAAAGTACAATAACCTAGTTGCATAAGTGTGCACACCCTTAAACTAATGCTTTGTTGAAGCAACTTTTGATTTTATTACACCACTCAGTCTTTTTGGCTAAGAGCCTATCAGCATGGCACATCTTGACTTGATTTTCCCACTTATTCTTGCAAAAACATTCTAGATCCATTGAATTGTGAGGGCATCTCCTGTGCACAGCCCGCTTCAGGTCACCCACCAGATTTTTATTTGGATTCAGGTCTGGGCTCTGGCTAGGCCATTCAAAAACATTGGTCTTCTTTTGATTAAGCCATTCCTTTGTTGATTTGGATATATGCTTTGGGTCATTTCACTGAAAAGTGAAATTGCTTTACATCTTCAGCTTACTAGCAGACACCTGAAGGTTTTGCACTAAAATCGACTGGTATTTGTAGCTATTCATGATTCCCTTGATAAAAGCTCCAGTTCTGGCTGATGAAAAGCAGCCCTAAAGCATGATGCTTCCACCACTTTGCTTCACCATGGGTATGGTGTTCTTTTGGTGATGTGCTTTTTTTGCACCAAACATACTTTTTGGAATTGGTCTCATAAAACCATAACACATTTTGCCACATGGTTTGGGGTGATTTAGTTGGGCTTGGATGTTTTTGTGAGAAAGAGTTTCTGTCTAGCCACCCTACCCCATAGCCCAGACATGTGAAGAACAAGATAGATTGTTGTCACATGCAGAGAGTAATCAGTACTTGTCAGATACTCCTGCAGCTCCTTTAATGCTGTAGGTCTATTGGCAGCCTCCCTTATAATTTTTTGTCTTGTCTTTTTGTAAATTTTGTACAGACATCCTGTTCTCGGTAATGTCACTGTGGTACCCCATTTTCTCCACTTCTAAATAAAATAAAATTAATTACAATAAAAAAAAACAAAGAAAAAGAACCCAACCCAAGATTAGTTACATATAAATTTATGATTACAGTTTGGCACTGGATTCTGGATACTGGACTATGCCTTTCTTGACATCCGTCTATTTCACTTGATCACAGATTTCACTCCTTTAATACAAAGATGATTAAACACTATCCTATAAAGGTACGATATAGCCTGTAGGCAATGGAATATTAATATATTTGACTTTCACTGCCCAGTTGAACTCAGTTTATGTACCGTTTAAAATGTGAAATAACACTGGCTCGTCCATTTTAGCACCCTTTTTACTCATTCGTGTAGGAATTCAAAAGAAAATTGACTACTAGGTCTCCCTGGTATCACTAATAGCACCCAGAAATGCCAACATTCACAAGCAAATTAAAATACTTTTATTGTAATCAGCAGGCTCCTCAGCAACAACACTGGTGTTCACATAGTGATTTACGCTTAACTGTTTGCTTAATTTCACACTTTAGAAGCATACATTTGCAAGACAGCGAGCCAAATTACAGTGCAGCTCAGACGACATGATAAGATGTGATTAAGAGGATAAAAAGTTGTTTTGGTGTATGGATTTGGGTATTTATCTTTTTGCATAAAAATGGAGTCATGCCTGGTGAATGTTAGAACCTTTATTTTATTGCTATGTTCAAGTGTAGTGGCAAAGCTGTGTGCCCTTTAACAGTGAAATGAGGCATAAAACATAATGGATAATACATTTTATACCAAGAAAACTCTTTCAGGACACACACTGAGTCTGAAATGTCTGTGTCCTCATGTCATGACTTTAAGTTATGTGCGTGGTACCTGTGGTGAGTGTCTCTGTGTGGAACCTCCACTACAGATTGCCTCGCTGAGGAACCAACAGACTGCCTCCCTGTGGAAACTACAGACTGACTCCCTGAGGAACCAACAGACTGCCTCCCTGTCAAAACTACAGATTGCCTCTCTGAGGAACCAACAGACTGCTTCCCTGTGGAAACTACAGACTGACTCCCTGAGGAACCAACAGACTGCCTCCCTGTCAAAACTACAGATTGCCTCTCTGAGGAACCAACAGACTGCTTCCCTGTGGAAACTACAGACTGACTCCCTGAGGAACCAACAGACTGCCTCTCTGTCAAAACTACAGATTGCCTCTCTGAGGAACCAACAGACTGCTTCCCTGTGGAAACTACAGACTACCTCCCAGTGGAAACTACAGACTGCCTCCCTGTGGAAACTACAGACTGCCTCCCTGTGGAACCTACCGCCTGCCTCCCTGTGGAAACTACAGACTGCCTCCCTGTGGAACCTACCGCCTGACTCCCTGTGGAAACTACAGACTGCCTCCCTGTGTTAACTACCACCTGATTCCCTGTGGAAACTACAGACTGACTCTCAGAGGAACCAACAGACTGCCTCCCTGTGTTAACTACAGACTGTCTTTCTATGGAACCTACAGACTGCCTGCCTGTGGAACCTACTGTCTGCCTTCCTCTGGAACTTACCTAATGCCTCTCTGTGGGACATACTGACTGCCTTTCTGTGGAACCAACTGACTGCATCTCTGGGGATTCTATTGAATTCCCTGTGTGAAACCTACTGACTGTCTTCCTGTGGGAACCTGCTGAGAGCCTTCCTGTATTCTACTGACTGTAATCTTTCTGCGGAACCTACCAACTGCTTGCCTTTGGAATCTACCGACTGCCTCCGTGTTGCGGTAATGTGCCTACACAAGGGATACAGTGGACTTCACAAAGCATAAATTGGACTAATGTTTCAGCATTGAACACAGCAGGAAAGCTGGCAAGGCCTCTAGGCACCTCTGCATTTTTCTCAGCAAAAGACAAAAAGACTAATCCAATTTTAACTTTCTGTCAGTTGACATTTGTGTGATGAATGCTCTAAAACTAGGCTCACCTATTCTTTGTTTATTTAAATATTTCCAGCACAAGTCAGATTTTTCATGTTTGGACTTTATCCACAGCTTTTCATAGAACATATTTACATCTCTGAATGGTTCAAACAGATACATTTTAATGTAACTGCATTTGACTGAATATATATTTGGCCTTTTTTTGTAAGAAATTGTTGGACGCTGATGCGGCTGAATTCTGCAAACAGCCAAAAAATTATTATATGAAAATGGATATCAATGTATAACAAAATCCAAGGACTACAAAGAGTTAATTAAATCCCTAACTTAGAATGTCTTACAGTATCACAAATTCACTAGAGTAGATAGCATGTCCTGTTAAAGTGGCTTTTAATATAACTGTAATCACACTATCAGCATGAATTAATTAACAATAGCTTGGAGACAGACACCTGATATGAGGAGGTTATGGTTTGTTAGCTCAAGCTTTATCAGAATATCGGAGGCATAATTAACGCTAGAGTAATTCCTCCTGAGTGGAGATTAGAACTAATGAAGACATCCAGTCACATGCTTCAGACGAACTCTAACACTTTGGGAAATATTGCTCTCAGATTGTCACAATTAGGTCACAACCTGAGCTCCTTCTCATCCTATAGAGAGGATAAGGCACCCGCTCCTTTAATTATTCTCTTATGAAATTAATTAACAGGATTACTAGAGGATTCCCAATAGGCGCTGATGAGCAAGTGGATGAGTGGATGAAAGAAGTCTTTGTCCTGTTGCCTGCTTCTAGAAAGCCTCATACATCATCATGTGCAGTATATTTATAATTAAATGAGTCTTCGTATTCCATTGATTCAGACTTGTGAAATAAATTGAGGTTGGGCCCTCATTTACTGTGGCAAGTTAATAGATAAACAGCATAAAAGACAGAAATGAGGCATATTCATAAAGTGGATAAAAATGTTAAGTAAACCATTTACAGTCAAGCTTGCATTTGACGAGTCTTTTAGCATAAGAAATAAAATATATTACGGACATTAGTCTTGGTGAGAGCCTCTCGGCTAAAATGCTAATTTAAAAATCCTGCACAGTTGACGTATGTTTGCTAATTTCATTATATTGGTTCCTATACTGAAGAATTGAAGGTAATATCTATAACACTCATTGGCATGCTGTGATTGTCTCACCACAATGTCGATAAACTGTGTATAATGATGAAAATGTGTTTTTGCCCACACATAAAAAATGAGATCTGACTCATTCCCAATAAAATACCACCAGAGGTACGCAACAAGCGCTTTAGAGTGCATACGTGCAAGAGGATGTGTGCGTGTGTGTTCTGAATTTGTGTTGCTGCTTTTTGAACACACAATCATCCTTTAATAAGGTGAAGCGATGCATGTAATGAAACGCAGCGTCAGAGAAGAGCAGAAGGAACAATGTTATTGAAGGCTAATTGTAAGATTCTGCATCATATCATGGCCGCACAAACATCCACTCGTGTCTAAAAATCTGGACGCGCATTCATGGCCTGTTTTTATTTCACCACACTATGAGTTAAATCATATTTATCAAATGAGAATCTATAATGATTCATTAATATAACTCCAGAAGAGTGTGTTCTGACTTTTTGACAGCATTAGGATAAGGCCTGACTCATAGAGTATTCGTCCTGTTGGGACCTCCTGGGAATGTGCAGGATTATTAAACTGAAGATGGTGCTATGGCATGTCATTTTATGTTCTACCTGATATGTCATATACCATAAGTCCTACTGTCAAATGTTCTTTTTCTTCTGACTTAGTGGCTAAAACCAAGATGCCTTTTTTTCCTTAAAAGATATGGAGGGCTCAGTTGTGCAAGCCCATTTATACCTGGGTCTGAGATTATTCTATATAACTGTCTATGCTTTTTGCATAAACTGCCTGAAGGGTGGGCAGCTGTCTGACTCTCATAATTTCCATGGCTCTTTGTGTGAGGTGGCTAATCTAAGCCTTCAGCTGGATGGTCAGGTTGCCAAACCATGCTGAGATGCCATGGCACATTAAATTCTCACCAACTGCATCTGAGGACAAAAGCAACTCTAAAAGCTCTAAGCTTGCACAGCAAATGGAGTCACCGCTGGACCTTACTGCACACCCTACTACACTCTATGTGAGCTGCTTATTAATATGTACGCCAAGGGATTATTTGAACCTGTAAAGAATGAGAATGTATTCTAACTGAACCAGACAAAAGTTTTCAGCTTCCTTTCAAAGTTTGTGAGTTTTGATAAAATAATATTGTGCTATTATACAATATTAAGCTAATTATTGTCCCTGTTAGATGTTCAGCTTAGTGTGCCTTGTATCTACCAAATGTACATTTAAATCCCTTTTAGCACAGTGTGTTAGGAACACATAAATTACCATCTGAATAGAATAAAAAGGATAGTCATGTTATGAGGGATGAAATATAACCTTAATAGATATGCCGAGCATACTATTATTTGCCACTTTTTTAAGAAACGTAACCTTCGGAAATGTTTGGTAGTCTGATAAAACAGATTGAAAATCAGGTGTCACTGTGGGTGAATTCTGAAAAATGGTTTTGGACAAATATTTGTTTTTCTGCCAATAATATAATTCTCTACTTTAAGAAAACATAAATACTATATCTTTTAGTTTAAGGAAATGTGGAAATGCTGTGTAAGGAACTAGTTTAATGCTGTCAATCTGCCTAACAATGTCTTTCTCATGCAATGAATGGTACACACTGATAAAGCTCACATCATCATCATCATCATCAAAAAAGAGAAGAAAGCTTACACACTCTGCACATATGGCAGCAGACAAAGTTTTAAAAAGTTCCAGTGGCCTAATAAAAGACATTAGTAACGAGACATTTAGTCAACAAAAGTGACTGAATTCATCAGCGATTATTTCTCCACCAATGTTAGCATGAACAGAGATCTGTTGAGTGAAGAGATGACAATGAGTCAACATATTTAAATTCCGCTAGTTATTTTTACCTCAGGTAATGAGACAGAGACTAATGTAGATGATGTTCAAAATCAAAGTGAGAACTCATTTCCCATTATAAACTTACACCGATCAGCCATAACATTAAAACCACTGACAGGTGACATTGATTACTTCATTACAATGGCACCTGTCAAGAGGTGAGACATATAGGCAGCAGGTGAACAGTCAGTTCTCGAAGTTGATGTGATAGAAGCAGGAAAAATGGGCAAGCGTAAAGATCAGAATGACTTTGTCAAGAGCCAAATTGTGACGGCTCGACTACTGGGTCAGAGCATCTTCAAAATGGCAGGTCTTGTGGGGTCTTCCTGGTAATGCAGGGTTAGTACCTACCAAAAGTGGTCCAAGGAAGGACAACCTGTGACGGCGACAGGCTCATGGGCGCCCAAGACTCATTGATGTGCAAGGGGAGCGATGGCTGGCTAGCCTGTCTGGTCTGATCCCACAGAAGAGCTACTGTTGCACAAATATTGTAGCTGAAAAAGTTAATGCTGGCTATAATAGAAAGGTGTCAGAACACACAGTGCATCACAGCTTGCTGCGTATGGGGCTGCGTAGTCCCCAACCAGTCAGAGTGATCATGTCAACCGCTGAAAGCGCCTACAATGGGCATGTGAGCATCCGAACACCTGTTTGGGGGCACAAGGGGGACCTACACAATATTAGGCAGGTGATCTTAATGTTATGGATGATCGGTGGATAAAATTTTGACAGTAATATTGTTTTTCCATAAGTAGATTGGGTTATGAATGCATAGGTATACGGGCTGTCTTTCAGTAGAATTGGAATGAAATCTTTAAATGCAATTTTCTCCCCTTTCACTTTTGGGGTAAAACAGATCTTAAAATACTAGAACTTTACTTGTATTTAGTAGTTGAGATGCAGGCAAACCTATTGTATAATAGAAAATGCCAAGATGTAACTATTTGACCACCACATAAATAACATCAAAAGCTATAATACCTGAACCATTATATGTTACGACTGTCTATTATAAATCTTATTTTAGTTCCAAGTCATGTCCCTATGTCTGCTATCAGACTAAATAAGAACATTAATAGCAATAACTTTATTTCTGTTGCATCCATTGCAGTGTATACTGCTTTAGAGTGTGTAACGAACACTACATCACAAAAAAGATTTAAAAATCTAATTAGTAACTAATTAACTACATAGTGATTATTGATTCAGAGTAATAGCCTGTTTAATTGCTAAAGATAAAGTCACTCTGATGAAAGCATGCATGTCTGTGGTTTAGTGTCTGAGTGTGATAGAACTTGTGCCTGGCACACATTCACAGACACACACACACACACACACACACACACACACGCACACAGACTGTAATCTGTGATTACCAGCCCAGTTTGAAGGGAAAATGTGCTGAGGAGCAGCACATTCTCTAAATCCCAGAAGTGCTACCTTTCATTTCTCTCTCCTGTGCTAGCGATGCTGCAGCCGAGAGCAGCTGGCACACTTCCGGGCCAAAAGTGCATGCACACACATCCTTGAGGGATTCTTGAGGTGTGTGTGTGCAAGTTCTCAAGATCAGTCATGATCCTCTAACACTCAGGCCTAACAGGAGTCTTGTGAAGATAAGAAATGGGAGAAACAGCCACCAAGCAAAGTTCAGTTACAGTCAGGTTCAAATTTCTGAGTACACTACCAAGATGTTTTTTTTTTTTCTATTTCATTGGTTATTCCATCAGTTCATTTATATATGTTGAATGGGAGTCTTCTACGGAGTGTTCCGTACAGTATGTTCTTACTCCTCCAACACATAGAGGCATGTACTAAAGTAGCCGCTATCATGTGTTGCCTGTTATGACATTAGGAGTGATGTGTGATATCACTGTGATACCATTGTGATACCATTCGAATGTGACACCATTCGAATGAAATATACACCAGCATGACAATTTGAAATAATGAAGCAAATGGTTCACTTGTATAGATTTCAGTTCCATTTGAGGATTCTTAAGTCATATCTGTCTCTATCAAGTAATAGCTTCTTAAATAGCAAAGATAAACAGGCTATAATGTTAGATTATTGTTTAAAAGCTGATGAAATAAAAACAGCCTGACACTATATAGAATAAGAGAAGCTTTTAATTCCTCAGCAGCTGCAGTGCACATGTACCGCATGTAGCTCAGCTGATTTATGCTAGCGCTGAAATAACCAGAAAGGAGCTCCTGCTACTCTTCTCCTCCCTCTGTCTTTGTCCGATCCCCTTCTATCCTTCCTTAATCCTTGTCTTCTAATGAAAAGATCTCCTGCTGGGTGGAGGAGAGAGGGAGAGATACAGGCTTTGAGATAAATGAATGTGATGCCATAGTCGATTTGTCACAAATTGCCCTCTGTGTCTACTCAGTTTGCCTGTAAACGGCCGTCTTAATAAAACACTGATTAATTAAACACTGATTAATCAAGCGCAGATCACAGATCTGTCCAGGACATGTACAGCAATACCTGGATCATCTTTGAGATCCAATTTTATTCCTTTTTAAACACCTTGTAAACTCACTGCTTACCAATGTTCTGACTCATTGTCATGTGCCATCTCTTTAGAATTATCTCTTGTAACAATGCTAATAGAAAACAAAGGGCCAAGGCCCTTGCTGTGCTTTCCTGCTTTACACCTACTGTATATGTATATTTTTAAATTAAAACTATTAGTTCACCTAGTTACTCTCAATTCAGAAAGAACTGAAAATAATCTCTGTAATAGAAATATATTGTAGAAAGGTCAGAGGCATGTTTAACAAAATGTGTAGTTTAGTCTTCATTCAGACTTTCCCTAGAATCATCTAAGTCCATACCAGGGGTCAAAACAAACACAGACATGATTCATATGGTCAAATCCATTTTCATAATCCATGAAAAGTCAAGCAGAGGTCAAAAGCAGAGAAACTTGAAAGTAAGACATGAAACTTAGAAAACAAGAAACAAGGCCATAAGGCTCAGACCTGTAGAACCGATGCATGTTTGCAAAACTCTCAAACTCTGCAAAACAAAGGGGTAGATATACAGGGAACTGAATTTTATAAGAACAACAGAAGAAGACTAATTAGAAAGAAAAGGAGTTTGGACAGAGCTTGTGTTAGATTAGGGACTGAATCAAATGCTTGACCAGGGACTGAAAATGATGTTACATCAGGGTCTAGAGCTGGTGCTAGATAGCAGAGTGGGGTTGATGCTATATCAGGGATTGAGTCTGAAGATAGATTAGGTCTGAGATTGGGTGCAAGGTCCCCGACTGAGTCTGGCACTAGATTAGGGACTGAGGCTGGTCCAAATCATGGATTGGGGCTGGTGCTAGATCAGGGTATGAGGCTAGAGCTAGATCAGGTTCTGAAACTGGTCCTAGATCAGAGCGTGAGGCTAGAGCTAGATCAGGAACTGAGGCCGGTCACAGATCAGAGTCTAAGGCTGGTGCTATATCAGATTTGAGGGTTGTGCAAGACCATGGTCTTAGACAGTGCTAGAGCTGGAGTTGAGGCTCATGCTAGATCAAGAATTGGGTCTGATACTAGATTATGGCCTATAGCTGACACTAGATCAGGGACTGTGGCTGGTGCAAGAAAAGTGATTGAGACAGTAGGCTGACAGTAGTTCAAGGACTAAGGTTGGTGCTAGAACAGGGTCTGAGGCTGGTACTAGATGAAGGATTGTGTCTGATACTAGATTAGAGTATTAAAGTGGCTCTAGATCAGGGACTAAGGCTGGTTCAAGATCAGGTACTAGAAGTGGATTGGAGTTGATGTATTATCAGCAACTGGGGATGGCTCTACTGTTTCCAGTCTATAAGAACATATTTTATTGGGCTTATATTACTGAAGAATGTCGGACTCTTGTTGGAGAAATATCATTTGACATAACCTTATGTGAAATGTCTAAGCTACACCTCTGGATCATTTATCTTGATAGAGATGAAAGGTCATGTCTCAAATCAGGCTTGAGCGCTTTAAAATCCAGCCTAAAATGCCAAGGTATCTGTCATGATGATATAAATCACATCATTTATGCTCTGTGCAGGAGTAATTTTACTTGTTAGTTCTTTGTGCAGTGCATCAGTCACGGTTAGCTGGAGCTTAGCTTATGTCAGATAGGTTAGAATTCATTGGATTGATATTGGCATTAATGCAAAAAAGTCTGGAGTTTTATTTTCTTTTATTGGGAAATTTAGAAAACTCAGGTGTGTTAAAGACTTGCTACTAAAAGGAGCTGGTTCGGGAAACCCACATTAATCAAGGTACCTACACTCATGAATTAAAGAGTTCATGGTATGAATCACTAAAATGTGTATTAAAGGAGTAGGCTAGAGAAACTATAGCCTGGTAAATACTAAGACAAATGAATATACACTAACATTAACAGACATATTACACACTGTATAGCACACCAATACCCATTTTAACATCGTAATGAGCATGTTAATTAGATGATGAGCCATGTTAGATCAGGAAACAGGAAAAAATGCAGAACTAAAGGAGGAGAACTGGGAACTGCAACATCATATGTGCTGGACTGAGTGATTCATCCACAGACTTGGCATAATTATAATTATTCGCAGCGGACTCTATTATCAAAGTGAGCTCACCTAACCACTGAACAGCAGGGCAGATCAAGTCGGCTCTTCTGAAGTCTTCACGCTGAGTGAAAAAATGCACAAGACGTTAAAACTGGAGACAAGGATAAAGTGATGCTGTATTCAAGTGCTCACAGAAAGATCATACACAGCAGATGGTTGCTTTTGGTATATGTCCACAATGCCGGAAAAGATCAGGATACTCATTCTCCTTTTTACAAATAAAAAATAAAAATAAAAAAAGAAACGAGAAATGAAATAACACTAGCACATCGAGTAGAATTGTGTGGTGTCCTGGGAAAACCTTCTCAAGGTGAAATTTTGATATTTTCTTCAAAATATAATTCTAAAATTGACAAACTTTCCTGAACTGTGTTTGTCTTTTGCGTGAATCTCCTCCACAAGTAATTGTAAAAATTGAAGTCCAAAAGTGAAAAGGGATAATTATATATAAAGATTCAATTCTGACAGACAGTATTTACGTTCATGTTTGTTAAACTGACCCCTTACACACTGTGATCTTTGGAGGAAGATAGGCAAGAGAAAAATATAAATAAAAACATTTTACCACGTTTTGGTGAAAGCCATTTATTGGTTATTGGTTTCCTGGTCACCTTCTTAAAGGTGAGGTATCAAAGTGTGTCACAAGCATAAAAACCTGATCTTTTTTTGGTGTTTGTCATCTGACAGATTTTCCCAGACCACCACACAGCTGGTAAAATTGGTATATCTCAATTTCTGACACCACTCTGTCACAGAATTATGCCCTACCCAGATCAGGGCTAGAGATACGTATGTGTGATTTTAGCAGGCCTGAAAATAAAGCTTATCATGCAAAGGCAAATCCAGCAAGAAAATCTGTTTACATCACTCATTATCAAATCTTTATCCATACACAGCTCTCAGCCTCATACAGGAGGAGATGTTTTCCTGTGACACTAAGGAGTTCTATTCAGGTTTTGCTATACACAGCTTTACAGCAAACGGATGTAAACAGAAACTAAAGACTCAGTCTTTGTTCAGACAGTTTCAGCTTTTGTTTCTTTTCGTGTAAATGCATTGATATAAACTCAGAAGCATTTTCAAAAATAATTGAAAACCTTTAATGCCGCAATAGAGCTTTAGTCCATCACTTCTTAGTGTAAACGTTCAAGAGTCGTGGAAGTGATTAGGCCTTGTCGCGTAAATTAAAACTTGAATCATATCATATCACACACTAAGGCAAGATTGCAGTTATGAAAGACAGTCTGTGGCCCTGATACACTGAGAGCTCAAATAAAAAGACTAATCTCTGTATATAATCTAGGAAATTGTTTGCACAGTTGGTGGAAGTGTTGTGGGTGATTTACAAAGAATAACTGTACAAATACCATCATGTTCATTGTAGTCCGAGGGGAAAAAAAACTTTTTGCGTACACTATTTGTTCTTGATAGTTGTGACAATATCTGCTGTCTAAGAGTGAAACTGGAACTTTCCACAAATAAAGCATGCATCATATGTTACGCAGCTGGTATCAATTCAAAAAGTATAAACATTAATTTGTGCCTGTAATAGTTGAAAGAATATTCCTCATTTTCCTGAGATACCGCGACAAACCTTTAAACATCTAAAAGAAAATATTTATTAATTTAGAAAATAATAACTAGCTATTTTGTCTGCAAAGAGCAAAAAAACACGATTACTCATATTAATATTAATTATATTACTGTTTTTATTTATTTATAAACTCTAATTATATTAACACAAGTGTTACACAATTTATAGATGTATCAGCCATTAATTATAATATTTTTATTGTTGTAATAAATATATGAATACCTGCATCTTCAGTAGTTTTAATTTGTACACACAACTGGCTGTGCAGTGCAGGTGCAAAGTTAATCCGTTTGCATTTTGCACCTTTAGGCAGAAACACGTCAAATTGCATCTTCGTTAAGGGAAATATGCAAAAATGGCTAAATCAGCTTGCATGTTTTTTTTTTCTTCAGGTTGCCAAGATTGAATGTGTTTTTACACACACATGTACACATTAGTAAATCAGGGCCTTTGGGTTACACCTACTAGGGTGTAGTTTATAACCTAACACTATGTAATATAATAAAAATATAATAATTCATTTTTTTGTCTGTAAACATGAACAAATTGCTCATTTATGTTCAAAGAGGCTACTTCAGAGCTTATATTCTACTGGTGCAAGTGGCTACTGAACACCAGAAGTTAAAGAGCAGGAAACACTGATGTAACACAAACTGTAACACATGCATATGTAACACACCTTGTTCTCATAAAACACTTATAAGTGCTTGAGTACATGCTGTGTGTATTAGTAATGCAGGTCAGCCCAGGCATCGCTGCAGTTCTCCCTCCTACCCACTGGTTGTATTTTAAGAGCAGTAATTATCCCAAATTAATCCTCCCGCTTAAATCGAAGGCCACATACTGGCCTCTGATCCGGGATGGCTCTGTCCCAGTCTCTCTCTCCTGGAGGGAGAAATTAGTCTGACCTTGATCTATTTTCTCACTCGAGTCTCAGTGTTTCAGCCCATCTGTGTCCTCCGAGGAGTTGAGTAGCTCTGTCTCTCTCTCTCTCACTCTCATTCTCTCACGTCATATCACTCACATCTCTCATCTATTTCTCCTTGTTTTTTTCTGGGCTTCTTATTGTCTCTCTCTTATTTTCTCTCTCTGCCTTTCTCTATACATTAATATTACTTATTGTTATTCTCCCACCTTCACAAACACGCATCATTTCATATTCGCTGTTGCTGCATTTTAATCCCCCCCCACCCAACACACACACACACACACACACACACACACACTCAGATATTGTATGCTATAAATTGGTTCTGATGATAACTGGCATGAAAGTAGTGAGCACAGCAACAGCAAAACATCACGGTTCTATTCTGTTATGCTTTGGATATACTGCCAATCCAAACAGATTAAATAATAATAATAAAAAAATAAAAATAATAATAATAATAATAATAATAATAATAATAATAATAATAATAATAATAATAATAATAATAAAGGGTGTTTACCTAGGATTTTTTAAAAAACTTTTCTGGTGACAGAAAGATCAGGCAACACACACTAATAAACACAACCATCTATGATTTCAGCCACGCTTTTATCCTCATCTTCACGGTTTTGCTACTATTTGCTACTACTGCTATTTTGAGAGTACGTTCTAAATTCACTCACGATTCACCAACAACT
>CM040976.1:25231862-25251851 GCA_022985145.1 Pangasius djambal | reverse complement strand
TATATATATATATATATATATATATATATATATATATATATATATATATATATATATATACCATGCATGCTTTGCAAGTTCTTTGCACACCATGGCTTCAGCAGTCAGATGAAACCAAGAAGATGTGAAGAAAATCCTACAGAAACAGCTGGGGGTTACCCAGAATAATTTCATTATTAGCGTTACTCAAAATAATTTCATTGTTAGCGTTACTCAGAATAATTTCATTGCTAGCGTTACTCAGAATAATTTCATTGCTAGCGTTACTCAGAATAATTTCATTGCTAGCGTTACTCAGAATAATTTCATTGTTAGCGTTACTCAGAATAATTTCATTGCTAGCGTTACTCAGAATAATTTCATTGTTAGCGTTACTCAGAATAATTTCATTGTTGGCGTTACTCAGAATAATTTCATTGTTGGCGAATAATTTCATGACAGCTGTATGAAAATTACTTTCGGAAATGAGATTGAATGTGATTGATTCATTCTGAACACAGCTATGTCCCCAATAAAATGGTGTGCACACTTATGCAACTGGTTATTCTAACTTTTTTTTACCTATTTTTTCCTATTTTTCCCTAAAATGTTTCTGATTGTATTTCACTTAATTTTTATATGCTGTAATTTCACATTGAGGGTGGAAAATGTTCTGACATGATTTATCTTGGTTTCTTTTTTTTTTTTTACACAAACCTGCCATTTTAACAGGGGTGTGTAGACTTCTTTTATCCATATATATATATACAGATAATTTGTAATGCTTAAAAAAGTATTTTGGCTAAACTGTGACTTTGTCAACCCTACCAGTCTTTGATAATAGCTCAAAATATTTTATCTCTGGTCTACAGCACCCAAAAAATAAACATAAATTTGAGTTCATTTTACTCAGAAATGAGTAGTCTAATTTCATGTTGTTAAGGTTTATTCACCATTAATTCCAAAAATGAATGCAAATCTTGTGATATGAACTAGGAATGGGTTTGCTTAAAATGTGTAATGCAACATGCCTTTATAAGTAGTTTTAAGGGGCCTGGTCAATAAGCATTCTGGTCAATAAGTGTCAGACTTGTTATAAGTCTTATAACAGACTTGCGGCGATAAAATAATTCATTAGTTTATAATGATTGAAAATGTCCGATTTCCATTCTGCCGTGGAACACCAGTTACTGTGGGAAAGGGATAAAATAAATCTGTGAGACATTCTGTCTTTTTTTTTGTTTTGTTTTTTTTAAGTTTTAACAGTTTTTAAACAGTTAAGGAATCCCTGTCTGCAAAAAAAGTTTGATAACCTCTGGTCTAGAGCATTACTTTCAAACACGAGCACTTGGCTTTAAACCTGAAAAAGAAAATCAGGGAATCAAAAATGCAGACTGAAGAACCTGATCAAAAATTTATAGGGTATGAGTGCTAAATCTCCCGTTATTCATAAGCTGCGGCCACATACACCATGCCTCTTTGTAAATAAATACTCGGGTAATATCTCATCTCTCATTAACAACATAGTTGTGTTGTGCTAATGCTAAAGGTATGATTTAGTCTGCCACCTAAAATTTGCATTTGGATAGTATAACATATATATATATATATATATATATATATATATATATATATATATATATATATATATATATATGTCACCTCTGTTATCAGTTATCATATTATCAGTGAACACAAATTTACCACTCATGGAGACAGTTTTACTTACACTTGATTTTTTTTTTTTACATGTTACATGTGAGCATTGGTTAATTGGACAGTAGCTGTGTGTGTTCATATGGAGGATTCATCTGAGTTCACACACTTATCTGTTTGCTCACAGAAAGAAATGCTGCAGTTCATAAACATTCTTCTCAGAATAAACTGTGTAGCTGCATGATCATGTAGAGGGAAAAAAACAAATGGTGCCTTCCTACAAACACACACACACATACACAATTCTATCTTTGTGGGGTATTTACATATTTTAGCCCAGCTAAATATTGTACCTACACATATATCCATAACCCCAACCCCAACCCCTACACCTAAGCCTAACCTTAACCTCAGTAAGCAAAAGGAAATAATCGTTCCTCTTTCAGTTTTTCAAATAAAGCCTTTAGTGAAAAAGCAATTTTCTTAATGGGTTCATGGATACCAGCAAAAATTATGGCGATATGGCAACATTTTGGCTTTATAGAGAGAGCCTCAAATACACACACACGCACATGCACACACAGCTAAAGATGTG
The DNA here is from genome assembly GCA_022985145.1 of Pangasius djambal. Lineage (NCBI taxonomy): Eukaryota > Metazoa > Chordata > Actinopteri > Siluriformes > Pangasiidae > Pangasius > Pangasius djambal. The sequence continues at coordinate 25,249,621 of CM040976.1, read as the reverse complement.
TTATACACAGTATACTTACATGATTCGATGCATTTCTCTTATAGAGATGAGGGGTTTCATTTATAAAACAGTGAGAGAAAAAAACAGGTAAATGGCATCTGGGCAAAAATGAATGAGGAATAAAACACCTGGAATGATGATGGGTTGGTGTGATGTGGCTCATTGACCTACAAGTTTTAATGCACAATTTGATATGATGTGAAAATATTCATTTTTTGCATCAGGCTGTAGTTCTTTATTTTACCATAGGTGTCGTTAATATATTTGTTAGGGGTGTAATGACGCATCGTGATGCAAAAGTTGCATTGTGGACATGTGCAATTCACATAGTGGCAATCGGCATTCTATTACTTATGCATCTAATGCGAGCGCACTACTTGAGCACCAGAGGTCGCAATCTGAGCAACCCACAGAATTAAAATATAAAGAGGACACACTGGTCACATGATCATATTCTTTCATGGAGAGCCTGTGCCATTACCAGAAATCGTTTGCACTTGTGAAGTGACCAACAGCCCAATAACTCCGCATCACAATCTTCTGCACTTGTGAAGTGACCAACAGCCCAATAACTCCGCATCACAATGACTGACATGCATTATAGGTTATATGATTACACAATCAAGTTACAGCAGATAAAAAGAGCGCTTCACTGGCTTTCAAATGAAACCAGCGCCACGCCTCTGTGATCTACAGTGCCCGAGAAAGAGGTCACAGAAGCCGGGCATTTTGGCTGACTTTGGAGCTCTACTTCCGGTTAAATAGACACCTCAGGCAATGCTATGGAGCTCATTATGTTTCGATTGATCATTTTCCCTGGTCAGTGACTTTGTTTATTCAGTCAGATTTTGGGGAAAATTTATAAATATATTTATTTATTTTTAAGATATGTTGAGCCTGTACATTCTGTTTACAATATTAAACCTCTGTTCATAGCCATTTTTGATTGATTTTTATACAGACAAAAATGCACATTGCTTTGCATTGTTTATGATTCAGAGCAAAAAAAGGAGTCTTTTCCCATCGTAATTTCGCTTCATTAAAATTTCGTTCAAAATATTCTGAGAATCGAATTGAATCACATTGTGAAGCCAGTATCGTGCATCGAATAGAATCATGATCTCTCATTAAGTATTGCTTTTTAAATATTGGCTGTGTTGGAAATCACCAATACACTACATGGCCACATAGAATATATAAATGAGCCTCCAGGAATTTTTTTTTTCTTACTGTGTCATGACGTAGGTATGGGACCAGGATGGTGTCCCAGTAAAAAGATTATTAAACACACACACGCACACGTACATGCACACGCCCACACTCACAAACACACACACACACACAGAATCCAGCTGTTCTGATTGGTCCTATATTGAAGAAGATGTTGGGAAAGCTGGGTGGCTGTGAATCGTTTAATCACGCTTCTCCCAAACTTTCCAATTAATGAGCGGCCGATCTGTCGCCATCCATCATAATCACTTTAATAGCGTCTCCTGTTGACCCCATCATCTGGATTACCTGCTGCAGCCCTTTCTGCATTTCTCAGCCCATTAATTTAACAAATTCTAATTGTGTACGTTTTTGACAGTTTTAATTTCCCCTGTGAAATTCAGCTCGTCCTGGTTGATGGTAGGGTGTGTTCCTGTCGCTTTTCTTTCTTTTTTTTTTTTTTTCTTATAACCAGCTGTCAGGCTCATTCTGATGTGTGTAATTGTAGTTTACATAAACAAAGGAGTTTTGGCTAATTCAGTTGCAGAATCCTGCCTCTCACCTGGTTATATTTGCATTGTGTGTGTGTGTGTGTGTGTGTGTGTGTGTGTGTGTGTGTGTGTGTGTGCACGCATGTGTAGGTGAATCACTTGTTTTTTTTTTTTTTTTTTTTTCGGAAGACCCCTCGCTTCCCAGATCAGTCTAGGAAATGAAACATGAACAGAGGCAAAAGAAAGTGACACGCAATCATTGGAAACACATTTGCCTGCCAAGGCAAACAAATTTGTGTTAAATAGGTTTTGAACTGCATTAGTGAGATGAAATCCCCCAGTATTAGTGGTGCCAGATGCAGAAAATCAATCAGTGCCACAAATGTGTGTACATTTAGCTGTTTTTTTAAAAGTATTTATGCTTTTCATTTGATCCACTGATATTTGGAACACCCGTTGCCCACATCCTTTGTCCACTCCCCCATGGATGAACCACTTAGCCATCTTAAGAACCATTCCATTCCATTATTTTCTTTCTTTCTTTCTTAAGATGAGCATTATATGAGGGTTTGACTCAACATACCAGGATTCAGTAGCATAACATACCAGGATTGTGTGTTGCTGTCAGTTATGGGTAATAGCGGCGGATGGAAGTGCAGAAAAACATTTATTTACAGTGAAACAAAAGGAAACATACAGACTAGGAAACATGAACAAGAAACAACAAGGCTAGACAACAACATGAACATGATATGAGTAAATGGTGACAATGACTACAAAAAGTAGTAAATAATATGTAACTTAAATAAGTGTGATAATCACACAGCAGTGTGAATCACATAACAGTGTGATTCAGGTGCTCTGGTCATGTGACACAGTGCATGCAGTGAATGTGTGACGTGCAATGGCTTATGGGTGCTGTAGTCCATTGACGTATCGTATGACAGAAGCCCCCCAACATGCGGCTCCTGAAGCACAGAATGCAGTCACAAGGGGATCCTGAACAACTAGGTGACCAGTTTCTCTGTTTCTGGAGGCTCTTAGGTTGACAAGGTTCATACTGATCCATAGCTGAGATGGCAGAAGACATAATGTCCTCCACAGACCAGCGAGGCAGAGCGACCTTCTCCATATGGCGTAACATCCAAGACAGAGGACGAGGGAAGGGGTGGCGTGACATCCTAGACGGAGCCTGTGATTAGAGCGACGGTCACCATCAAGGCAGCAGGGAAGCACAGCCCAAAGCGGAGCCAGAGGGGGAAGCAATGTCCACTGTGGTGCCAGAGGGGGGAGTTAGGTTCTCTGTGGAGCCAGAGGGGGAAGCGACTTCCTCTGCGAGGCAAGAGGGTGGAGCATCCTCGGGTGAGCAGGGAAACAGCACGATGCCCATGTAAAGCCACAATGGCATTCTCTGCGGGGCAGAGGGCCAGAGGGACATCCTCAGCAGACAATGAGGCAGAGCTGCATCCCTAGTGGGGCAGGGAGGTAGGTGATGGCCCCAGCCTGGTTGGGAGCCCCCTCTTGAAAAAACTTTTCAAGGGCGCGCATAGTTTCGAGCCATGCCAGCGTTGCATTGATCCATTCATTCTTTCAGAAGGAAACATACAGACTAGGAAACGAGCAAGAACGAGAAATAACGAGGCTTGACAACAACATGAACATGATACTAGTAAATGGTGACAATGACCGACAAAAGATACTAAACAATACGTGACTTAAATACTCGAGATAACCACACAACAATATGATTTAGGTGCTCTGGTCATGTAACATAGTGCGTCCAGTGAACATGTGATGTGCAATGGCTGTAGTCCAGTGCCATATCAGCACCACCATGACAACTGCAGTCTGAGTAAAATTCTTTTCAAAATAACAGATAAAACTGAATAAAATTCTTAACAATTTAAAACTCTATCATTTTCTATATCTATATCTATATCCATATCTATATTTACAGTAATTTTTTTTTTACCTTTATCTTTTAGCCTCTCTTAATGTCCTTAAACCAGGCCTAGAATTCTTAAAATCTTTTTTTTTGTGACATTTCACACTGCACAATGATATACCACCCACTGCATCCAGCAAAAGCCTACAGTTTATATGCTCACACTGTTTGAAATTAATTGGCCCAATTGGCATGATTGCACTGTACCAGAAACACAACCTCCATTAATTAGCTATTAAATTCTTTTTTTTTGCTCAGCCATGGGAATCTGTCAGAATAAGTGCATAGCGCACGCTGCTCACCCATGAGATATCGTTCCTCACACTCAGCTTGGGTTATAAGGGGAGGGGTTATCTCTGCCAGCATTTTCTCATTCCTGCCAGTCATGGGAGGATGATGAGAAAGTATCCTACAGGCATATTTGTTGTTGCAACAGCCCAACTAACCTTCTGTCCAAACCACATGCACTCTTTGCACCAGTGGCTATTATTGTTGCCATTTGAAGATGCACACATTTTGGTGTTGTCAACAAATGCATTTGCCTTGCTGTTGGCAAATTACTGTGGCATAAGCGGTATAAAACACTTTGTGATGTGATATTATCTGAAAAATCACCAACTTCTGGGTGGTACCATATGCATAATGGGGTGCATCACACCATCGCATTGTAGATTATTTTCCTACAACAGCATGTTTTATTTCTTACATAGCACATCATTCCTTCACAATGCATCTAGCATATCTAGAATATTAATGGCTAGAAAAAAATGGCTCCTGGTACCAATGAGTTCTCCCCTGTATGCAGCTAACTAGCTAAACTAGATAGCTAATGAACCTGACATTATTTCTCTACATTTAGACCTACAATAAGAGTAGGCTTCCTGCATTGGTTTGAGCTTTGGTATCGAACATCAAGAGCAAATTGCTTCCGCAAGACATTCTTGTTTCCCCACAACACACTGTTTTCTGTTTTGGTTGTTTTTACTTACCCCCTGAATGGATTAGTTAAGTGAAAAAATTGGCCTTGATGTTACTTGGTACATTTCTGGAAAGTTAAACTTTTCCAACTTCTGAACACATTCCTGAAAATATTCACAGCCGTGTCCTTCAGATATTTTTTACAGCACTTCTCAAAAATGTAAAAAATTGATTGGTAAAAAATCACTTAAACATTTGTTGTATATACAACCAACACTAAGAGAAATAAAAAGTGAGGGTCAGTTGTTTGTACAGTTTGCCCTCTGGCCATGCCTATAGGTAGAGACCTGTGCGTGTTTCATGCGCTGTGGTACTGACAGGTAAAGTTTAGTCCAACTTTAGGCTCACTGCTGTGAATGCACCTTCCAACACTGTTCGCAGTGTGTTTCTCCTTCATAGTGTTGCTATTGTGGAGCAAAACAATATCTGGACAATATGGCCAGTGGCATTGATGTAACTTCAATGGAAAAACAAAATAATATAAACCATACCAAGAAATGTCGACAAAGGGTTAGGACCGAAACTTCTTTTTTATATAAAGTCCACTTTCTTCCTGCCTGGGATGGTCATAAATGCCCTTTAAAGCCTTAATTCCACCCCAGGACTTCCCTTTGAGCAACAACCAACCAGCACCACTGAATGAGGAGAGGCAGGAACCCTGACTCACCTCATTACACCTCAGTGTAAAGTCCAGAAATGCAAAAACACCTTAAAGTTTAGATTTCTATCCACCTAGATCTCTGACCATCAGCTTCAGAGTTTTATTTTTCAACTCTTAACTCTGGCTGATCTCACCTCCATCTCAGCCAAGTCTCCACTGTTGCAAGACATATTGTAGATGCAGGAGAACTTTGGCCCTTCAGTGAAGCTCCTTTATGGACCTTTATCCAGCTGGACCTTTATCATGATTCCTGTTGAAAACCATCCACACAGCATCATAAAATTTCCCCAAGATTCCCAGAGAAGCGGATGCAACATTATGGCTAGACATTCAGCACGATCTCTGCTGAGCTGTGCTCCACTGAGGACCTGTTCTCTGTGATCTTCCGCTGATGCAACAGTCGACTATGCTGAAGTCACTTCATGGACCAGAACTACTGACGAGTCACCATCAAAGTGTAACTATAATCCTATATGTATGTCAGCCATTAAGCTTAATTCCAATCATTATCCAATTGTCTTCATTATCAATTTCTTCCATTACATCTATTTATATTTTCAGTTGTTGTATGTTTTGTATTATATTGACACATGCCTTTCTTCCTATTTAATCAAACTTTGTATGATTTACATGTGTGTTTCGGTCTTGTCACAAAAGAGCTCTAATTTCATGTAAACCAAATCCTCCAGAAAACAGGCAAATGATTACTATTTATTATCTTGATGACACAACCATTATCAAGCTGTATCTCATTTTGAAATTATTTTGTCAGTTGGATTGGTGCGCCGTATAATAGAACTATTATTATGAACAATAATAATCATTTCTAATATTTAATTTAATAGTAATAATTTACCCACCTACATACCCTTTACCACCGACAGGAGGATGGCGTAAGATTGCAAGAAACACATGGAACAGTTACAAATATGATAAGGGCAATGGCAAAATGTGAACAAAGCATGCAAACTTAAAAAAAAAAAAATAGTAAAAACCTATCCTTATTACCTCAAGCTCATAAAAACACATGATCACAGAGTGTGTTCAAGCAATATTTTATTGAATTAATCTCGTATAATGTGATGAGTGATAATCTTAAAGAACTGCTGAAATTGCGCAGTGTAAAACTGGCTTTAGTAGACAGGTAGCAATTAAAACACGTTCAAGGACCGCTTTCACAGCCATGTTTGTTAAAGTGGCACCTTGTTAAAATGATCTCTGTAGGCAGATAGTATAAGCAAGTGCAAGAAGTAAATAAAAGCATTTCTATATGTCTTTGTGGACAAATATTGTTTTCAAAAACTACTCTCATTCCATTTAAAGATATGTGGCCAAAGGAAATGTATGTATTTATGATATTGGATTATAATTCAATGATACTGGTTTCTGATTAAATGAGTGTGAATGCATAATGGGTCCTTCGTAATGTGTAAAGATAGTTTCTTAGTAACATATCCTATTTATATGCACAACAACTTAAATATTTTCTTGCGATCTCTGCTTTTACCGACTCTTCCATATGAAACATGTTGGTATTGTTACACTAAGATTGTAAAAGCTTCAATGTTCAGCCTGAGAACCATTCACACAGAACACTATGCACATTTCCATTAATAACTCGGCGCCAATCTGCCCTCTGTTCACAGCAGGAGGTCCACATGCTAAAACAAAGGCTCCATTAGTGCAATCACTCCAGCATAACTGTAGACACAAACATATGCATACACAGTCTTGTATCAAGAACTTGTGTTGCCAGGTGCGCTGGTGAGAGTTGATCAGGTGCAAGGATAATTAAAACACCTTACTCTCACTGAAGAGCTCTAAAAATCTGACAACCACAAAAATACAACCAACACTAGTCACACTAATGCAACTAATACACTTGCATCAGTGCCATACACACTACTATGTCAGTGTAACTGCTGTGTGTTGAGAATGATCAACCACCCAAATAATATCTGAAGAGTTGTAGTCCTGTAAAGGTCTCTTTTCTGCTATCAGTAACTCTAACATACACCCCAGTAACCCTAACTCTAACAACAGTAACTCTAACCCTAAACCTCAGTAACCTTAACTGTATCCTCAGTAACCCTAACTTTAACCTCAGTAACTCTAAACCTCAATAACCCTAAATCTCACTATACCTAGACCTCAGTAACCCTAACCTTAACCTCAATCATCCTAAACCTCAGTAACCCTACCTGTATCCTCAGGAAGCCTAACTGTAGTGTCAGCAGCCCTAACATTAACTTAATAATAAGTTAATGTAACAATAACATAACAATAATCCTAATTGTAACATCAGTAACCCTAAACCTCAGTCATTTTAATTGTAATGTCAGTAACCCTAACCTTAACCTCAGTAACCCGAACTCTAACGTTAACCTCAGTTACCCTAACCTCAGCAACCCTAACTGTAATGTCAGTAACCCTATCATATACAGTAAAATCAATAACCCTAACCTTAACTTCAGTAACCCTAATCTTAAACTCATTAACCCTTTACCTAATACTCAGTAACCCTATCCTTATCCTAAGCAATCCTAACTATAACCTCAGTATCCCTAACCTTAATATCAATAACCATAACTGTATTCTCAGTAACCCTAACCTTAACCCCATTAACCTTATTTATGGCTAACCCTAGGGCTAGGGTTTGTCAGGTGTGCTGTTTAGAGTGGATCAGGTGCAAGGATATTTTAAACACCTTACTGTCACTGAAGAGTTCTAAACAATGACAACCACAAAAATACAACCAACACTAGTCATATTAATGCAACTGATGCACTTGCATCAGCACCATACACACTACCATATCAGTGTCACTGCTGTGTGTTAAGAATGATCCATCACCCAAATAATATCTGAACAGTTGTGGTCTCTTTTCTGTTATCAGTAACCCTAACCTAAACCTCAGTATCCCTAACCTTAACCTCAGTAACCCTAAACCTCAGTAACCCTAACTGTATTCTCAGTAACCCCAACCTTAATGTCAGTAACCCTAAACCTCAGTAACCCTAACTGTATTCTCAGTAACCCTAAACTTAACATCAGTAACCTTAAACCTCAGTAACCTTAACCTCAGTAACCGTAACTGTATCCTCAGTAACCGTAAACCTTAGTAATCCTAATTGTAATGTCAGTAACCCTAACCCTAGCCTTAACCTCGCTGCAAGAGAAAATCTGTTCTGGGTTTGGTGCTGCAGTATCACGGTTCTTGCTCTGTCTCCCTTTGTCCTCAAGACCAGCTCTGCACGTGTTCTCGAAGGCTGAGACAGCTTAGTGAATGGTGTGTCTCCAGACCTAGCGATCGGAGGCTAGACCAGACCACTGGTGGTGGTAAATGTGACAGGTACCAAGGGATTTCTTCAAAGAGTCCTTATACCTTTTCTTTGGTGCCCCTCTGTCACAGTGGCTAGTGGTGAGTTCGCCATACAGCACAATCTTGGGTAGGCAATGTTTGCCTTTGCCAGTCTGTTGTCAATCTTGTTCACCTTGGCATCCGAGGAGATGAAGCACCCCAAGTAGCTGAACTGGTGGACTGTCTTCAGCTCTGGCTCGCCAATATGATGCGGGATGGGTGATAATCTTCCTGAGGTGCAGAGTTGGTGGAGAACTTCTTTCTTTTTCAGGCTGACGTCTAGTCCAAAGAGCTCAGCAGCCTCAGCAAAGCATGATGTTATGCGCTACAGAGCTGTCGCCATGTGGGAGACAATGGCAGCATTATCGGTGAAGAGTAGCTCTTGGATAAGTTGCTCCACTGTCTTGGTGTGGCCCTTTAGTCGCCCGGGATGAACAGGCTGTCATCAGTGAGGTATCGGATGTAGACACCGTCCTCGTCATCAAGGTCTACTGTGGTCCTTTGGAGCACATTGCTGAAACCTCAAGCCTAAACCTCAGTAACCCTAACCTTTACTCCAGTAACCCTAACTGTAACGACAGTAATCCCATTAACCTTAACCCTACCCCTAATATCCAACAAGAAATAATTGAGTTTTTTTAAATGAAAGGTCTATGTTTGGTGACCAAATGTCCCAAATGTTCATAATATTTGTTTTGGTGCCAATAAAGTGATGAATACAAGCATGGATTACAAGCAGAATTGCTGCTTTCCATTCAGATTTTCTGACGTGCATATTTGAAATTCCAATAAAAACAGGTAGTAGGCTATATTCATTGTAGTTATCTTGATGACTAACGCCCTTCCATGTCTGCAAGTCAGAGTGTGAACCATTGTAGTGAAAAAAGAGCCTTCAACAAGGGAGAGGAGGTGAATTAAAGATAATAATGTGATTTATAAATGACTGGGTGGATGTTGGGTGAATATGTGTGCCTTGTAAATGCAAATCACTAAGCCTGGGAGAAAATGTCATTTTCATGGTTATGAAAAGTCTTGGCCGCTCTTCATACCCTTATTATGCATGTTTGTCCGTTACAGCAGTAAACAGAATTTCCTCAGTTTAAAGTGTGTACTGACAGAATTTCATTTATTCGTTGATTTGTGTTTGGATCCTGTTTATGCAGATTTAGAAAAAAATATATACTGCCTCATTATTTGTGGTTGCTCCACTTTGTATTTTCCTTTGACAAAGTCTAGGCTTGAGTTTCTTTTGCTGTTCTAACGCTTCTGTAGTGTGCACTGCTTAGGAATGTTCCCTCCCACTGACCCAGTTCACTTCAGATTGTCAGTATTACTTCAGACTTCAGATTTTGTACCAATACTGCTGTAATTGTTCCTTCTAATATCCACAATCAATCTTCCCTATCAGTGACAAACAGTGAGTGTTTTTTTTTTATTTCTCTCTCCACTTCACATTCAAAAGCAAGAGTTCAAAAGAGCTAATACAAATTGGGGTTCTAGTTCATTTTCCACCAATTTGAGAGACGACTGGACCATGGTGTGTTTATGGCATCGCTGAATCCAACATGGAAAGATTTCCTTTACTAATTTCCTTTCCTTTCCTCCTCTTTTCTTCCATTCCTTCCTTTCCCTTCCCTCCCTTCCCTTCCATGTGCTTTGAGCCACCCTCCCGCAGTCCATTAGGTCCTGTTTGTGCAGGAATTAAAAACTCAACACCTGGAACCTTTGGTACCCTACCAGTGGCCAATTGGAAAAGACAGCACCAGTTTTCTCTCATCAGTGTACTTTATGTGGTGGAAACAGTACTGATCTCAGCAATCCTGACTGTAATGGAGCCCCACAGTCCCTTCCCATACTCGGCCTACTGATGGCGGTTCGGAGTTGAGGTAAGAGGAGGGAATAAAATATCACTATGATCATCTTTCATTTTCATATTTACAAACACCCGACATTTTTCCTTCTTCTTCTCAGCTCAAAATGACCTGAACATGAACTCTGTAATAAGAATACGATTTTTAATTAGAGATGGCACAGAGCCGAAATGCAGTATTGGTATCAGGCTGAAATCAGCAGGAAATTGAGAAAATCATCAGAAATTGGAGGGAAAAAAAAAATGAAAGAATTTGCTCTGCTTCTCTAACAAATGTAGCTTAAAGAAATCATACATACATACAATTAATTGATTGTAATGCAACAGATTATAAAGCAATGTGAAGCTGGTAGTGTGTTAATGATTATATTTATTTATATTAATTATAGCTATATTTGGCATGGATGGGTGTTATACTGGAATTCCAGGTTTAAATTGTCTAATTATGCAAGCAGTTGCTCAGATATACTGTATGTTTTTATTTTGAAGGAATTTCTTTGTACATATTAATCTGTGATACGGCTTGTTGATGGTTTTAGATTAATACAGTATACTGTATGAGTAGTTTTTTTTTTAATATGTTAATTTTACAGTATATAACCATCTTAAATGAAAAGCATCAATTAAAATAGGTAACAGGTAATGGCTTAGTGGTTACAAAAATAAACATCGGATCAGCATTCAAGGTTTCAGTACCAGAAAAAAAAATAGTATCATGCCATCCCTGTTTTTAATTAATTATTTTTTTGTGGCTACACGACAGCTTTATTAAGCTATGCTCATATTGAGACTCTCTATGCCCTTATGTTATGGCCCCAGTCTGAGGTATTCTGTCTGTTTGCTGAATGCCCTCCCTCTCTTGTCTCTTTATAAGCGTTCTAGAAATCCAGTTCCATTCCTGTGCTCAAGTCCACAATGTTCAGGTTTCTCTGTGCTGCTGAGTGGCTACTGAACCCGTTAGCTTAATGCTCACTAACATCTTACCTTGTTGCTAGCTGAGTAATTCTGATTGACCTAATTTTTTCTGAATGCTGTTCTTGTATTTTAACTTTTTTTTTTTACCACTCTGTGATTGATCGCTATGTACATGGAATTTGTTGATTGTGGATATATTCTGCATATAATGAGTTTGTTTCACTGGCTGCAGCATATGACTGCCATTTTGTTGGGATTGGGTTTATGTGTGTGTGTGTGTGTGTGTGTGTGTGTGTGTGTGTGTGTGTTTCTGCACATGAATGGAGAAAGGAAAATTCTCTTTTCTTTTTTATGGTTTTGTTTAGGATAGCGATAAAATCCCAGTTGTGTCTGTTGCCCACTACATGTGTATACAATATTTCCCATTTCTGTCTTGTACATCTGTGTTTTTTTTTTTTCTCACCTATCCATAAAACCTTTTTTGCATTAACCCATTCTTCTATGGCCTGACCCTGGACCGTGATGTAACACCACAGTATACAGTTATACTGTAATTCATCTCAAGGTTAATAATCACAAGCCCAGAGGAGGATGGGTTCCATTCTTGAGTTTGGGGCTACGTCCATTTTAATCTGGATAAATTTGAAAATGCATTTTTTTCTCGATGTTTTGGTCTTCCATCCACACTGAGACAGTGTTTTTGTCCAGTGAAAATGAAGCGTTTCAAAAAACGCTCACCCAAGTGGATAAATTTGAAAACGCCGATTTCACGCTGTAGTGTGGACTGAGAAAACGGAGATATTCAAAAACACTGATGTATTTTTAGTCATGTGATGCAGCCATTTGACCCATTCAAGTAAATAAACGCCTGATGGAAATGACATAGGTCAAAGCTTCTTACATTGTTACGCATGCAAAATATATTCAGCTGTTTCAGTGTGGACAAGGAATTTTTGGAAAAAGTTAGAAAACAGTGTGGACGGAGAGCGTTTTGCAGTTTTCAGATCTATCCAGATTAATGTGGACATAGCCTGGCTTCTCTCAAGGTTTCTTCCTCATATGCCTCGAGGAGCTTTAGCCTTGCATTTGGCTTGTTTACTGAGTGCACAAACTTGCGGTTCTCTAAAGCTGCTAAGTGACATTGTCGTTCAAAGGTGCTATAAAATAAAAATGGCATTGAATTAAGCTTTTCATGTTCAGAATAGAAAATCTTGAATTGCTTGCTGGAATTTTTCAGACTGCATGTACTGTCGGGAAAAAACAATTGGAATAGCAAGGTTAACACTGCGTTGTCTCCATAACAAATGCACCTCTTCTGTGAGGACACTTTTCCTACATTACTGTTTGCTAACACACAAAATTAGTGTAACGGGAGGATGTGTGTGACTACGAGGCAAACAGGAAGAGTAAAAGATCTCTGATCTTCACCAAGATCAAACTTCTGCATCTATTAGAAAATCAAAGAGAATATCAGAGTGGATGAGTTTCACAGGAGGAGACTTGGACAAGCAATGGAAGAGGGTTGGTGTAATCTGTAAACCGTGTTAACCCCGAAAACTCCCAGGACCCATCATTTGGTCCAGACACTCAGCCCTTACTCACTTAATTACCTACAATTCCCATTAGATTCACCGTAGTTCCTAAATAATTGTTCTTACTGAATAATATGCTTTGAAATACTTAGTAGAATAATAATTGGAGAGTTTAAGGGGTTAAAACGTGTTAAAGAATGATATTTAGCTGTATCTCAGTATCTTTGTTTCAAACTATGTGTGATGCCATGTTACATATTTCATTCAGATGTTGGCAAGTAATCTAATAGGCTCCTAACACACAGTGTTAATTGCTTTTGTGTGATAATCACACATCCTGCTCCAGCAAATTAACTTCATCAGCCAGCAAAGTGCGAAAAATTTACATTTTGACCTCTTTTGTTTGTTTGTTTTTTATCTTATAGCCCATAAAGGCTCAATGGGAACACTAGTCTGGTATTATGCCCCAGCTGGATGAGTAATCATGACTGAATCAGAGCTTATTAATGGATCTTTATGAATGCTGTGTGGACAGAAGCTGCTAAAAGAAGGTCAGATTGTTGAACGTTACTGCTAATGCTACTTTAGTGTGTCCTAAATAACCTGAGATAATTCACCTAATTTAGTGTTATTTCATTGAAGTACATGACTCTGTTTTGTTGTATGTGCTTTATTGTTCCTACTGTGTTCAGCCAGCACACTGGACTGGTATCAGGGAAAAAAACATGATAAGTCTTGTTTGAAAAATACAATTTGTAGCAAAATCAGACTTTGGCTACCATAAAGATTTAGACTTCCCAGAAAAAGCATGACCAAATCTCAGGCTTGCTTTAGTCGATCTCATCTGGATAGTGTACTGGATTTGTCCCAAAAGCCCACTGCTTTAATCATAAAGCCTGTCCTTTGCTCATCCTAGGACTTCCAAAGGCATACCAGTTTCTTCCTTATGTTCCCTCAGGGCGTTTGTCCTTGGATTTCTGGATTTCTGTAAAGATGCTTTGAGATAATATCTGATAATGTCTTTATTAAGCCATGTTCATATTGAAATTCTATACCCTTATGTTATGGCCCTAGTCTGTGGTATTCTGTCTGTTTTGTGAATGCCCTCTCTATTGTCTCTTTTTAAGTGCTCAGAAATCCAGGATCATTCCTGTGCTCCAGTTCACCATGTCCAGATTTCCCTGAGCCGCTGCATGGCTACTTAATTCGGCTCCAAATTTCTTGTTGCTAGCTGTTAAAATTCTGATTGACCTAACTGTTTGTGAATGCTGTGCTTGTTTTTCAACTTAGATTTTTTCCCACATTAAGTGCTAAAATCCCATTTGTTTTTGTTGATGTTAAAATATCTGATGTGAAAAATTATTTGAATTGAATTCGACTGAATTTATATTTATATTCCACTGAGTGAAATTACTAACACATGTCACGGCCTATCACATAACTAATTAGCTGTGACTAATTAAAATACACTGAGGATTAAAAGTTATAACAAAGGGCCACCAATGGAGGACATTAGCCAATCATAAATATCTATATAGCCAATAACGTGTTACTAAAGTAACTACACATAAATAACATGAATCATAAAGTTAACTTGGGAGATAAATACTATGAATCTATAAAATAAGTTTTTTTAAAAAAAATAAAAACTTTTCATCAGTAGTTAAATATTCTATATTATAAAGCTAGCTAGCTCAACATTCAACACTGGAGGAAGACCTCCTTTTAAAAATCTGAATAAATGTGGAGGACTTTGCTTTTTGGTTGTTACTTTGTCTACTACCATTTTGTTGTGTGTCGTATTTATTGTATTGTCCCATTTTTGCACTACATGTTGTCGAATATCTGTATTGTTGCACGAAATGCTATTTTGTTCTACTGTAGACATGTATATAGCTCGAATGACAATGCTAACTCTCTAACTAACTCTCTCAGTGTCTTCAACTGTCCAGTTTCGGGGAGCCTGCACTCACCGTGGCCTCAGGTTCCTGCATTTGGCTGACAGGACTGGAACCTGGTAAGTGTGGTCTTCTGCTGTTGTGTGTTCTGAGATGCTTTTTGGCTAACCACAGTTGTAAAGAGTGCTTATTTGAGTTACCTTACCCTTCAGCTTGAAGCTTCTGGCCATTCTCCTCTGACCTCTCTCATCAATAAGCCATTTCTGCCTACAGAACTGCACTCAATGGATTTTTTGTTTTTCACACCATTCTGTGTAAACTCTAAATGCTGTTATCCAAGGAGATCAACATTTTCTGAAAACTACTCAAACCAGCCTATCTGGCACCAAGAGCCTTGCCATGGTCAAAAGCACTGAGATGTTTTATGCATTGTGCTGATGCCACATAATTGGATGATTGGATAATTTCATAAATGAACAGGAGTACAGTTGTTACTGCTGAGCATATATGTACTTTATTTAAAAAAAAAAACGGAAAAGGCTAAAGCTAAATTCAGAGGAATTTATTAACACTACTATCTTAGGTACAAAAATAAAAATGAATTGTAATGAGTTATTGCAAGCGTGAGTAATCTGAGGTGTACACACAATAAAACAATTCTGTTAGGTATATTATAATGAATAACACTGCCTTCATCTCTTCACAAGTCATGAGGGAGGCTAATGTTTTTAGAAGTGTACAGTACTAAATCTAACCAAGCTGAGATGAGGAACATGTCATTATGGGAACACATTAATGCTTTAACAAATGTTCCCTCTGGAGTTCTCTTCCTGTCATGCTGCAGATCTGCAGTTGTTCCTCCAGCAGCTGCAGCGGTGCCATTATTTACACAAAGCCCGGGCTGTGGTGCCCTGCTTTCCTGCCCTGTTTCTCCCTGAAGCCTGCGGGGGCAATTTATTGCTGTTGCTGCTCATTAATATTAAACGTAACTAATGAGCTCTGATCACCTGCAGCACTACTGATAATGGGGTGTGGGTGTGGGTGTGGGTGTGTTTGTGTGTGTGTGTGTGTGTGTGTGTGGGGGGGGGGGGGGGGGGGGGGGGGGGGGGATGATAATGTGCTCCCTCATTCTATCTTTCTGGACCCTTGTCTATTTCTGTCTATCTTCTGTTTATCTTAAAGCTTATTTGTATAGTAACTTAAAGGCAGAACCCTGGAAAAGGAGGGTTTCTCTATTTCTATATTGCTGTGGTCCATTATGAAGACTATGCAGAGTGCCCTGCTGCATAGGCTTCATCACTACATCACGTTATCATTCAAAACCAGTACTTTAAGAGAATAACTGATGAACACTTTGCTCCTGAGATTCTTTGTGCTGTTATTAAAATGGCCACAGAAGCCGATAGGTTTACGTATAAGTCAACTTTAGGTCTAAATCATATTAAAATTGTATTTTGTAATAGTAAATAGTGCCTAAAAGGAATAAAACTGCCAAAAGTGATATACTGTGCTGCTATACAGGAAGTTTTGTGTTTGTATCGCTTAGGTAACATATGGTCCGTTTGTATTTGTTTGTGCTTGTACTGTACAAAACCCGACGCAGTGAACTGTAACTTGTAAATGAGGAAGTTTCTATTGTTAGATTGTCTGTTCACGACTAAAAATGGTGCTGTTATGTATGTTTACATAAGCGTGTGATTGGGCAACAATCTTCAGCTTAGGCTTTGACAAAAGATGTTATAGTGTGTTCCAAATTGCTGTTACTTATGACCCCTAAAAACCTGTGAGAGGCCTCACTGTGCAGAGTGTAACCTTCAGAGGGAGTAGGGTATAGTCACAATCTGTTCAGAATAAACTGCAAAGTACTGCATATCTAATGTCTAATCTTTTTCTCTCACTGTTTCTCTCTTCCACTATCACCTAACCTCTGTGTTTCTCATCTATCTGTATCTGACTCTCCTTCTCTAACGCTATCTATCATCTTACCCTCTATCTCTCTTTTTCTGTCTGTCTTTCTCAGTCTCTTGTTGTCTTACTTTCACATATTCTCAATTTCTTTCACACTGACTCATTCTCTATCTCTTCCTCTCTCTTTTTATCCTTCATGCTCTCCCTCCTGTCTCATCTCATGACACATACAGATTGTTACAGTTTCCTGTCTCACATCATCATTCAGACAGACTGTTAGTTACCTGTCTCACCTCGTGATACAGACAGTTACAGTTTCTTGTCTCACCTCCTCACCCAGACTGTTACTGTTTCCTCTCTCACCTCATGACACAGACAAAGTGTTATAATTTTCTGTCTCACCTCATCACTCAGACTTTTACAGTTTCTTCTTATGATGCTGACAGACAGACTCTGTGTTTTGTCTCACCTCAATACACATACAGAGTGTTACTGTCTTCCGTCTCACCTCGTCACTCAGACTGTTCCGGTTTCCTGTCTCACCTCGTCACTCAGACTGTTCCGGTTTCCTGTCTCACCTCGTCACTCAGACTGTTCCGGTTTCCTGTCTCACCTCGTCACTCAGACTGTTCCGGTTTCCTGTCTCACCTCGTCACTCAGACCGTTCTGGTTTCCTGTCTCACCTCGTCACTCAGACTGTTCCTGTTTCCTTGTCTCACCTCGTCACTCAGACTGTTCCTGTTTCCTGTCTCTCCTCGTCACTCAGACTGTTCCGGTTTCCTGTCTCACCTCGTCACTCAGACTGTTCCTGTTTCCTGTCTCTCCTCGTCACTCAGACTGTTCCTGTTTCCTGTCTCACCTCGTCACTCAGACTGTTCCGGTTTCCTGTCTCACCTCGTCACTCAGACTGTTCCTGGCTCCTGTCTCACTTTGTCACTCAGGCTGTTCCGGTTTCCTGTCTCACCTCGTCACTCAGGCTGTTCCGGTTTCC
>CM040976.1:25179429-25225990 GCA_022985145.1 Pangasius djambal | reverse complement strand
GGCATCCTATGACAGTTCCACGCTGGAATTCACTGAGCTCCTGAGAGCGGCCCATTCTTTCACAAATGTTTGTAAAAACAGTCTGCATGCCTAAGTGCTTGATTTTATACACCTGTGGCCAGGCCAAGTGATTAGGACACCTGATTCTGATCATTTGGATGGGTGACCGAATACTTTTGGTAATATAGTGTATCTTCATAAGAAAGTAAAAACTGTCCTTTTTTTTTTTAAATTACCCAACGTGTGAATGTTTATGTGAATGTCCCAACACACAAACAAATGCCTTATGAACCTTTCTGGCAAGCTTTCTAAGAAACATATTCGTATCTGTTAAATGAATCTGTTAAACACTGAATTGTTGAATTATGTGGAAACATTGTGGTGTAAAAAAACGATTTCACTGTACTGTGGACACTTTGAAAGTTCAGTGTCTGTTGATGTGTTTACACGACAAAAACACACTAAAACTGACAGGCATTCCATTGTATGCAAGGGTTAAACTAGTTTGTGTGTGTGTGTGTGTGTGTGTGTGTGTGTGTGTGTGTGTGTGTGTGTGTGTGTGTTTGTGAAAGCCTTCTTAATACATCCGGGCCTGGTGGTGCGAGCTGTGCTCAGATCTGCCAGTTAATTAATGGTGTAATTAAGGTTTTGTCATTGATGTGGCGAGTAACGACAGCGATGGATGGCTCGTGCCGCTTCTCGCATGATGGCAATTCAATCCTACGCTGACACGACCACCTGCGCCACTCAGCTGCTGGGTTTAGTCTGTGAACCTATCCCAAATTATCACTACATGATCATCTCCTGACTCATTCGTTCCCCCTAATCTACTGGTCTCTCTTTCTCACTCTGCTTTATAAATTATGAAACAAAGACAGTCTTTGGTTCTGGACTCAGACTTTTGGACCTGAGATGCATCAGCATATCACAGAGAAGAGGAAGGAGAGATCAAAGACCTTCACATGCTGCATGCTTCAGGTTTTTCTGAGGAAAACACATGGCATGTTCCAATAATCAGGTATACATATTCACCATTTGAATTTGGCTTCTTCACTGGATCCAAAAATGATATAAATATTCTTAAATACATATATAAAAATTCCTTAATACAGACTTGGTCTGCTTTTCAGGGAAAGTGTTTTTGTTCAAATAGTGTTGTTATGGTGAGTGTCTCATCATTTAAGCATGATGCAAATCTTACTTGTTTAAAGCAGTAGCTTTGTAGCTGTGGTGTGAAACAAATAGTGAAAATGTCACACATTTAATGTTTTTAATTGTGTTTAGAGAAAAAGCAATGGCAGATATTTAAAGACGTTTTTAACATGGCATGTCTAAGGCATGTACACATTGTATAAGGAATTATTGTTTACCATTAACTCTCAGACAATGTATATATTCAGACTACTAACTAACATACAACCTTCGCCAAATAGGAAGGTCACCTATAATGCAAAAATATTCAGCAATTTTTTTTCCCCGTATAAACATTCCCCTGGCTCCCAAACGCTAAAACAATCAGTTGGCATCAATAACGTAAATGGTTTATAGTATTCACCAGGGACTGATATTTAAGACCATTGGCAGTAAAATGCATCCCTATACAAATCAAATGAGCATCCAGTTTCACGAAAACAGTGTATCTGAAATATAGTCAAAAGGGTCTTTTTTACAATGATGTGAACCAGTCCAGTTTTACTGTGGAATGTTTGCAAACTTTGCTTACCCTTCAGTTGGCTGCACTTGTTTGATTGCATACACACACAGATACACACATTGGCTGACTGATTTCTTTTGGTGCAAAGGGACATTGTTTATTTTGGTCACTTAGTGCAGTGTAGTGCATTTCCTTTATCTGTGTATGTCATGGTGGTTCTCAGAATTCATGCCTATAAACTACAAACAAAACAGCATGTTTGGTATTGTGAGGAAACAGAAAACACAACACACCTCTAGAGCATGGTTTCAACTTTCTCACCAAGCCAAACCTAGTCACCATGATTGTGAACAGAATGTAGAATTTTAGGAATAATATAAAGTGTAATAATAATAATAATAATAATAATAATAATATTAATATGGATCATAATAACCATATATAGAACTTTATGCTCTTCCTAATGTTTTGCAATGTTTTGACATTAAAGTGCATTGAGAAGGAAACAGGATCTGGGACAAATCATATCTGATGCTGCTGACCTTTGACCCTCTTGCCCCTATGGACAAACTGAAAACAGAGCAGCTGCTGCTGAAAGAAGGAAGTTCCTAGTACTTGCACAGGCATGTTTTAGATCTAAAAAGTGTGTCCCAAAAACAAACATGCATCTGTGCCTTCATTTCCAAGAACAGGACAGAGCCAAAACATTTATACTAACCGATACAAAACACTTTGTTGAACTTAGAAATTTCTTTGTTTTATTCAGATTCTTATTTTATCTTTCACAGTCTTGTATTTTAACCTTCATATATCTTACTTCCTTTTATTGCACTCAGATTTTTTTTGTATATTAATATTCCTGTAACATATTACATTAAGCTTAGTTACCCTAAAATTCATAATTAATACATAATAAAGAATGATACACACATATATATATATATATATATATATATATATATATATATATATATATATATATATATATATATATATATATGTATACCAATCAGCCATAACATTATGACCACCTGCCTAATATTGTGTCTGTCCCCCTTTTGCTGCCAAAACAGCTCTGACCCATCAAGGCATGGACTCCACTAGATCCCTGAAGGTGTGCTGTGGTATCTGGCACAAAGACGTTAACAGCAGGTCCTTTAAGTCCTGTAAGTTGCGAGGTGGGGCCTCCATAGATCGGACTTGATGGCCAGCACACCCCACAGATGTTCGATTGGATTGAGATCTGGTGAATTTGGAGGCCAAGTCAACACCTTGAACTCTTTGTCATGTTCCTCGAACCATTCCTGAACAATTTTTACAGTCTGCCGAAAGAGGTCACTTATATTAGGGAATACCGTTGCCATGAAGGGGTGTACCTGGTCTGCAACAATGTTTAGGTAGGTGGTATGTGTCAAAATAGCATCCACATGAATGCCAGGACCCAAGGTTTCCCAGCAGAACATTGCCCAGAGCATCACACTGCCTCCGCCAGCTTGCGTTCTTCCCATAGTGCATTCTGGTGCCATCTCTTCCCCAGGTAAACGATGCACATGCACCCGGCCTTCCACATGATGTAAAAGCAAATGTGATTTATTGGACCAGGCCACCTTCTTCCATTGCTCCATGGTCCAGTTCTGATGCTCACCTGTCCATTGTAGGCACTTTTAGCAGTGGACTGAGGTCAGCATGGGCACTCTAACAGGTCTGTGGCTACACAGCCCCATACGCAGCAAGCTGCGATGCACTGTGCGTTCTGACACCTTTCTGTCATAGCCAACTTTAACTTTTCAGCAATTTGTGCTACAATAGCTCTTCTGTGGGATCAGCCCAGACAGACTAGCCTTCACTCCCCATGCGCCCATGACCCTGTTGCTAGTTCACTATTTGTCCTTCCTTGGACCACTTTTGGTAGGTACTAACCACTGCATGCCGGGAACACCCCACAAGGCCTGCCGTTTTAAAGATGCTCTCTTTAAAGACCCAGTCATCTAGCTGTCACAATTTGGCCGTTGTCAAAGTCTCTCTAATCCTTATGCTTGCCCATTTTCCTGTTTTAGGTTTTAGAAAATGTAGGTTGTTGTGATGGTTTTTGTGATCCTTTCTTTTAATATTTATTATATGTTTAATGTATAACTTGTGTATTTGTATTTGTTTGTCTTTGTATGTGGTGTATTCCATTGCTGCAAAACAAATTTCCCCCAAGGGGGACAACTAAAGGTTAAGTAAGTATTTGGTCAATTAAATACTAATGAATCTTAATGACTAACACTTGATACTGACAAAGGATAGTCAATAAAGGATACTAGTATGAGCACATACTCAGCCACTCAGAACACACTGTACTACTCTTAGCCAATCAGAAGACACTATTTTTCTTAGCCAAACAGAACCCACTTTAATACTCTTAGCCAATCAGAAGACACTGTTCTACTCTTAGCTAATCAGAACACATTGTACTACGCTTAGCCAATCAGTTCGCACTGTACAACTCTTAGCCAATCAGAACACCCTGTACTGTTCTTAGCCAATCAGATGACAATATACTGTTGACAGCTAATCAGCATACACTGCACTGTTCCTAGCCAATGAAAACACACAGTGCTGCTCTTGGCCAATCAGAACACACCATACGACTCACAGACAATCAAAACACATTGTAATGCTAATGATCTCAGCTAAACAGTGGTTTGAACTCAGCCAATCGGAACACACTGTACTGCTCTCAGCTAATCAGAACACTCTACAGTGCTATTAGCCAATCAGAACACATTTAACTACTCATGGCCATTCAGAACACACATGGCCATTCAGAGAATACTTGCTCTCAGCCAGTCGTAACACGCTGAACTGCTGTCGGCCAATCAAAACACACTGTACTACTCTCAACCAATCAGAACACACTATACTACTTTCATAAAACATCGTATGGCCTTATCTAACTGAAGGATGATTCTTATTTGAGTAACAGTCTATAACTTGATAAATACATATGATTAGTGTTTAATAACTGCTGAAATAAAAACAGTCCTCAGTAATAGACTCCGACATTCAGACCACACTGTGTGACCTAACAGCATCTTGGGAACAAGACTGTGGTGACATTGATGTTTTTTCACTGACCTTTCACCGTCCTCTCCATCTAATTCCCCTCCCCATCAGGATCGATCCATCTGGAAGAGACGGGTGTAACATTTCACTCAAGGGAGGAAGCCGCGTTTTCACATTCACACGTCTGTTTCAACCTGAAACGGGCAAATCATCACAGACATCTAAGGAATAAGGCCGTCTAAACAAATCCATTTGATAGATTTTAAACCAGATCACCTTGTAGCATGATATTTATCATACTCACAGTTAACATAATGAGCAAATTAAGTCAAGGCATTTAAAATTAAGGCAATGTGACATTATGAAGGTCAGCTAGTTGTACACCAAGACTGAACACTGATATAATAATGTACACAAATCAAATTAAGGAAATATGGGCTATATAAAAGTGGCTTAGAGTTAAATCTTTCTATCATTTGGTATTTTCTGATAGAATTATTCAAAATATCACAAAACTGAGCAAATTAGCATTGCAGGAAGTTTCTCAAGTTTGAATAAGCTAAACCTTTAAAAAAAGTTGTTCAAGTTGTAGTTGTCTTGTTTTGCACTGAAGCTACAATACTAAAGTAGCTAACAGCTAAGACAAGCATATAGCTCACCAGTTTAGCGTTGAGGAAACTGTCTGCATGCCTAAATCATCACAGATCACCTTCATGGAGTTGTTTAGTATCTCAAACAGAGACAGTCTCTGTAAAACTACAAAACAGCAGACAAAGGGATGTTGTAAAGCTAAAAACAGGTGTAGCAGCCATTTTGAACCACTTTCTTCCTTAGCATATAGTTTAGTATAACTTTGTGCCAGCATGAGTCTTGTGTAGGAGGTGCGGCTTAATGTGTGAAGACAGAATTTTACATTTGAAATGATCTGGATGATAATATACTTCCATGTTGATTTGTATATTTAATTTTTAAAAATAAAAGCACACTATGTTCTTTTTTTGCTTGTTTGAGTGTGTGATTAGACATTTGGTTTCCATCATGCTAAACTGGGAGTTACAGGTCCCACTTCAGACACCAAAACATGTCTTGTTTGATTGATTGCATTTCCATACATTTCTATAACCTGCTTTCTTTTTACTCACTTGCCGTGTCCCTGTGTCTCCCATTCTACACTAATTTCTGCTCCTATTCCTCTCTCCTAATTTCTTGTTCCTGATCTCTACCTCACTCATTTCTATTATGGAGAATTCCCATTGTAGGGGCATTTTTTGTCCCATTTCAGGAGACAGGCAGAAATCCTGCTCAGGGGATTGTGGGAGTGAGAGTGGCTCTAAGCAAAAGTTAAGAGATTGCCAACTTTGAGAGTAAATATCTCTGGGAGATAACAAATCAAATTATCAAACCAATCTGATAACCAATCAGACCAATCAAATATAGCCTATAGGCATAGCTATATAGTACATTTGTATTAGCAACGTGTCTCCAAAGTGGCCATGGACTCACTTCCTGTCCTCATTTTTCTACTTTCCTGCCACCAACCCTCTCACCTTCTCTGTTGCAAATCTTTTACCTTCTTGTCCCAAACATTTATCCATCGTGTACCCAAACCACTTACCTTCCTGTCCCCAAATCTGTTCCTTCCTGTCCCCAACCATCTCACTTTCCTGTCCTAAAATGTTCTCCTTCCTGTCTCCAGCCACTTTCCTGTCCTCATTCTCTTACATTCCTGTCCCAAACTTTGCTCTTTCCTTTCTCCAACCTTTTCATCTTCTGTTGCCATTTTTGTACCTTCCTGCCCCCAAACTTTTAACTTTCCTGTCTCCACCCCTTTCTCCTTCCTATTGTCATTCTTGTACCTTCCTGTCTGCCATTATTGTACTTTGCTGTCCACAACCCTGTCATATTTCTGTCCCTTGTCTCGAACCCTCTCACCTTCTTGTCACCATTCTTGTACCTTCCTGTTCCCAAACTATTCTCTTTCCTGTCTCCATTCCTCTCTCTATATGGTACACTCTTCTCCTTCTGCCCATTCCTCTGTATATCCTATACTAATGTCTAACCCTATTCCTATAATTCCTGTCTGTCCTATTACTTTCTTCTGCTGTTTCCATCCCTACATCCCTCCCTTATCATCCATCCTCTCTTCTTCCCATCTTCCTTCTCCTCTCCATTCTATTCACATGGTGCTCTCTTTCCTGTCCCCAACCTTCTCTGAGGTCTCCGGGTTTGATCACTGCATTGTGGAGCATTCTGTTTCAAGGTGACCTGGAGGAGCTGGCATTGTATGGGGAGCTGAAGTCACACTCATTAAGCAACAGAGTGTGTGTATCCTTTGTTATCCCAAGGGAGACATACCATACCACTGCCTCCTTCTTGACACTTCTAGGTGGCATCCACATAAAACTCAGGTGCCATTAATGACAAAGCAGGAGGACATAGGTAGAGGACAAGTAAATGTGTCACTTAAAGCAAAACATTAAAATGTTTGTTGTCGAATTGGAATGATCTGATTCACTGAACGCAGCACTTTTGCTGGTAAGTTGAACATCTTTTTTTTTTCCCCCTTTTTTGAACTCACATGATTAGTACTGATTAACATGAAGTCCATATGCTGACTGGAAAATTCAGGAGAATTCAAATCTCCATGGGTGGTGGAGATGCAACTGAATTATCACAAAAAGAAAACTTTGCTACTTCTTTATGAATGCTCAGCTAACCACCCGAAGGCCTTTCAGCAAAGTTTAAGTCAGGGAGAGAATCGGAGATCAGAAAAAAGGAGGAAGGGAGGGAGGAAGGAAAGAAATGGAAGGTAAAGAAAGATGAGAGAGAGAGAAGAGTTTGGCAGAGAGTGAAAGAGTGACTTCTGACGGGTTGGACATGAAAGGGTGTGCGTTGTAGGATTCACAGCTGATCACAGCAGCAGATGATCAGTGAGCTCACTTGCATTCTGCCTGGTGAGCAGCATTTTTACTTTTGCTTTTAAGTTCGAACGTCATTCTCTTTTTGATCTACCAAAGTCGATTAGCCCTGATATCACCTCGCACCAGAGATCTGTCCATTTTCCCTTCGCTCCCTGTGAGCTGAGATTCCCTTTTAATGACACCAATCTCACTTCAGGCTGCCAGCAGTGAAGTCCACATGCTGACTAGAAATCGTTCCTCTCATCAAAATCCACACTCCATGCTTTAATTATTCATGCCTAAAGAGAGCATGCAATATTAAAACATCCCCAGGCAGTAGTGCAGCCCAGGAGAAATATACCGCTCTGACTTAAACATGCAGCATCACAACGAATGGCTAATGTCGAGCCGTGAATTCATGCTAGTCCACATTTGTTTACTCAGAGGTGTAATTAGCGCTGCAGCAGTTTTACCACATGCTCTCTATGAAAATGGAGGCTGACATGAGATCAGAATTACTTTTCACTGAAGAAGAAACAATGCCAGGATAACGACAATGGTTAATTCAGTGTGTCTTGTTTGATTATATTATCTGATTGTGTTTCAACACTTTTTCTCTAGGTGAATTAATCCACTTAGAAACTATTTCATTCTGGATCAGTGGCCTTAGAAGCCACAATATTAGAAAGTCCCTGCCTCATTAGGCAGCATTTTAACCAAACTAAAGAATCAGGTTCAGTATAAGCTACAGTGTCATCAAATGTCATTACACTAACAAAGGTGCCAACAATTTATGGTTTAGCCATAGCAGTTATAGTTTTTGACCCCATGCTATGGTGATATGGGAGACATCTGAAAATTAAGCTTTTCTGCTTTCTCAGCTAAAGCAGTGGTCAGACTGAATGCAAATAAAATTCTCCTCGCAAAAAGCCAATACAATCAAGCGAAAAGGATGTGGGCCATTAAAGACATATTTGCTTCTGGTAACAAGTACTTTGACCTCATGTTGACTTTATTGCATTGAACTTTGACCTGTGAATTCCTAAACTCTGTCAAGTGAGCCAGTAGAAATCACATAGGCATCCCATTTGGACTCTTGGAGAAGCTGCTTATTATTAAGTAGCTGTGATACCACACGTTTGTCTGTTTTCATACTGTCTCTTGGCCTACATTTGGGGGGAAAAAAAAGCTATGTCCTTCACTGGGATTTTGTGAAAATGTTTGTTTGTTTTTTCTGTAGTAAAATCTCTGCTTGTTAGGATTTTCTTGTTAGCAGTGTTGACTTGTGATTTGTGCTCTGAGCATACTGCACATATTAAATTAATTTATTCACTATCACTCACTACTTTATCTGCTTAAACAATGACAGATCCTAGATTTGCAGCAGCTTTCTCCTATTGCTGAACGCAACTAAATATTTTTTACTCAATAACAAATCTAGCACATTTTTACTTATGGAGCAACATCTGGAAATGTACAACCACACATATTCAATTCAATGCTATTATTTGTATAGCGTTTTTAACAATGGACATTGTCACATAGCAGCTTTACAGAAATATATACATTTCAGATATAAATTTAAAATTTATACATTTCTCCCTAACGAGCAAGCCAAAACTTTTCGAGGAACTTGGTACAATGAACAAATTTTCCTACAACAAGGAGGACACTGCTCTTTTGGCTGAAACAAGGACCTCTTAGGCAACTACTGCGGTGAATTCCACCGCCTCACTCTCAGTGTTCCTGGGATAGGCTCCAGATGATCTATGGCCAGGATAGTCCAGTATGTCTAATGTTCTACAACTTTACATTCAGCTGAAATGTTTTTTCCTTATGAAATTTCGCATTACTTTGTGCTAATGTTGTGGACTTTAAAAGGAAATCTATGGTTTTGGAAGATCTGGGAAATTTGCATTGTAGCCAGTAGCATTTGTCTAATTAGATTTTGTTAATTAGACATTGCTAATGGTCAGTCCAATTCCATCACTTTGCTTTGTTTGTCATTCTTTCATAACAGTGCAGCAGCCAACAGCCTACTTGGCAAAAGTGTCAGAATCCTTTTTGATTATAAGCATAACAGTAGAGCCAAAAAGCAAAACGAAAGGAAAGAGACAGCAATGGACAGTGCAAATCTCCCATGATTAGATAGATGGCCATCTAATGGCTTTGTAGACAGCAGCACTGGCCACAACGTTTAGGAAATGTTACGGGTTTTGGAGTATTCACATGCAAATACTTTATTTAGAAAGCAACATGAGTAGGGTCCACTTGTTTCTCAAACTTCCAAATTGGCCAAAATAAGAAACTCAGAGGGTAGCTACTTTCTAAATGGGACAACCTTTATCTCAGGAGTGTGCAAATACTGACCAAAAATCCTGCCTACCTAGGAAAGTGCTTTCTCATTGTAGCGCAACAAGAACTTCTGTTCTGAACTTGAAACCCTGTGAGGCAAAACCTTGGACAATCCATCATTTAAAAACGTCTGGACTGTGAATGGCGCTCCAGTCCATTTCTCATTATTCATCATTTCGGATGTTCCAATTTACTTTTCCTCTCTCGGCTAAATACATTTGACTTGAACAGGTAGACAAGTGAATTCTTGTGCTTCAGAGCTGAGTTGTCTGCAGAAAGCTCTCCTATTTTTCCTTACAGATGAAGGGAAAAGTGCGAAGTATTTGGACCCTGTTTTTTAGACGTTGTTTGGTGTGTAAAGCCAGACACGAGGGAAAATTACAGCAGCTCGACATGCTTTCAGTCCCACTTCTAAAAGTCTTACACACTGCAAGAGCCCAGTGCTCCTCATTATCCACACTATAATAAAGCTCAAAGTACTTCTGTGTGAGCCGCTGTGTTTACGTGTAGCCAAAATGGGTTTTGTGGTGTTTGCAGAATGCAGAGAGTCAGCAGAAAACCTTTTGACATGCCACAGCAGATCATTCAAATTCCCGCCGAGCTCCAGCTTTATCTCCTGTTGCCAAACACTCTTTTCTGTCTCGCGCTCTGTCTCTCTCTCTCTCCCTCTTCTTTTTCCCGTTACCATCAGAGATTACCCCCTCATGCTTTACCCAGCGTAATGCACTTCATACAACCTTGGTGTGTGTGTGTGTGTGGGTTTTTTTTTTTTTTTTTTTTTGCATTCCTGTGCTGCGTGCTGTGTTTTCATGTGGAGATAACTGTCATTCTGCATTAATACTGCAGGCAATGTGTAAAAAGCCTTTTCCTTTAGTTGTCTCCGCTGCTGGATGTGAATGATGTGGACAGAGCTGCCGCCCCGTGTCTTTCACTCCAGAAGAATTCTCCTCAGTTTCTGACTCACAAACACATCTCGCAACGACGCACAAAGTGTCTGTGTTTTTCAAGAAATGGGAAAACAGTGATGCCCTGTTCCTGTGTTTGGCCATCCATTTCAGTGCTGCTCTGTTGCTTTGCACATAAAATATACAGTCTTGTGGATCCTTTGAATATTAGCTCCTGCACTGACAATATGGAAGCAACACAGATGGACACCACCCTGTTGGGTTAACTGAATTGAATGGACTTTATTTATCACCTAAGGGGCAAAAGGTGGATTATCACTATTAAAAAAAAAAAACACACACATAGACTTGGATGCAAAACACAGACTAATAAACAAAGAAATCAAGCCTTTTGTGCTATTCAGATTAGAATAAGCATGTTAATATAAAACTGTATATTTGCAGTATACATACACACACACACACACACACACACACACACACACACAGTCAGGTCCATAAGGATTTAGACAGTGACACAATTTTCGTAAATTTGCCTCTGTACACCACCACAATGGATTTGAAATGAAGCAGTCAAGAACTGTTGACTTTTAGCTTTAATTCACGGGGTTTAAAAAAATATTGCATTAACTGTCTAGGAATTTCAGTCATTTTTACAGAGTCCCTCCATTTTCACAGGCTCAAAACTAGTTTCATGGCTATATGTGGCCTGTTTCCTCATTACTTCATGACAAATTAAGGAGATAAAAGGTGTGGAGTTGATTTCGTGTGCTGAATTTGCATTTGGTAGCTGTTCAGGGGAACTCTAATATGCAGTTCAAAGAGGTGTTAGATGCAAGTGATATGTAATATGAATGTGCACTTGTGTTCCACTTGGATACAAGGAATCCACTTCCCGTTAATCTGTTTTTAGGTTTTCACCTAATCACTCAAAAACCTGAAGTCATTACACACCTTAATAAGACATACTCATAACTAACTCATAACTAAAATTTGTCAAAGGGGGATGCAAACTTTCTGAGCTGGTCTAGATGACTTGTGTGCTACAATATGAATTTAATATGAAAACACGATTAAATGAACATAGAAATGAAGCTAAACTCATAACCTCTACATACACAAATGTTTGCACACGACTGTATCTTTGCTCCAAGGATGAACCAATATTTAAAATATTCTTTCCCAGATAAAACTTTTCATGCTCGGCTCAGTTTCCTCAATGAACATCAGCAACTGTATTTTTTATTTATTTATTTTTTTAAATAATAGGTCTTTTACAGACCCAATGTTTAGGTCATTTTCAGCTAAGAGAACGAAGTTTAAGTAAAAAAGGTCATTAAAAATGCATGGTGTTTGTAAATGTGAAGCAGAAATGCGATGTTGGCATGCTATGCCCTCCATCGCTTATTTCTTTCTACATACACACCAGCCGTCAGGAGAAACCCAGAGCATTGGGTGGTTGTTTATACAGAGCTGAAGAGAAGATTGACTGGGGAGTTTAAAATCAATGTTACAGTTGCTTTGCTATAAAAGCAAAGGAGAGGCCCTGGTTCAATGGGTTTCACAGGGGTTAACTGCAGACCAGACCAACCAGACTGCTACAGAAGCAGCACCCGCTTCTTCAGTTGGGGCAAAAGTTTGCATCCCCCATGGTTTTTAACTTAAAAACAGACCCTGTAATTAATAATTCATCAAAAATTGTGAGTGTGTCTTGCAACAAGATAACAATCCGAAACACACAGTGAAATCAACAGAACAACAGAAAAATGGTTTGAGAAGAGGTTTTGCTGTGACCCTCTCAGTCTCCAGACCTGATTCAAATAAGGCAGTGTATAACCTCTAACAGAGTAAGAACAGATATAAACAAAATAAGTAAGGGAATGGGTTACAGAGATGTCAGAAATTACAATGTAGTGGATACAAAAGCTGTTCAGAGGATGTTAAGGGGGTTACAAAGGCACACTGTGGGAAGGGTTAGGGTTATTATTGAATAATAATAATAATAATAATAATAATAATAATAATAATAAATCAAACTATAAATAAAACTTTACTATTTATAGAGAACTTTTCATACACATGGTGCTGCACAATGAAGTATACAAAATTACATGGTAAAAGGTAATGTAACAGAATGCACACAGATAAAATAAAAGATAACATATAATTGCAAAAATAAACATAAATTTAGTAGAATAAAATGAAATATTACACCTGTACCCCTTCTCATTCATGCAATTATCCAATCAGCTCATATCGTAGCAACAGCACAATGCATAAAATCATGCAGATACAGGTCAAGAGCTTCAGCTAATGTTCATATCAAAAACCAGAATGGGGAAGAAATGTGATCTCAGTGACTTTGACCATGCCATGGTTGTTGGTGCCAGACGGACTGGTTTGAATATTTCAGAAACTGATGATTTCCTGGGATTTTCACACACAACAGTTTCTAGAGATTACACAGAACTGTGCAAAACAAAATAAAAAACCATCTCGCAGAGCGGCAGTTCTGCTGGCGGAAACGCTTTGTTGATGAGAGAGGTCTGAGGAGAATGGCCTGACTGGGAGCTAACAGGAAGGCTATCGTAGCTCAAAATACTCACTCTTTACATGCATGGTGAGCAGAAAAGCAAAGCATCTCAGAACACACATCAAACATTGAGGAGGATGGGCTCCAACATCAGAAGACTACATCGGGTTCCACTCCTCTCAGCCAAAAACAGGAATCTGAGGCTACAGTGGGCACAGACTCAGATCAAGTGATGTTTAACCAATCTTCAACTGTCCAGCTGGTATAAATACCACAGCAGAGGAATTTCAATTAAATGCCTTTTTGTTTGTTTGAGAATTTTAGCTATTATTTTGTAGTTGCTATTGCTTTCCATCCAACTGTTTTACAAAAAAACCAAAGTAGATCGCTAATGAGCAAGTCAGTGGTGAAAAAAACTCCCTGAGATGACATGAGGAATAAAGTTTTAATCAAAAGGAAACTCATCCTCTTCTGTGTAATGCCTCATAGTGGGAATATAAATCATTACAGTACACAGATGTAGAAGAGTAAAGACAAACAGAACTAATTGTGTGGAGACCGAGGTTGAACTTTTTTGGGGATAGTTCTAAAAGATGTGTTTGGTGCAAAAACTGACAGCTTATCGCCCAAAGAACACCATACCCATGGCGAAGCATGGTGGTGGCAGCATCATGCTATGGGGCTGCGTCTCTTCAGCTGGGACTGGGGCTCTAGTCAAGATAGATGGAGACATAGATAACTCCAAATACCAATCTATTTTGGCACAAAACCTGCAGACTTCTGTTACACAGCTGAAGATGAAGAAAAAATATCACCTTCCAGCACAATAACGACCCATAGCACAAATTCAAGTCAACAAAGGAACAGCTTCAGGAGAAGAAGATCAGCAATTTGGAATGACCCGGTCAGAGACCAGATCTAAATTCTTTTGAAAACCTGTAGAATGATTTGAAGAGCTGTGCACAGGAGATCCCCTCTCAGTGTGATAGATCTGGAGCATTTTTGCAAGGAAGAACTGAACAAAATTGCCAAATCAAGCTGTGCTTGATAGACTCTTACCCAAAAAAGACTGATTGCTGTATAACAAGCAAAAGGTGCTTTCGCAAAGTATTAGTTAAGGGGTGTGCACACTTATGCAACAAGGTTATTTCTTTTTTTTCCCCTAAAATGTCTCTATATTGATACTTTTGTCTCATTTGTAATGTTATTGTGCCTTTACACTATCCATATACGAGATTTATTGGCTGCCTGAAGGCTAGTTAAATTGTTAGCCTCAGTCATTAATTCTTTTATGTCTGGAAGCCATATTTTCCAGTTGCCAAGCAACATTGTTCTAATCACTTAAAGCACGTGAATGGCAAGTGTCATGATTTTACCTTTCTAAAGCGAAAGCCCAAATTTATGACCTCCATTATGTGTGATGGGCTGGAGCTCTCTGATGATGTCATCACATTGCTCCTCTTGCACGATGATTATGCTAAGTTACAATTTATGAAGCACTTGGATGTCACATGTCTTGTATCTCTCTCTCTCTCACATACACACAGCCAACATTTCAGATTGTCTCATCATCACTGAACTAAAATAAACTTGGCACGCGTGTATTCATCATTTTTCTATCCTCTGATTCAGTAGCACTGCCTTTACAGAAAAGATACACAAACTTTACATGTACATTTACATAATCACGATTCACATCTGGAATTTACACGTGGTTTGAAGATATCACTTCATATGTTACATTTTAACACATTTTTCACATGAACTTTTGCACAGTCCATTTATTTTTGTCATTTCATGATTAATTTATTTTTAACATTTTTTGTTACAGATTATTATTATTTTTTTTAATGTTGTTTTTTTTTTTTTTTTTTTTTACACGATTCATTTATTTTCACTGTGATTTTTTTTATGTGAATAATTTTTCACGTGACTTTTATTATTAATTAATTTCCACATGATGTTTTATGTGATTAATTTTTTACATATGATTTTTATGATTCATTCATTTTCACGATTTTTGACATGATTCATTTTCACGATTTTACACAATTTATTTTCATGTGATTTTTATTTTATTTAATTTTTTTTACAATTTTCAAAGTCATTTTTACACATGCATAATTTTATTTTATATATGAATAAACTATTTTCGTGTTTTTTTCCCCCACACGATTCTTTTATTTGAGATTTTTACACATAATTCGTTTATTTTTACATGTAGTAGAACATTTTTATTTATCGCATGTAATACATGATGTCACACTTGCTTATGTTGCATGTGCAATTTTTAGGGCAAATGCATTTACACATTTTCCGTATATTTCTCCCAGTTACATGTGGCATGTGTGTGATTTTTCCGTAAGGTTGTGGAATTTGCTTAACATTTAGCAAACATCTGCACAGAAAGGTAACCAGCTTCTCCACTTGCCCTTGCTTTGCCTCTGGCTCTATCAGTCTGAGCTATCTGTTTACGTCCATCTTTCAAGGTCACCAGCTGTTTAGGATGCTAAACACGTAGCGGCTGCTCCGTGACCTCGTCTTTCTCCCTCCCCTCCCTTTTCTCTCTCTCCTGCTCTTCTCCTCCTGCTGTCCTCTCCCCATCCTGCTTTCAATTTTAATACGAGCTCTGCCAATACCAGGCACACAGGCGAAATTATTTATTTTCTAAATCAATCATACTTATATGAGTCCCTTATCACGTCGACCTGCTTCCGCTAGAAATGCTTCTTCAGAGCTCTCGATCTCGGAATCCAATTTCCGTGTAGTTTGCAGTTGAGGACAATAGTGCGGCTATGTGCAGAAGAGATACCCAGCATCATGTCTAAGAAACATGTCCATATTTATTTGGTCACATGATTGTCTTGTATACATCAGCCCTGCCCTTGACCTTCACATTCGATTAGCTGTTGTAGTGTCCAAAAAGACAGATCCTCCCAAAAATAAAATCACTCTCATGCATAGATTAAAGACCCTGAAGCCCAAAGCAGTTTCATTTTATAAAGCACGGCCAGATGGCTGTGTTTACACTGTAAACAGCTAGCTTGGGGATCGTTCACCCCAAAGCGTAATGCAGTTGAAAATATTGATTTAGCTCTCGTCTCCACAGACCATTCCCTTCAGTCCGGCACCAGGCTGAAATTGTCCATTTAATAATAATAATCAGCAAAGATTTTATTCATATACTGCTTTTTATTAGCCCAAAGACTTTATAATGAAACAGGAAGTGAAAACTCGACAAATATATAATTGGGTAGGGAAAACTCAAGAAATGATTCTCACCTCTAATTGCCATTTTGCAAATGTTTAAGTGAGAATTGCTTAAAATCTCTAAATACATACTTCATTTATTCAAATTCACAAAGCATAGCATAGCACCAATCTGCTTTATATAAATTGAACATATGGGACGTTTTAAATCCACATTTTATTTCTGCTTCGTGTAACAATGTAAAATTACATTAAAAAGTAAAAAAAAAAAAAAAAGAAGTCAGAAGAAAACCCTCACTTTTTGTACTGTTAAGTAGGGGTGTAAACCTCAGGCTTCCACACAATATGATATGATTTTGATTCATAAGGCAATGATTCGATATTTGATGATAGCAATGAATCCACTTTGATATGACACAATATGAATTCAATTCATAAACCAATGATTCAATAATTGACAATATAACTGAATTTGCTATGATGGGATATGATTCTGATTCACAAGCCAACGATTCAATATTTCATCCCACTGAATCTGCTATGATGCGCTTCGATGTAGTTGCCGACAAATATGTGACCAACTTTGTCCAGAATCTGGGGTAGGCCTACCGTTAATTTACAAATGATGATGATGTAGAAAAGGACTATTTTAATTATCAGAGTTATATGGGCAAATCACCTGGCTAACCTATTTATACACCAGTTTAAAATATTTTAGACCCTAGTTGTCTGTCCTTTTTCAATAATAATAGATCTATAATCAATTATAAATATTGTTCTCTCAACAACAAGCATTGCCTTTTAATTGAAGAGATGTGACATGTGGCCAAGAAGTGACATGCGGCCAAACTCGGAATTTGTGCTCTGCATTTAACCCATCCAAGTGCACACACACAGTAGTGAACACACACACACACCCGGAGCAGTGGGCAGCCTTTTTTTGCTGTGGTGCCCGGGGAGCAGTTGGGGGTTTGGTGCCTTGCTCAAGGGTCTCACCTCAGTCATGGTATTGAGGGTGGCAGAGAGCGCTGGTCATTCACTCCCCCCACCTACAATCCCTGCCGAACCCAAGACTCAAACCCACGACCTTCGGGTTCACCTTCGGGTTACAAGTTCAACTCTCTAACCATTAGGCCCAATTAATTTTAAATTAATGCAGTGATCCAGTTCATTGGATTTTTACACCCCTACTGTTAAATGAAATATTAAATAAATATATAAAGAATAAAACACTCACTGTTGTGCTGAATATGTACATATGTTTCATAATGCAGAAAACCTGTCCTAACCTACGTGCAAAACGTTCACTAGCATAAACAACTGATGTGTCTGGAGTAAAGGGAAGGGAGGGGAAAGGAAGAAATGATGGAGTGGAAAGAAACGGGGAAACATGAGTACGTAAAGTAAAGAAAATGATACACATCAACACACAAAGCAGAGAGCCGTAAGCGATGGATGGGTGAGGTGGAACTGAGTCATCACCAAACTCCAAATCCAAACCTGGCCTTGCAGTAGAATGCAATTCAAAGAAGAGAAGACAATAAGAAGAACGAGAAGAGAAGAGAAGAGGTTTCTAGTCTCTTGATAAGACAAAGCAATGCAGCAAAAGAACATATCTAAACAGAGGAAACACAGAAGAAAAACAGAAAAAGCCCTCATGGAGACAGATGATAGCAGCTCCCTGACAAATCAGAAAAAAAAACAAGCAGGAGGAAGAGGATAGAAAAGGGAAAATGGGTTTAAAACTGCACAAGCTGAAAATCGGTCGTTGCCAAAAAACAAGTGGTGAGGGAACAACATAAGAGCGTGAGGAAGAGAGAGAGAGACAACGAGAGAGAGAGAGAGAGAGAGAGAGAGAGAGAGAGCTATTTGGTATGAAGAGCAGGAGAGAACAGCGAGAGAGAAATGAAAACTGACTTTGACATGGCTCATTTTACAGCGTGTGTGTATGAGTGCATATGAGTGTGTGTGTGTCAGCGCTAATAGGTCCCGCAGAAACCAGAAGCCCTGGTGCTACAGACGGAACGGGCCGAGCCGATCGAAAACAGGCTTCAGGGCTGACCTGAAGAGTGCTGCAATCACTCAGATGTTTTTTTTTTTTAATAATCAGAACAATAATTATATATTTTATTTATACAGACCCATTCTCTCATCCAAGGTCAAGATGAAAAAAAAAAGACATACAGGTGCTAAGAGGAAGAAAGTGTAGAGAAGTCAATGTCATTCAAAATTTATACAAACTGTTATGAGTGAAAGTAATTTAATTGTCAAAATGTACTTTTTCTGGTAAAGGAGCATTTAAAGCAGGTGTCTTTGGTCCAGCTTTACACCCATCACTCTCATACGACTACAGAAAACAGATAACATACAGTATTACTAAAGAGAATTCATTCAGTATTTCTCATGTCCTAGCTCGTTAGCATTTACATTTAGGCAGACTCATTGGTGGAATCAATTAACCTCTCCATTTCAGGGTAGCTATGGCTCACCATTCATTAAGTTTGCACAGATAGGGACCTGCTTTACATGCTAGGCTATCTCCTCCATTTATTCATTCATTTATTATCCAGACAGGGTCATGGTGGATCTGGCCTATCCTGAGAACATGAATCAGGAAAACACGCTGGGTGGGATGCCAGTCTATCACACACACATCCACACACTTATTCATACATTCATTCACACCTAGGTACGATTTATTGTGGCCAGTCATGTGTTTACGGGCATGAATTTGGGAGGTGGAGTTAACTGGAGAACCCGAAGGAAGGAAACTCACATGGACACAAGGAGAGAATGTGAAACTCTGCACAGAGAGTAACCTGTGCCCAGGATCGACCTGGACACACACGGTTTTCGCATACCTCGTAAATACTCCAATGAGTATCTTTCTTTCTGAGGACCAGATTCCAGATTTCATTGTCTCTTCCCATTTCACTTCACCACTTTTGAAGGTGATCTATTCACTCCTACTACTAACGAACTACTCACTACAGTCACTAACTACAAAGGACAATGTCGAAATGTGGACCACCATTTAGTGTGTGGAAAATAAAGGCCAGTGTAGAGACAGTGCCTTACATATGGTCTGAAGTTGTTTATCTTTTTAAACATTAGTGACATGGGGCCTTTAAGTCCTGAAGAAAAAAAATCATTCCAGGAGTGTAAAACAATGCCATTTACAGATATGTAGCTAGTAATCTAGTGCTCCAAATATTCATATCTGCACCTGCATTCATATTTAATCCTGAGTTGGTCGTGGCCTAAACCAGAAGGTGGGACTGTCCCCCCCCCCAGGAATTTTCTAATGAATTTAATGAATTTATTTGGTACTATTTGTCAACATATAGGCCTAAACCAGCTAATAGCCTGATGTAAGTCACGGTGACCCTAACCAAGCAGTTACAAAAGGATGAAAGAATGAATGCTGTAATTTCAATGTTAATTAAAGTGGTATTTCTTTGTCCAACCAGTTTCATATCAGAATGCGTATGGGCACGAGCATTAGAATGAAAACCTTCCACTCATGTGACATTTTTGTTGCTTAACGTGGGATCCTGGTCCCGATGCACACACCCAGCCTTCAATAGATGCCATGTGAACCTTTCTGGCAAGCTTTCTAAAAAGCAATGGATATTGCACTTCCTAACACATTATCTGTTCTTTCTAAACATCTGTTGCACATATCATACATGTATCTTGCACCTTGGGTCCAGGAGAAACTTTATTTCATCTCAGTGTGTACAGCACACTGTATATGGCTGTGATGACAGTAAAGATCTACCTGACTTGACTTGAATTATGTATTCATATTCAGTTACATCCCTAGCTTATGAACATGCAAAGATCTCATCAAAAGACATACCAAGCAGCACAGTGTTGGAGACCTGTGTTAGCATGTACTTCTGGTATGTACACAATGAGGTGCAGCACCCACTGATGCTGGGAATACAATGATACGAGTTTGCCTAGGTAGCTGATTAGTTGACTAGTTACACTGGCAGGTAGTGTATGTTAATTGGGACAGCTCCCTGTTCATAGTGCAACATAATGAAGAAACATAATGAGGACAATTGTCCTGGTTCAAACTAGGGAAATTATTTGCAATATACACTGGGGGTTGGAAGAGACATGTTAGCTGTTCCACATTAGGGAACGATTTTAATGTATACAATAAGATGAAATGTAGATATACAATAAATGTAACAAAGAAAGTTTAAAAGCAGAAACTAATCAGAAGTAATAAAGTGGCAGGCGAAAGCAATGAACCAACAACGAATTGAGGATGGAAGTGATATGGTTCCTTGAGGGTTATCTCACTGATTAATGGTGCTAGTTTTCTAAATGGAATATACTTAGAGTATTCCCTGACAGGCTATCCTTCTGTTGTAGGGTTTTGCCGAGAACCTTTAAGGGTTCCCCCAAAGGGGCAAACCAACAGCAGTTTTAGGATGTTAGATGGAATCATTGTTGAAAGAAGCGTAGCTCAATACACAAGCTAAACAAAGAACATATTTCACCGTTTCCATGGGAGGCTCGATGTGAAGCTGGAAGGGTGAGATTGTGACCAACATTATAAAAATCTTATGGATATTTAATTATTTCAATAATATGCCACTATGCTCTAATAAAAAGAAAAGTGTGCTAGATATTCTGTGAAGTTGTACGTCTTTAGAGCATTGCTATAGGGAATGGTGACATGGGGCCATTCATAATTGAATGGCAGTCTCATTCCACTAAGCAGTGAGATCTCACCTGTAGTTCTCTTTAATACATAATGAGGTGCAGCACCCTTTGATGCCAGGAATACAATGATAAGAGCTTGCTTAGGTAGCTGACGAGTTGACTAGTTACACTGGCAGGTGGTGTAAGTTAATTGGGACAGCTCTCTGTTCATATAGCAT
The DNA here is from genome assembly GCA_022985145.1 of Pangasius djambal. Classification (NCBI taxonomy): domain Eukaryota; kingdom Metazoa; phylum Chordata; class Actinopteri; order Siluriformes; family Pangasiidae; genus Pangasius; species Pangasius djambal. The sequence goes on along the minus strand of CM040976.1, from coordinate 25,204,484 downwards.
CTTCAAGGGGAATCAAAAACATTATGGGGTCAACTATCCAAGCATAATGATTTACACTGGATGTTGGAAAAGTCATGCTAGCTGTGGCTCATTAGCCATTTATTATGGAATAAATGCAGGTATCCTTAAACACCAGCAAAAAGTATTTAAGGATAAGTCATTAAATAAGTCATTTTCATTATATTACTCCATTGTTATTTCTGTCATTTTGCTTCATATTAATTTTGACATTAGACCACGGTTTAATCACTCGCAGTGAAAATTCAGCTAAAAGTATGTGAATTGAATTGACAAATTTAGAAGCCAAAACCAGAAAACTAAAAACACCAAAAAACAAAAGCATCAGTAATGTGCTAGGCACAAATGCTTATGGTCAGTGTATTTATTTAGACACTGTCTGTGTAGGAAGTGGGAGGAAACTGGAGAACCTGGAGAAAACCCACCAACAGAAATCCAAACCTCTGCACACAATCCTAACCCAAGCTCAGACTCGAACCCTAGAGCTGCGCATCAAACCCTGGAACAGTGCCTTTAAAGAATCCAGTTGTAGAAGAGTAATGATTTATAATTTTAATATCCGGTGTCACCCAGAAGAGGATGGGTTCCGTTTTGCCCCTGGTTCCACTCATACTTTCTTCCTCGTGTCATCTTAGGAGTTTTTTTTATTACTACTGTCAGCTCTATCTTGTCCATTGCCAATCGAAATTTACAACCAGATTTCTAGAACAAGCTTTGTGATGATGTCCATCATTAAAAGTGCTATACAAATAAAATTCAATTGAATTAAACTGAATGTGGATAATCTATGTTACTCTTTGGACACTACTCTGGTTGAATTTCTAATGCACTAAAAGTGATGAAGTATGATAACTCTGTAGGGCGTCCAAAAAGCAATTCCTGCCAAGGTTCCTATTTGGATGGATATGGCTACGGCTACTAGGGCATCTGCTTCTTCCAGATACTGGATGCAAGGGTCAAGCTACAGGCAGGCAGAATTAACCCTAAACAAATCCAAACTCAAAAAACTGTGAAACGATGTATGGGTCCAAACCAGATGACACTAAGGACAGGAACTATAGAGAGCTGACAATGGCAGGGTAATAGTGGCTCAGTAATTAAGTGAAATACACAACAACACCTTGCAAAAAGGCAAGAACACAGAAGATTTAAAATGTGAAACTAATCAGAAGTAATAAAAAGGCAGGTTAAAATAAATGAACCAATACACTGCCCTTAGAAAAGATGGTTCTGCAAGGGTTCTTTGGATGGTTAACTCTTTCGTGTTTTGTAAATGGAAATTTTTCTTATCCGCTACCCCTCTGATGTAGAGTTTTACATAGAACTTTTAAGGGATTCCCCAAAGGACAATCCAAAGTGAGCTTTAGGATACTAGACAGAACCTTTAGATCCAAGATTATGTGAAGCTGTAGATCTTTAGAGCTCTGCTTTAGGGAATTGTGACATGGGGCCTTTCAGACTTGAAGGGGAAGCTCATTTCACTACTGAGAAACCAGGTCACTGAAGCAGCTCTTGCTTGTAGTTCTGGTATCATACATAATGAGGTGCAGTGCTGTGCGATGCCGGGAATGCTACGATATGAAGTTTGGCTAAGTAGATCACTAATTGAGGAGTTGACTAGTTACACTGGCAGGTGGTGAGAACATGAGCTCATGAAAATTTTTTTTAGAAATTTGAATAAACAAGGACAATATGGTTGGATTTTGTCTGACTTCACATGAATAAAGTTGAAAGAAAGGATACAAACACTAACCCTCCCCCTAATCCTAACTTTTGTAACGTTTGAATTAAGACATGAGACAATGTTGATGGCAGATTAAATGATAGTTTCAAATTTGAACTTTGACATGCATCTTGTTTTCACCTCCAATAACTATGTTTTTTAATGATTTAGCATATTTGGGTTTTAATGATTAGCATATTCAAACATGGCATGAATGTAAAGAAAGTGACTGTATAGTTGGTCTAAGGTTATGACCTCGCCAAACAGATTCTCAGCATCTCTCACGGTGTGAGTGGAAGCCAGCCAAGCTTGTAGAGTTTTATTCATCATGCTTGGATCTTACCTGCTGATCTGTGAGTACTGACGGCAGATTTGTTAGGGTTTTATGTCAAGGATGGAAATGGATGTGTGTGTCGGTTTTGACGATGAAAGCCTACGTCTGTTCCTTCTGTCTCTCTCTATGTGTGTGAAAAAGCTTTGAGGATGTCTTGCTGTCTTTTCTCGTCTGCTTGGTTCAGCTGATGCGAGTTCACGCCGACATGCTGAGTGGCCAAACTCAATCACTCACAGAGCAGTGAGAGTGAGCACGGTGGGTAGGAGTAACAAAGTAAGCTTAGGTTCAAAACTCTGCAGAGTGCACTGCAGAATGCACTGCAGAGAATTTTTTTTTTTTTTATTATTATTATTATTTTGTGAAATATTAATCACTAGTCCACTCTTATGTATTTACTAATTACAAATCTTTTACTACTGTGTGGGCCAGGTGAGTACAGTACTGTTATTTTTTTGCACTTTATTAGGCAGGTGGCTTTAATGGTATGGCTCATCAGTGTATATACAGTGTTATTGTTCCTTTTTTTGGCTGCTCTTGTTAGGGGTTGCCACCACAGATCATTGGTCCTCATATTTGATTTGGCACAGTTTTTATGCCAGATGCCAATTATACTGTAATTACACTGTATATACACTGATAAGCCATAACATTAAAACCACCTGCCTAATATTGTTTAGGTCCCCTTTGTGCCGAGGCCTGGACTCCACAAGAACTCTGAAGGTATACCCTGGTATCTGGCATCAAGACGTGAGCAGCAGATCCTGTAAGTCCTGTAAGTTGCAAGGTGTGGCCTCCATGGATCGGACCGATTTGAAAATCTTTGGGACATGCTGGAGAACCAGATTGAGACCTGATGAATTTGGAGGCCAAGTCAATACCTTGAACTTTTTGTCAAACCCATTCCTGAACAATTTTTGCTGTGTGGCAGGGCACATTATCCTGCTAAAAGAGGCCACTGCCATTAGGGAATATTGTTGCCACGAAGGGGTGTACTTGGTCTGCAACAAAGTTTAGGTAGATGGTACGTGTCAAAGTAACAACCACATGAATGCCAGAACCCAAAATTTCCCAGCAGAACATTGCCCAGAGCAGCTATGTAGCCCCATACACAGCAAGCTGTGATGCACTGTGTGTTCTGACACATTTCTATCATAGCCAGCATTAACTTTTTCAGTAGTTTGTGCTACAGTAGCTCTTCTGTGGGATCCGCCCAGACGGGCTAGTGTTCACTCCCCACACACATCAGTGAGCCTTGGGCACCCATGACACTATTGCCAGTTCACCGGTTGTCCTTCCTTGAATCACTTTTGGCAGGTACTAACCACTGCATACTGCAAACACCCCACAGTACCTGCTGCTTTGGAGACGCTCTGACCCAGTCGTCTTGCTATCAAAATTTGGCCCTTGTCAAAGTTGCTCAGATCCTTATGCTTGCCCAATTTTCCTGCTTCCAACACAGAGAACTGACTGTTCACTTGCTGTCTAATATATTCCACCCCTTGACAGGTTCCATTGTAATGAGATAATTAATGTTATTCACACTGTATATATACAGTGGGGTCCAAAAATCTGAGATCACTAGTGAAAATGCTTCTATATTGCATCCTTTTCTAATTTAATACAACAATTTCATTACAAATTATATTACTGACAACAACTTAAGTGTAAAGTAGAATCTATTTAAATGAGTTTGTTAGTATTTGGTACATCCCCTTTTTGCTTTAATTACAGTGTGCATTTTAGCTGGCATGGACCCCACAAGTTTTTGCAAAACCTAATGATCCATTTTAGATCAAGTCCATGTTGTCTGAACACATGCTTCAATAAAAGAGATTAGACATGAGGAAAAGCTGACCTTTAGTACAAAGCAGTTAACATGGTCAATACCACACATTTGCTCACATTTAAACACGGACCTAGAAATAGTGCACTCTTGAATATTACATATTCAAGATATTGAACATTTGTTTGTTTTAAATATTTCAAAATGTGGCCTCAGACTTTTGGACTGAGCTATGTGTTGTATGTGTATACATATATATGTGTGTGTGTGTGTTTTTTATATATATATATATATATATATATATAAATAAATCTATCTATATCTACCTATATATACTGTATACACACTCGTTTTACCGCATACTGTATGGTGAACTGGGACATGCAAATCCACCTCTTAATGTGCAAATGTGTGTTTCCCTTTACTCTTATTTTAAATCAACATGTAAATAGGCTCGGATGGCACTATCAACAGTGTAATTGCATATGGATGAAAGCAGAGAGCTGAATATTCATGTGTCTCTTCTCTTCCGACTTGGCAGGAAAACCCACATCAGATCCTGAAACAATCTTAAATCAGCATTTCTTTTCTCACTGTGGATTGGTTTCCATTCAAATGAAAAGCCACCAAAAATAAAAGAGTCCATAGTGCCTCTAAAATATGGTATAGCAGTCAAAAGATGTTGGTGTCTGACATTTGCTTCTTCCTTATTTAAACTGAACTAATAAGTCTGATGTAACGAACAAGTAAGGTAAAGTAAGTGACGAAAAAAATTAAACATGGATGGAGTGTTAATTATTAAATAGCACTCTCACAACACTTTGATTTTCTTAATACTTTTCAACATGGAAACACAAATTAGCTGTGTACTAGTCTCATAAGCCAGACTTTCAGCATTCGCTAGAGATTCGGATATCTTCTGTCAATAAATGGGGACAAGAACCGCCTACTTGACTGACATGGTGGATGACCAACCACAGACCTTTTCCACTAACTCATCAGCAAACACAGGGTTATCTGACTGTCTAGTTGCCTCTTATTGATTTAAACAAACCTTTAAAGACAGGATTCTGTGAACTTTTTTTCCATCCCATGATTATATATTGCTACGAAAATTTCATTGTTTCATGGTGTTCAAAAGTTTGTTCTCCCACTGGAAACCAGACAAATGAATTGCGTATACGCAAAAGCAAAAATAGCCAATAAGCTCCATTGGCTCCAGTAATAACTGCTCCATTCTCTATTTGTGAGCTAGCAAATGCCAGTGTCACTCTTGACCATCTTTCCATCATGTAAAAGCAGGACAAGTATGAACTCTCAGCCATGTGATCTCCCAATGATAGAAAGCTGCACCACTTTGGAGCCCATTTCTATGGCTTTTTGAATAAAGAATTTGTGCCGCTAAGCTAAGCACCAAGAGAAATAGATTCTAGTGGAAGGCAGCAGCAGAAAGGCAGGGGAAAGAATAATAATGTGCCATGCTGTTTCTGTGAAAATGAATGCTATAACACTGCATGGCCTTTTGACTCATGCGCTTTACACAGTGAAATCACATGCTGGAATACCCCATCGCTGTTATTGATGGGTTTTTTTTGTTGTCATGCTTCTACAGTGGCTCTTACTAAAGTGTTCAATGAAAAGGACCAAAGTAATCTTGCTTCCTCTTGCGCCCTCCATAACTCCCTCCCCCTTGCTCCTTTTCCATAGTGTGATAGAAATTGGTAGTGGTGGCGGGTGAGTAACACACCATATAGCTGCTGTGTGTGTGTGATTAGCTGTGCTGCACATGTGATTTCTGTGCTGGTGCTCTCAGTAAGGTTTAGAGTGAGTTCTTGATGATAAGAAAGGTAGTACTGGAGTGCCAGATTAACAGCTACATAGGTAGTGGCAGTAAAATCTCACAGATTGCTGTCAGATGAAATTGGCAGCCCGAGGGCATGGTTATGGCTGAAAAGAAAACCTGTGATTCTCAAAATCTTGCATACAATATGTGCATTTATGCAAACAACCCTGCTCTTGTTTGTTTCTTTTGGGTGTAATTCATGTCATTTCGGTCAGTCTTCCCATCTCATATGATTATTCATGTGTGAGCTTAAAGAATCAGTAAGAAAGAAAACACTTGGGGGGGATAACAATCAACGGTGACCTGTCATAAAGTTATTGTTACGTCCCCTAAGCTTATTAATTTCCAATAACAGCATGTCTTATACCACACTGGCTAACATCTTTATATTAAAAAATTATGTCTTACTTTTTTTTTTTTTTTTTGGTCTATTTTCCCCCCAGATGTTCACCCTAATTTAGTTTTGGTCAATTTCCAACTACCAGTCAGGTCTCACCTATCATACGACAGCTACCAACCAGGAAGGGTGAAAGCTATCATGAGCATCCTCAGAGACACGTGAAGCCAGCCAACTGCATCTTTTCATCTTTTCGAAATACTGCTCATGCTGTGTCAGAGGGCAGCGTAACACACTCGCTGGAAACCGCTACTCAACCCCTTCCACATGCATGAGGTCACAGATGTTCACAATTGGCTAGAGTCACTGTGATTGACAGAAGAGAAAGAGAGAGAGATCCTTCCCACACAGAGTGCATGGCCAATTTTGCTCTCTTAGACTCCCGGTCACGGATGGCTGTGGCATCATCAGGATTCAAACTCGTGAACTTCAGACAATAGGGCAAACTCTTTTCTGTTGTGAAATTCGGGAGATGCTGTTATCTGCATAAATTCAATGTTGTGGAATGTCCATGAGAGAAGTTAGTTCCTGTTATTACTGCAGTGAAGCAGTTCCCTCAATGGCTTCTCTTTTTTTCCCCTCTCTCTAAATATGTTTTGTAACACAAAAAAATGCACCATGTTACTGATAAACCTCCTCCATTCTTAGAATTCCCCTTGGTGGAAGGTACAGCTTTACCTCTGACTGTTAAAGTGCTGACATTGGAGACTCCTTCCATAAATGTTAAATAAACATCTTTAATCCATTTACTACAGTCACACTGGAACAGGTTTGGCTTAGGTACCTTAGTTCCAGTGAAGAGAAATGTTAAAAGCATACAAAGACATCCTAGACAACTTTGTGTCAACAGTGTGGGGAAGACCCCTTTATGGATGTGATGGTCAGGTGTCCACATACTTTTGGTCATATAGTGTAAGCTAGTAAGTAGATTTCAGTTCCCTCTGGTGAATGTTTAAAATTTGAAGTAGAAATATCTAACAGGTAATATTTTGGTGAACAAAATCATGATTATTTTGGTAATGTTATATTCTCAGATGCGGGTCGCTGGAGGACTAGTGGTTAGGCCACGGCGCTCTCACTGCTGTGGCCCGGATTTGCCAAAAGAGGAACAACAACAACGATATATTCTCAGATGCCTTGAATGCTGTTAAATAATTCACTGGCTGTATGGAAGATTCTACAGTTTAACCCATAAGGCAGCTCAGCCATCAGTAAAAATGTATGATGTGCAAACAGTAAGGAAACAGTAGTACTTGTGCAGCTGAATGCCAAAAGGGTACACTCACTTTCGTGTGTGTGTGTGTGTGTGTGTGTGTGTGTGTGTGTGTGTGTGTGTGTTTTCCTACAGCTCTCTTGACGTCACCTCTTTAGAATATTCAACAAAACAGCACCTGATGGAATCACATGTAGAGCATGCTGTATTATTTTTTCCAAAAGTTCCTGTGACTGACATTAATTTTGTGTTGCGGAGATGAACCTGCTGCGTGGGCCATGCTGTATCTCCACAAATTCAGTTGCTTTGTTTCCAGATTATACAATAAATCTGTTATTTTTTGATGATTCATTAATGACTTACATTTACACTGAACCTATAGTCACACTGACCACCTGTCACAAGTGAGTGTGTGTGCGCCTCGGGCTACAACAGTTAGGCCCAGGCACTCACCGTCTGCTGTTCCCTTCCTTTATTTCTTCCAGCTCTCCTACTGGAGCATCACTTCATGAGAACACAGCAGATGTTCAGCAACAAAAGCAAACGCAGTTTCGCAAATAAAATTGTTGCTTTCAGTGAGGGCCCTTCATTAACGGTGTATTGCACTGCTTAGAAAGTGAAATCCTTAACTGTAAAACACAACGATTAAAGCTAGTTAATTACTTTGCTTCACTTGTTATTTGTTTTGCAGCTAGTTAAACACTAATACGATCTCTGAATGGATCCTGTGTAGTGTTTTCTAGTTGATGTGAGATGGCAATTTGCATACAGAAATGTGAAGTGTGTGTTGATGATTCAAAAATGGCTCCCATAGGAAAGGAAATTCAAAAGCGATAGCACCTTAATATCTCAATAGAATATACAATATATTTTATATCTCGAAAATATCTCAATAAACAACAAGAATACCACCATGAATTCTTGCATCTGATTGGTCAGATACAATAGCTCAATAGTTCCTGCTTCAATCCAAGTCACATGTCTATATTAATGCACTCGTTTTAATACATTATCATTTCACAAGTAATGGATAAGCCTGCTGTTATTTAAAAAAGAAAAGAAAAGAAAAGAAAAATGAATGATCTTTGATATGGTGAAGCTTTCAGTAAAGAGATGTTTATTTAACATTAGGTGGAAGGAGACTCCAGTTTCAGCGCTTTGTAACCGTAAATATATTTTCCTTCACCGCCATGTCCTCAGAAGTCTTTGTGATTTCTAATGCCTTAGTAACATGACAAAGCTGCTTTTTTCTTCAAGAGAGAGGGGAAAAAAAGAGAGGCTGGTGAGGGAACAACTGTTTATAACTACAGTAATGTAAGGGATAAAATGTACATGTTGCTCATTAATAAAATATAAATTCGAAACACTGACGAAATAATATGGTATAAGCGGAATAAAATGCTGTTATTGGAAAATAATTTCCCTGTAACTGCACATCCCCATGTGTTTTCGTCCTTATATGTTTAACGCAAGCAGTGTGTTCAGATTTCTAGAACAAATATGTGTTATAGTTACACAGTCTGTGTTGGATATGCTGTGTTTGTTTTGCAGACTCTCTCATCCACCCTTCACTGTTGTTTCAATCTCAAACCGTGGCTATGGAAGCACCAGCGTGCTGTTCAGAAGCTGATTTCATCTGAGCTTCAGTCTCTCTTCACTCTCTCCACATCCTGGCGCTCAGGGAGACTTGGATCGCTCCAGAGAATTCAGCAACGCCTGCTGTTCTGTCCTTCGCCTATGATTTTTTTCCCCCTCACACTCCACAAGGAGCACTGGGGTGGGAGCGCAGGCTCGTTTCTGTCTCAGAAATGGCACTTCACACCTCATGCACTTTCTCAACTTAACATTTAATTTCCATGCTGTTACTGTTATCTTCATATTATTATCTATCACCCATCTGGCCCCATGAGATGCTTCACAGAAGAGCTGAAAAGTCTCTTGAGTTTCTTCCCTTGTAACAGGATTTCACTAACTCTCTTAGGTGACGTCAAGCTTCTCTCAGGCAAGCTCCACTCTTCCTGCCTTGTGCCGCTCTTCAGCTGACTTTCAACATATACATTTATTTTTATTTTTATAAAGTCATTGAGAGTAGAATTCTGATATTAAGGGCCAAAACATTCTTAGAAATCAGAAAATATACTCCTATACGGAAAGGGCAAAGACTGGCAGCAATGTACAAAAATTCTTAAAATTTAAAAAAAAAAAAAAAAAAAAAAAAAAAAAAAAAAAAAAAAAAAAAAAAAAAAAAAAAAAAAAAAAAAAAAAAAAAAAAAAAAAAAAAAAAAAAAAAAAAAAAAAAAAAAAAAAAAAAAAAAAAAAAAAAAAAAAAAAAAAAAAAAAAAAAAAAAAAAAAAAAAAAAAAAAAAATCTTAAATGGATGAGTATTTAACAGTACTTCAGATATGTCTCAAACTGTTAAACAGTTCAAACTGTTACAACAGCAAAAAGTGGTAACACTGAGACAACTGATTGATGATATAGAGCTCATAAAGAGATTTAATCAGCGATCAAATTTCTCCAGCAACACTATAAAATACACTGCAACAACAGCTGATTGAGGCCATTAAGGACGTGCCGCATGTGGTCATCCGGCTGCTCTGTTCATTTGAGCTAAAAAACAGCACAGCATGTAATATGTGGATTGCTTCCATTCCTAGCCGATTACTCAGTGTTTACTCACACGCTAACCACATAACATACAGAATTATTTGCGTTTATGGGTCCTGTGAAGTCTTTACACCTGTAATGGCTCTGCTGGAATTATAGAGTTAGCATTTCAGCCAACGAGTCCTGCTCATCCCATGGCAAAAACAATGCCAAAAGCTATATTAAATCTATCTGTATGTGTATTAATACAGGCAGGTGTTATACATGGAAATAACAGACTATTTCACTTCTCTGTTGCTTCTTGTGAATTTTTTTTACATGCTGCAATCTGTGTCCAAATTTTTTGCACACTCTCCTGTGGTGCTGGAAATAGCTAGATCCAAAGCATTAATTGCCTCTACCATCTCCTGGCAAACCATTTTTTCTATGCTAACTATTCAGGTGGAACCCAAATATGCCCTTTGTGGTGTACTTTCCTTCTTCTAACTCAGTTCTATGGTTTGTATTGGGTTCCAGTGGGGTTTGTGTTTAAATAGAGAACAATTAGATGTCATCACTTAAACAGGCTTAACCCAAAACACACCAATTAGTAAATTTAGAGTAACTGTAATTGGGTGTCCTTAATCACATTGATGTTAAATCAGTTAGCAAAGATACTGTAGCTAATTAAGTGCATTTTTCCCCTGGACGTAACAGAAATACGTATATTTGCTTTATGAAACATGAACATACTTGCTATTATTATTAGTAAAAACATCAGTATTAGTACTACAATTAGCAGTAATGTTTGTATTAGCATTTCGTGAACACACAACTGTCATATATAGCATACATTTTTTTGCACTTCTGTTGGATCAAGCTATGGAAAAGGGCTGTGGTTGAACAATTCACAGCAATGCCACTATTGCAATTGATGCTTAAGATTTACTTTTCCGGTTAACTCCTACACTTCACTTTTAACTAAGAAACTTAAGAATAAGTTTTAATAGCTTTATTCATACTGATCTTCAGCCAACGGTCCTCACATTAACATAACCGCTTTTCAGATCATCCCCTTCCACTCTTGTATTTTTTACAAGGCTAGAAGCACCCATATGTGATTCCCATGAGCTCAATAACATGTTGACTTCACTTCTAAATCCTCCTCCTCATCCTTCACCCTAGTCTCTACCAGCTGATGCCACCTTCTTTGAAGAGAAAATTAACAAGATCTGCCAAGCTTTCCCTCTTAACACTTTTACTACACTACCACCTCCAACTCCTTTACAAGCTTTTCTCCTCTCTCTGCAGAAGAGATTTGGCAACTTCTCTCATCCAGAAATCTCACCAGTTGTCTGCTAGAACCCATCCCATCCACACTGCTCCAGACTATCTCCCAAGGACCTTATCCCATTCATCACTTTCATCGGAAGTAACTCCACATCATGTACACACTGCCTTTAACACAGCAAGTGTCATGTCCATTTTGGAAAAAAAAAGGAAAAGAACACACACACACACACACACACACACACACACACACCTTGGAAACTGTTAATGTCACTTCTTTCATTTCTCTCCAAATTTTATTAAGGTGTTGTTTACAATTACTTGTCTCTCTGTCTCACACAATATAACCTCCAAAGGAACCCTAACCATTCTACCTTCAAAGCAGAAAACCTCACAGAAATTGCTCTTGTGGCTGTTACTTAAAAGCTTCATGCTGCTAGGTCAGTCACACTATCTGTGCCCCTGATCCTTCTTGATCTCTCAGCAGCCTCTGAGATGGTCAGTCACAAGACTTTCCTGTACTTCCTCACAAGTCTCGGAATTAGAGACCCAGCATGGTGATGGTTTGCTTCCCACCTGCAGGAATAGTATCAAGTGGCATGGAGGGAGGGTTAACCCTCCTAGGACTCTGGTAATTAGCCTGAGTCTCCCAGAAATTGAAAGAATTAATAGCTGGAGATTGTGATCAGGTTGAAATGCTAAGTAGAATAAATGGAAAAGTTTGAACATCTGAGTTAAATTAAGCAATTTCATGCGAAATGAGTCACCATGTTAAGTGCACTGAAAATTCATCATTGTTACATGGAGTTCTAAAGTCAAATATGTGAACTAAAACCATGAAAATACAGGAGTATTAAATATAATGTTTGTGGTAAATACAAAACTAACAACTAACTGACAGTTTTGGTTAACTTTTTTCACTTGCATTTATATAGGAGCTTCACCACAGTGCCCAGTGCCTGAAACCAAAATATCACCTTCATATACTTTTCCTATACACTACTTCCTATACATCTCAACATAATATCTTTAATTAAAATTGTATTGCACTACTTTAAAGTACGATTGTTCATGCCCAAATATACATTTATGACCCCATATAAATATATATATATATATATGGTTTGTTACATGCCTAACCTATTTTGCTTCAATGGGAATACTGTATATTAAGCTAAGCGACAAAAGACCCAATTCCCAACCTGTGGACATTAAATCATTGGCCTATGGCAGAATTTGAACATGTATTTTTTTTAAAAATCTCTGAGAATTCATTAACAATAAGTTGATGACCCACCATAGAGGGGCTCCACATACACCCATGCAGAATCTCCACTGGTCTCCCACAGGTCTGAGTGTTTAGTCATCTTCCATTTTCCCTCTACACCTTGTCTCTCAGTGAAGTAATAATCGTGCATGGCTTTTAATACCACTGCTATGCTGATGACACACAACTCATTCTCCCCTTCCCTGCCTTAGACACTCATGCTCCTGTAAAGATCCCTGTGTGTCTGGCAGACATCTCAGGATGGATGGCAGTTCATCACCTGAAACTAAATCCCAGCAAGACTGAGCTGCTCTACACTGATGGTGCATCCCCATTTCAAGATCTTGTCATCTGACTCGATCTCACCATCTGACAATTCTAGAAACCTTGATGTACTTCTGCTTTCTAGCTAGCATTTTCTATTCATGTTGCTAACCTAACTTGGTCAGGCAGGTTTCTCCTTTACATCATCAGGAGGACAGTGGATATTTTCTGTCCACTGAGGCCACTCAGGGGCTTGTTCAGTTCCTTGTCACCTTTAGACAAATTAGACTACTGCAACTGGCCCTGGCAGGTCTTCCCCTGCATTCCACCCTTACTAATCATCTCCAGTGTTTCCATTTCCCCAAGTCTTCCCACATCATCTCATTGCTGCATTCACTCTATTGGCTGCCCACATCACATTTAAAACATTGATGCTTGCCTACAAAGCCAAAAATGAATCAGCTTCCACCTTTCTGAAGACACATTTCAAATCATGCTCTGTACCACATTCCCTTCTAGCTATATACAAGCACAGCTTGAGTTGAGACACCATCCCTCGAAACACAAGAAAAACAGGCATCAAAACTCTTCTCTGTGCTGAATCACCAAGATGATGGAATGAACATCTCATGGTTTTCTGAATATCTGAGTCACAGGTTGTTATCAAAGGAAGACTGAACGCCTACCTTTTCACTGAACACTTGAGCACTATACATTAAAAGAACTCTCTACTTGTATTCTGTTTTCTTTGTTGTGCCACCTTCTCTTTAACAGGGCATTAGCTTTATTGTAATCTCAGAACACAGCCTATTTGCACAAGCATGAGGATGTTTTTTGATAGACTACAAGGACCTCAGTCTGTTGCTTTGGAGAGGAAATCTAGGTGCTGTTAAAAAAAAAGTTTTCAACTACCAAGAGTCCAGAAGTGTTGCCTCCCCAGCAATTAGACCCAAGGATACAAATCACATTTGTCTTGATTTGACAGCCTGATGGTCCTTTCAGAGTAGACCACTACCTCAGTCTTACTCCTCCTCTCCATCTACTGTGCTCAATCTACTATAACTAAATCACTTTACATGAGTGATATTCAAAAAAACCTCCTTAGGTAGGCAGTATTTTGGGGCAGCAATTACACACCCCAAAGACTTGCATTATGCAACATAACATAATATCAAAAACAACATCATAACTGCTTAAGAACAATCCTCAAAAGAAAACTGTATAGAATTCCAATGTTGAAGCACATTTTTGCAAATGCTGAGTACATTTGTCTTCATTTGGTCTGGAGATGTATTTAGTAAGCCTTAGTCACAACAGATTTTGAATTTTTTTACTGTCTTCTTTGTATTAAAAATAAAAATAAAATGTAATAAAAATTCTTTGTGCTGTACATTTATCCATAAGCATGATGCTGAATACAGTGCCTTGCATAAATATGTACCCCCTTGAACTTTTCCAAATTTTGTAGTGCTATAACAGGTTAAGGATCAGGCAGGCATTAGACAGGGCCATTAACCCTGTGGCTGGGTAAGGGGGAGAGAGGAAGACAGAAATGAGAGGAGACTGAGGAAGGCAAAGACGCAGTTATTTCAAATGATGTATGTGCCGCAATTATAGACCATTTAATCAAGCATGGCCTAACTATGGCAGAGGCTGGTCAGAGAGTGCAGAATAATGTGAATCAGTCCACAAATTCTATCATCAACAATACAAACATTCAGGAGTGAAATCATGTGTGCAATCACAACACATTTTTTTCACTGTAGTTCAGTAAACGTCATGTATGTTTGAACACTTTTACTTTTACACAGTTTACTTACTGTAACTGTTCATCGGTTCCACTTATTATTACTGTACTTCACTATATTTACCTCATACCGAATAGCTACCTCAATAGCTACCTCATGCTGGAGGCAGAAATGCAGTATTCACTCCTCAGAAAGAGAAACAAAATATTAATATGGTGATAGCACACACTGCTATCAAGCTAAAAGAGATCCAGAGAGCAATCTTAGAAGATAAGGCTATCTATAACACTAGCTAAGGACAGTGGTGGTGGTGGTGTGGCATTAGATTTGACAGTGATATTCCTGTAATTGGCTGCTAGCTACAGAGAAAATTCCCTTTATTGTAGAGTGGGCAACTGTCTCAGTGAAAAACGAGGGTACCCCGTCATAGTAACACTATTCTTTAGCATTTTGACAGTCCTGGTTTAAGCAATAATAAAGGCTCATTTAATTTTGTTGACACTGATTGTATTCATTGATGGATTTGTTTAATCATTTAAACATAAGTTAAACATTTGGAATCAGTTATGGCCTTTTGCTGGTTTAATATTGTCTTTTGCTACACAGCATAAACTGATGTGGTGATCATTCTTTAACAATGATTTGATAATTTAAACAATGTTTCAATATAATAATAAAAAAAAAAGTTTAATGACCTATAAAGTTAGAATCACCATTAAGTCTTTTGAGCTGTCAAAGAAGAACCTTTGAACAATAAAAATTTCCCTCTGTGTTTGATTCTCAATAAAATGGAGCAATGCATTTACACTAGAGAGCACTGGACAATGAGGCTGCAGCATAAATCAAACATGACCTTAAACTTAAAGTCAGAGACACCAGGGATTAATTAAAACCCCAACAAAGTGCAGGCATACCAGCAATAGAAATTTTCATCACATACAAGACCGTCCACTCGAGTGAAAATGAGTGTTTGCAAAAAGAAAGAAAGAGACAGAGAGAGGCAGAGAAGGAGGGCTGTTCGAAAGTGAATGCAATTAAAGATGGAATAAACACAACTCTTTACGCTCAGAGTGCCATTGTGTTATAATCGTCCCCCTACAGACGTCCTGCTCCACTTCTCTGGTTTGTTTAAATTGCATATTTGTCCACAGACTCATTCCATAATTGGGCCTTTTGAAGTGCATATGTGTGAAATAAAACAGGTTGTCTGAAATCTGCTGTTTAAATGTCATTTACAGAGAGAGAAAATTTTACTTACCATACCTGTGTACAAGTTAAATGTGTGGTTGTCTGGTCAGATTTTGACTACATATTTTCTACTATATATAGTACTGAAAACTGCAGGCTTTCCTGAACGGAAATGTTTCTGCTTTGCATGTATCTCATCCACAAGTCAAGTCGAGTCAAGTGGAGTTTATTGTCGTTTCAAACATATACAGCCAGTCAGTACATAGTGAAACGAAACAACGTTCCTCCAGGACCAAGGTGCTATATAAGACAAACACAGAACGACACAGAACTACAAGGGACTACATAAATTTATACATAAAGTGCACAAGTGCAAACATGTGCAGACAGCACAAGACAGTACAATGACTACTGGGATAGACAATGGGCATCAGTAAGTCCCACTGCAGCGCCAACCAGTACACAGTTCTATTAGAAAGTGGATCCAGTGAATATAGTGCAAAAAGAGTACAATATAAGTTGCTGATGTAGGTGCATACATAAGAAGTAGCAGCCTAGTAGAGAGTACAAGATATGTACAGTATAATAAATATTTGTAGCAGCATAATGTAATGTGGGGATGTGCGAAAAAAAATTGCAAAGAGGATGGAGGATGTACAGTTGTGTGTGTGTGTGTGTGTGTGTGTGTGTGTGTGTGTGTGTGATCTTTCAGTCCAGTTTCTGAGTATTGAGGAGTCTGATGGCACGAGGGAAGAAACTGTTGCACAGCCTAGTCGTGAGGGCCCGAATGCTTCGGTACCTTCGGCAGGAGGGTGAAGAGTGTGTGAGAGGGGTGTGTGGGGTCATGCTGGTGGCTTTGCGGATGCAGCGTGAGGTGCAAGTGTCTGCAATGGAGGGAAGAGAGACCCTGATGATCTTCTCGGCTGTCCTCACTATCCGCTAAAGGGTATTGCGATCCAAGACGGTACAATTCCCAAACAAGGCAGTGATGCAGCTGCACAGGATGCTCTTGATAGTCCCTCTGTAGAACATGGTGAGGATGGGGGAAGGGAGATGTGCTTTCCTCAGTCTTCTCAGAAAGTACAGGCACTGCTGGGCTTTCTTTGTTATGGAGCGTGGTCACTCTGTGCTCTTCTGAAGTCAAAAACCATCTCTTTAGTTTTGTCCACGTTCAGAGACAGGTTGTTGGCTCTGCACCAGTCCCTTAGCTGCTGCACCTCCTCTCTGAATGCTGACTCATTGTTCTTACTGATGAGACCCGCCACGGTCATGTCATTGATGAACTTGATGATGTGATTCGAACTGTGCATTGCTACACAGTCGTGAGTCAGCAGAGTGAGCAACAGTGGACTGAGCACACAGCACTGGGGGGCCCCAGTGCTCAGTGTGGTGGTGTTGGAGATGCTGTTCCCGATCCAGACTGACTGAGGTCTCCCAGTCAGGAAGTCCAGGATCCAGGTGCAGAGGGAGGTGTTCAGGCCCAGCAGGTTCAACTGGTTCAGAAGTCTATGAACAGCGTTCGAACATATATGTCTTTATTGTCCAGGTGGGTGAGGGCCAGATGGAGGGTGGTGGTGACAGCGTCATCTGTTGAGCGGTTGTGACGGTAAGCGAATTTCAGGGGGTCCAGTGAGGGGGGCAGCAGGATCTTGATGTGCCTCATGACGAGCCTCTCGAAGCACTTCATGATGATGGGTGTAAGTGCGGTAGGGTAGTCATTGAGGCAGGGGACTGGATACCTCTTAGGCACGGGGCCGATGGTGGTGGCCTTGAGGCACGACGGCGTTGGTCATGTAGGTGTTGAAGATGTCCGTGAAAACATCCGCCAGTTGGTCTGCACATCCTCTGAGCACTCTGCCAGGAATGTTGACTGGTCCAGCAGCCTTCTGCGGGTTGACTCTGTGTAGAGTCTTCCTCACATTGGCCGTGGTTAGGCACAGCACCTGGTCATTGGGAGGAGGGGTGGTTTTCCTTGCCGTCACATCATTCGGCACCTCAAGCAGAGCGTAGAAGTCGTTCAGCGCATCTGGGAGTGAGGCATCACTGTCACAGGCAGGTGATGTTGTCCTGTAGTTGGTGATGGCCTGGATGCCCTGCCACATGTGCCGCATGTCTCTGTTGGCCTTGAAGTGGTTGTGGATACTCTGTGCATGCATGCGCTTTGCCTCTCTGATGGCCCAGGACAGTTTGGCCCTTGCTATTCTTAAGGCCACCTTGTCACCTGCTCTGAAGGCGGAGTCTCGGGTCCTCAGCAGCACACGCACCTCTGCAGTCATCCATGGCTTCTGGTTGGAGCATGTGGTGATGATGTTGGAGACAGTGACGTCATCAATGCACTTGCTGAAAAAGCTGGTCATTGATGTTGCGTATTCCTCCAAGCTGGTGAAGTCACCATCAGTTGCCGCTTCCCTGAACATTTGCCAGTCAATGTGCTCAAAACAGTCCTGAAGAGCAGAGATGGCTCCTGCTGGCCAGGTTTTCACTTGCTTCGGAACCGGTTTGGAGCATCTGACAAGTGGTCTGTATGCTAGGATTAGCATTACAGACATGTGGTCTGAGTAGCCAAGGTGGGGGCGGGGCTCCGCCCTGTACGTGCCGGGGATGTTTGTGTAAACAAGATTTGCATGGTTGAAATCTCCGGCAACAATAAACAGTCCGTCAGGGTGAGAATTCTGCAATTCACTATTGCCCCATACAGCTCACAGAGCGCGTCTTTAGCATTAGCACTGGAGGGAACGTACACACCGATTATGAGGACGGTGGTAAATAAAATACTCTGCATCGAGCCCAAGTAAATGTCTATCATTGTAAAATCCCACAAAAGAGAGCAAATTGCCTTTAAAGATGTCATTCCAATTCCACTGAAAGACAGAAGCACACTGCATAAAATTTAGATTTAATTTGCATTTAATTTAGCATGTAGTAACTAAACTAAAAGAAAAGATAAATATGACAATGAACACATACAGTACACCCACCTTTATTCATAGCCTACAGCTGTTTTTTTCTGCTACATTTGTTAAACTAGCTCCTTATGTACCTTATCTTAGGCAAGTTCAGAAATATAAAACCACTTCCACATCGTTTCAGTTAAATATATTTACTGTTTTCTTAAAGCACAGCTGTCAAAGTATGTTATACACAGAAATACCCAATTTTGTTCAAAACCCATTTTCCTGTTTCCCAGAATTCAGCCACAGCAACATTCAAGGCTCTTTTATTATAACAATGTTGGTGGTAATTGGGTTTGGTACAGCTCAACAATCAACAGTAAACTAAAGTGCAATACAAGACAACACATGTAAGAAAAGTGCCAATTTAACAGAAGAGTCAGAGTGTAAATTTAGCTGAAGAGTCTGCAGTGTTGCAGTGGAAGTAGATTACCTGTGTGCTATTGCTCAGTAAGTCAAATATCCAATAGAACACAAGCTGTGAAAAGTGAAACACACGAACACTCCTCTGTCCAGTGTGTAAAAGGACTACCATAGGGTCACCACTGAGATGATAATATTAGATAGATAGATAGATAGATAGATAGATAGATAGATAGATAGATAGTGAGAAAGTGAAAGAGATGCAGAGGAGTGAAAAAATGAGAGAGTGAGAGTGAGCTTTGGCTATAGTGATGTTGATGAAATGGAAATAATTGTCTGTAAAAAGAAAACACGAGATTCTCACAGGATCAGCTTCTCACATGTAAAACTGTAAATGTCAAACATTGACATCTTGCACACTTAATGCCTTACAGAAGCCTTGATACATTTTCCAGTAGTGAACCGGGTAGTAGAGTAGCACTGATAAATGCTATCTCATTGTTTTTTTACATACACAAACTATATATTTAAACCATTCATTATGTAGCTTGAGTTAGTTGGAAATTAAATGAAACAAGAAAGTTGTGCAACAAACTGTTTAAATACATTCTTTGACCAAATGTATGTGAACATCTGACCAAACACCCATATAAGCCCCCGATAACAGCCTCCTCTCTTCTGGGAAGGCTTTCCACTAGATTTTGGCACTTGGCTGTGGGGATTTGTGCTCTGATGTTTGGTGAGGAGGCCTAGCATGCAGTCAGCATTCCAAATCATCCCAAAAGTGTCCGGTGAGTTGAGGTCAAGGCTCTGTGCAGGCCACTTGAGCGCTTCTATTCCAACCTTGGCAAAACTCATGAAGCTTGCTTTGTGCACAGGGGCACTGACTTGCTGGAACAGGTTCAGGTGTTCCAGTGAAGGGAAATGTTGATGCTACACCATGCAAAGACAATCTAGACAATTGTATACTTCTAACTTTGTGGCAACATTTTGGGGAAGGCTCACATATGGGTGTGATGGTCAGGTGTCCACATACTTTCGGCCATATAGTGTATATTCATTAATGTTCATAGGTTTTCTGCTAATGCTACTTAGCTGACTAGTGTGAACCAATCTAACAGGATTTCTGAGAGGATTTTGATGTTATATTCTTTATCATACAACAATTAGTTCTGGTCCTCTAATCTGATTGGACAATCAACCTTCCAAGAGTTCTAATATTTAGTATAACAGTACTGGTACATTTCACTGTTCCATTTATACAGTTCCACTTGTTTGTGACCGCAATATAAAATTCTAATTACTACACAACATTACTACACTTGCTTTAATGCTCTCCGGCTATGGCTTCTTTGGGAACTATATTGATTTGAACTGTTGTATAAAAGCAAGATCACACTCACAATTCTGCCGTGAATATGTCCAACAGCCAAATCACAACCATGCTCATGTTCAGTACAGCAGCACTCCTGCTCATGTGCTTATATTCAGAATCTTTCCATTAATACTAGCTAGCTCCTTAACAAGGGCTAACCTTTCTGAGAGAATTTTTAAGTACATTTAAAAAGTTGACTAATGTTCATAATCATTATTGCTAATTCTAGCTAGACAGTTTGCATATGCTAACCTGAGAAAGCCTCTTTGAGTGCAATGATTATGATGAAGGACCAAGTGTTACTCATACATTTGAAGCTCTAAATAGCACGGCCAGCTTTCCCACTCAAAGACATGCTGACAGGTATGCTTGGAAACACATACTCATCGAAACATTTTGGTCAGCATTCTTGTAGTTTACTGCCACTTTCACAAATACTAGTCAACATATGGCTTACCTTAATTTTTCTCTGCAAAATAGTCCTTCCCACAAGTTCTCTGCCATCTGTGTGTATGTACAC
This sequence comes from Pangasius djambal, assembly GCA_022985145.1. Classification (NCBI taxonomy): domain Eukaryota; kingdom Metazoa; phylum Chordata; class Actinopteri; order Siluriformes; family Pangasiidae; genus Pangasius; species Pangasius djambal. The sequence continues at coordinate 25,183,621 of CM040976.1, read as the reverse complement.
CTTCTTTTCCTTGTTTTAGTGTCAGAGCTCAGCATGACACAAGTTAGCAAAGCTGCATGCTGCGTTCTTTTTTTTTTCTGCATGCGTTCTTTTTTTTCTGCTAGGTACTCAGCATGTGGCCATATTGTTTTGAACAAAATCATTCTAAATTTTCAAATGTAGCGTGAACACCCATGTTGTGGCATATTGGTTGGAGTGCACATACCTTGAAGTCTTACATGACAAGCAATTCAAATGTATGTGACTATGACTTGTCATCAGGGAGGGTTTCTAAATTTGTCCAATATAGGCCAGGCTCAATGCATAGAGAAGTTTTCGGCTGTAGTCAGCATCAGGTGTTACTTCTTAAGAGATGTGTTCATGCATTTACAACCTCTAGATTAGGTTACTGTAAAGCATTGGCTGGATGCCATTAACAAACTCCAATTAGTGTGGTGCTCAGCTTCCTAGAAAGAACTAGAGCATTTGAACACAATTGTCCTATCCTATCCAACTGATATTGGCTACCTGGTAGGTTTTGTATGAAGTACAAAAAATTACATACCAGGTTCTGCTTTGCCAACCAATAATCCACAGTAATTAGCTCAGAGCACATTACAGTACACTGTAATCTCTTGATCCCTATATGCAGGTCTGTTTTCAGTGTCAAAAATAGCAAAAACCGCAGTAGACATTAGGTCCTTTTCCTGTAATTTATTTGGAATTAGCCTTCCTTCCAAAGACTGGAATTAGGACACACTCTTGTGTGCAAGTGCAAACTAAAGACTTGCTTACAGCTGACTTTTTATTACAGGTCCTGTACGTGGTGGACTATAGGCAACAAGAGTTTTGGTAAACTGAGAGATCAGTTGAGTATCCCCTCTTTTCCCATGTGATCACATGAGTTTGTGAGAGTTGTTGGTGTGTCACATTCCATTCTTACTGTGCTAGTAAGCAAAGTGACCGCTGACAATATTGTACTCAGATCATTTTATATATGTTGCTCCACTAAACTCCTCTTGCATTCCCAAACATAGGGCTCCTATCTTGTGCACCACAAGCTCCTGATCCTGCTTCTGAGAACATCAGGCTCTTTTGAGGTCTATAAGTCCCTACTAACATATGGACAATACTCCTAGATGTCCCTGCTTCTGGACAGATCATGTCCTTCAAGCTTATGCTCTTACATGGCCCCTACTCTTACAAGCCTGTGTTTCTGTCCAAATCCTACTAGTACAATCTGCAGTATCTATCAGGATCCTATTCATACAAGCATCCAAATCCTAGTCTTACAAAACCCTCCTCTGATCAGGATCCTACCCCTACAAGCCCCTGTTTTTGTCCAAATCCCACTCATATAAGCCTCTGCTCCCATGAGGATCCTGCCTTTACAAGCCACTGTTTCTGTCCAAATCCCACTCCTACAAGCCTCTGCTCCCATTTGGATTCTACAAGCTCCTGTTCCTATCCTCTCATAGGAGGATTCTGTTTGGATCCCTGCAAGCTCCTGCTCCAATGTTATTGACTATGCTTAGCCTTCTCTTCCACCTAGAGTTCACCAAACTTATCCACAAAGGGCCAATTTGGCTTCAGATTTTCATTACATCCAAGTAGGTGCCAGACATCACAGGATGCATCTCTCTCTCTCTCTCTCTCTCTCTCACTCTCACTCACACACACACACACACACACACCAATCCACCATCCATGTTTTTGGACAGTGGGAAGAACCCTGGAGAACCTGGAGGAGACAGGGAGAACACAGACAGTAACTGGAGGTAAGAATTGGACCCCTTTTGGGATTTGCCAATTTGCCTTTTGGTGACTCTCATACAGGAGGCATGTGTAAAGCTACTGTTCTACTGACCCCGTTCATATATAATGTATACTTTAGATACCCTTATTGGTAACCAGTATGTACTCAAAATGTATTCTTAGAAAAGTGGATTTCGCAGACTACCTGATATAAAAATAAGTCATCATTTACAGTGCTGGCCAGAGGGGGGTGTGTTCCCCTAGTTCTTCCTGAAAGTGACTTAGTTGTCTCACAGGTTTTATCCTCCTGAGTTCCTCTTTGTCACTGCCACCCTGGCTTGCTCACTCTGGCATAATGCACTCAAGTCTGTAGGTGCTATAAAAATTAAAATATATTGTATAAGAGACCACAACATTTAAGACAGTGTTACTCTCTGAATGAAATGGTTGGTATCACAACAGATCGAATTTTTTTTTTTACATTGATCCTGACCTGGTTATTAATATAGATCTCTGATACATTATGATACATTATTTGGTACTGAACTCAGACTTTTAGGCCCCATTGTATAAAACCCATGGCTTTAAAAGCTTGTACTCCTGACTTTGCCGGGTCAGAAGGACTCTGTAGATCAGTCTTAGTCTTTCATGTTTTCCAGATATGGTGCGTTTTGAGAGAGTCTTGCTCTCCTTCTCATCAGTCTTCCATTTGCTTTTACTTCCTTGCCTCATGAGTGCATTAGAGCCGAAAGGCTAGGGATGAAGTCCATCCTGCCATTAAGACCACAGGGAGGGAGGGAGGGAGAGAGAGAGAGAGAGAGAGAGAGAGAGAGAGAGAGAGAGAGAGAGAGAGAGAGAGAGAGAGAGAGAGAGAGAACACATTCCTTCTAAAAGCACCAAGCTGTCACAGAGGTTAATGCAGCTCCTCTGAGGATTAACCCTTAATGCTCTGTTTAAGTCTAAATGGCTCATTTTGAATTTTCACTATACACACACACACACACATCCATACATCCAAAATATTATGGATGCGAGATAACAGTTAAAAATGATAAACTGGATTATTATGTTAATTATTGAGTTTACAATGATTCAGTACAGTTATTCAGCCAATGTATGAATGATTTTATTTTTTTGCACTTCATAATTTTAAATAAACATATCACATGGAGCGAGAGAATGACATGCCGGCATTTTGGTCATATGCTCTAACTGAACATCACAAATAATTTATTATGATTTCTAGAATAAAACTACTCTACTACTCTACTTCTTGCTTTCTGTATGTGAAATGCAGCACAAAATATGATAAATAAACATGTTACATGCATGACAATGTCAAAGATATCATACCAGCAAGGCAAATGAGCAAAGCAAATGAGCTTTAACAGATGGTCTTTCATTATCACACACATTAATAGTGAAATACTGAATAGATCATATTATATTTCTGAATGTGATATAAATATGGGCTGTTATTCCACTTGCATTAAAAGAGGTTTTCGGTTGTCCTGTTTTTTTTTTTTTTTTTTACTTGCTTTTTTCCCCCCACATACTTGTCTTCCATTCTTTCACAGCATTTTTATATCTATGTTTCTCCTATTTCTGAATTCTGCACAAAACAGTTTGCTAATGCCAGGCTGTTTTAATGGATCAACTGATAACGAGAGAAATGACAATAAAATAATTTCATTTTCAAATTTTATTTGTGTAACAGTAGACGTTGTCACAAAGCAGCTTTAAAGAAAAAGAGGTGAAAGCGGTGAGGAAAAATATGCACAGAGGTTGTTGGTTGTTGTAAAGGACACTTTACATGTATTTATAATCGTTTACCTTTACGTTACATAAATCCTTGCGAATGTAATCTCAGTGGGACACAAACGACACGCTAATCACTGAATCACCTCAAATAAGAATCGCGGGATGAGCATAGGACAGAAATTAACTGCAGCATATCAAATACTTTTTTGAGTTGCTAATAAAGACAACTGCTGATTTAGACTGTAATGCTGTAATATTTAGATTGTAAGTTGTAGGCTCTCCATAGACAAACATCATATGAAATTTTGTTTTGAAGATAGACTGATCAAAGCATATATATATATATATATATATATATATATATATATATATATATATATATATATATATATATATATATATATATATATATATATATATATATACACATACATACATATACATACATACATACATACATACATACATACATACATACACACACACTGCCCTCCAAAGGTTTGGAAATGCCTGAACAAAATAGGGTTTTTGGGCAATATCAGCATAAATCCTCTTTAGTTAGTGACCATTTTGCATTGATAATAAGGGACAACACAAACTATGAAAACATATTTTATTAAATAAAAAGTTTATGAACATAAACATGAACATAACATAGAAAAATACTCAAATTTTGGATTCATCAAAGAAATCCCCA
>CM040976.1:25138875-25179329 GCA_022985145.1 Pangasius djambal | reverse complement strand
AAGAAACAGCCGAAAAAAAGAAAGAAAAAAAAAGTCTGGGGAAGCACTGCAGGATAGCGTACAGTACAGAGTGGAAAGTACTCCGTGACTGCATGGGGAGGACATTAAGGGACTTAGTCACTGTATAACAGACTACATCAGCTGTTTCACCAAAAAAGTAACCTCAAAGACCTGCTGAATAAGAAGCAGACATTTTGGTTAGAGCATGAGGAGAAGATTTGCCAACCAAGCAACTCTGCCAAAAGTTAATACAAAGTGTATTGGTAAGTGTACCTATGATGTGGTTGCCAAATTAATTGCAGAATTAGTGTACTGTTTAGTCATGTTATTATCAGAGGTGAGAAATAACAACGTTCAAATACTTCCCTATTGCTCTCAAAGTTTTTAAGTATCTGTACTTTGAGTTTTTCTTTCACCCAATACTTTTGACTTTTACTTCCTACATTTCAGAAAGAAAATTAAAGAAAAAATCTCTACTTTCTACTCACTAAATTTCTAAAAATCACTGCATGTCTATAGAAACATTTATTTATGTAAAGTCAAAAGGTGAGGTTAAAGCATCGGTCAGCTTCATGTAGTTGATCTAAATTCATAACAAATCTAAACTTTAATACATTACAGAGACAAATGAGTTCTAATACCCATCATTGTGACCTATCTGCTATGTACATGTTGCATTTATCAAGACACTTTTTATTGTGGCAGCTAGTTATTAGTATTCGATTAATTTGTCTCATCTGAGTTATGACCATGCTCATGTGAGAGATGAGGAATAAAACTGTTAATGTTTTCCCATGTTTCTTGGTTCCTTGGTGAAAGAAGCACTATTTATATTCAGTGACTAAAAATTAGCACATAATGTGAATCTTTTTAAGAGTTTATACTTTTCTACTTTAACTTAAGAATTTGAAGGTGCATGTCAACTTTTACCAGAGAATGAAGACAAATTCAATAGTTACTCAGTGACTACAGGAGAATAACTGTAAAGCTACGAGAGTCTGGATCTGCTGTTTCATTTAATGTTTCACACATCGATCTGTGATATGTGTATAATTTCATAAAAGGCAGTGGAAATCATGGTGGTTGTTGCAAGCCTGAGTAGGAAAGCCTGCTACATCCAGGAAAAGTAGGCTGGAGAGCAGTAGAAGGAAAAGAGAGATGGTGTGGGCGTAAAGAAGTGACAGGAAGACAAGGGGGAACTTTTCAGAATAGTTTGTTAGAAAGAAGTCTTGTCAAAACATCAGCCACTGAGATACACAGAGCAAAACCGGGATTTATATTAACCCATGATGAGCAAGCACAAACACACGGATGGCCCGAAGCAAAGGAAAAAAAAACAACAAAGAGACTAATCGTGTATATTTCAAGTTCTCCTACACTCTCATGACCTACAATGAAATGTAGTGTTGCCCATGCCCATGTTCTAACCTTTTTTCCAAGATATGATAAGGAGGACTAAACTGTAACAGGCAAAGGTTTACCGATAACAAACAAGTGACTGATGACACATTAGCAAGAAAAAAATAAAATAAAAAATATGAACATGGGTAGCATTGCTGCCTCACAGCTCCAGGGTCCTCAGTTCAATCCTGAGTTCAGGTTACTGTCTGTGTATGGGATTCCTCTGGGTCCTCTGGTTTCCTCCCAGAAACATGCCAGTAGGTGGACTGGCTATGCTAAATTGCCTCAAGTGAGCATAGTGACCTGCAAAGGACTGGTAGAAGTACACCCTGCATGTGACTCCAGTCCATTGCAGTCACCTATGGAGATGCTTTTGGAGGTGGGAGGAAACCAGAGAACCTCGAGGAATCCCAAGGAGACACAAGGAGAAAACTCCATATAGACAATGACTCAAGATCGAAGCAGGGACCCCGGAGCTGTGAGTCAGAAACACTACCCACAAACAGAACAGAAGACTAATGACAGGCACATAACATACCTGAGATAAACAGGGTGAAATAAAGCTGGTCATTAAAAATGCTTGGTGTTTGGAAATGTCAAGCAGAAAGATGTTCGTGACATCCTTCTTTCTCCATCTCTTTTCTCTCCCACCTGTGCTTTGTGCTATAAAATCTAAAGAGACAGCCTGGGGCTATGGCTCTGAACATTGCTAAGTAGGGAACACTACAGGAGGGTTAAGTGGTCCAGGATGGACTTATTCAACCCTGTGAAAAAAGGAAGCAATGGTGGAAAAACAGTATTGCAGTAAAGGCCAATTCTTTCATAATGTCTTTCAAGCATGTGCACTTTTAAAGCTCTTTATTTCAGGAGCTGGGAAATTGATGGAGGTGCTGTGTTAGACTGGTAGCCATGGTGATTGGACAAAACCATGACAACCTGTTTTGTGCTTTAAATTTAAACCCATCTGATTGTGCATATATGCGTGTTAAGGGTGTTAAAAGGCTTTAAAAGGTTTTCATCACCTGCAGTGGTACTTCGTGTACTCTCTCAGAGGGGACATGGTGGCTCAGTGGTTAGCACTGCAGCCTCGCACCTCTGGGGCCAGGGGTTCGATTCCTGCCTCTGCCCTGTGTGTGTGGAGTTTACATGTTCTCTTTGTGCTTTGAGGGTTTTCTCCGGGTACTCCAGTTTCCTCCCCCAGTCCAACTGTAGGCTTATCAGCATTTCCAAATTGTCCAAGCAGTATGGAAGATGGATGTACTTTCTCAGAATCCGAAGTGCTATTGTTTAATGCGCTAGCCTTCATGTGATTAAAAAGTTTCCTGTAACTTAATTGTTAGATGAAATTAAGTAAATTTGTTATGAATTAGTAAAATATTTATATTATTATTATTATTATTATTATTATTAATGAATGTTATGCACTCGTGAATAGCATGTACATTTTGCTGTTCTGCATATTTCTGAGACGTACAGCAACAAATGTCAAAACAGTACTTGCATAAAAGTGATTCTGCAAAAGACACTTCTTTCTACATCTCATTTTTTATCCTTTGATAAAGTAAATATCTGCACCCACACACTGACTCCATAATTGCCATATCAGCATAAAAATAAAGAACCAGAATTAAAGCAGGAGTCAAACAGCAAGACGCTGGCTATATTAGTGTTTAGGGGAAGCATGTGGTTAGGAATGGTCATCCTGCTATATTAACTATAAACTTCTACAGCATGATAATAGTCTTTATAACATAGCACTGCTGAATTCTCACAAGGCATTGATTAATTTTCTACAACAGCAGCTCAAATCTGTAAATCACAGGTTTTTAGTAATGCACTTATTCTAATTTAGCATTTCTGTAGTAACAACTCATTCAGGGACCGTTTTCTCAGACACACCACATAAATGATTGTGGTCTCTGAATATGAACATTAGTTCCTAATAAATAACATGTTTTGGTCTTATTAACTTCAAAAGAGAGAAAAAAAGTTGGGAATGGCTGTATTTAGCTGATCCAAGTGATAACTAACAGGAACTAATTTGTTTTGTAGATGCTCCACAACATTAAATGTAACAACAAAAGGATAAAATATATGGTGTGTTGCTCATTAATTTAAAAAAAAAAAAAAAAAATTGGCAAATGGCTGCAGCATAAGCGCAGTAAAACACTGAGATATGCTGTTTTTAGAAAATAATCAACTTTGGGATGGTAACAGTAACTCAGTAACTGTTTTGTGTTCCTGTAACAGCATGTTAGGTGTTTTATTTCTTACTTGGAAAATCTGACAATCTGCATTGTGGATTAAATATATCCTCTTTCACACTGAAAATAACACTGAACAAACACTTGAAAATAAAGTAAGCCCTATCAAGAAGCCTTGTTAGACAGGATTAGGTGCACTTTAGCATTAGCCTTAAATTTGCTGACGTTCGAGTAAGAACACTAGTGATATGTAGTGTTTTGAACAGAGCAATTGCTGAATGTGAATATTTTCAAAATAGATGTGCAGACAGTGTGTCTGACTGGCACTTTCACTGGAACACTCTCAAATCAAACACACACACACACACACGACAATGCTGGCGTTGTATTGGAACTTTTATAAGTGGTATGTAAGAGCAGAGAGAATTCCATGTGGGCTGGTAAAGTTTCAATTTGACAACAATACATTTATGAAGGTGTCTTGCCTCAGCTGGCCCTCGCTGTTTACTTCTATACACAAAAACCAAAAACTTATACTACTATATACTATGTTATTATGACTCTTTCTGTAGCACTTTGAGATTTTCTTTAAAATGTAAAGTGCTTTATAAATAAAATGTATTATATATATATATATATATATATATATATATATATATATATATATATATATATATATGTATATATATATATAGATAGATAGATAGATAGATAGAGAGAGAGAGAGAGGGAGGGAGAGAGAGAGAGTATACACACATACACACTCACAAACTGTATAAATGTTTATGTAGCTTAGCAGTGCAGCACAGTTTGCCATATTTATCCACAACATAAATGTGCCTTTACTTTATGTAATTGAGGGTTCTGTAACTGTAATGTTAGATACTTACACTGGTTTCAGCGACAGAGTTATAAAATTTCAGCTTCTTGTAGAGTTGAACGCATTCATTTGTAAACTCCACGTTATCTTTGAATGACTTGGAATTTTAAAGTTTGCTCAAAAGAACAGATACTCAAACCACACATCAGATATGACAATATGTCTGGAAATGTAAGAGGTTAAATAGCCAGAGCATTCTGTTTAGGAGCTCATATTGGACTACACTATAAATAAGGCTGATTTTATCCGTCTGTTGTTAATTGGCATTTGTCTGGAGTTTGTTGCAGTACAACCTCTTGTCCTTTGATTCGCTTTTAAGCTTGATAGCCTGAAAAACCACAACAAAACAGCAATCTCTTTAAGCTTTGGAAGTGTCTTTAAACAAGTTTCTAGCATGTAAACAAAGAATTACCCCTACCAAACATGCCGAACCTTTCCATAATGAACTACAATGTGATGTCGATTCTCAAGCCCTCTATACAGCAAAATACAATAAGCTATGAAAAACAGCCTGCTTCGATTAGCAATCAACAACATGCTAGCTTAGCTTTCTACAGCTGTTCTGATCTTCAGCAGAAGGTTAGAAGATGACAACCTGGTCTGTAATTAATATATAAACCAAGGAATAAATGACTTACCATATTTGTTGATCTTTAACATTATGCTTTATGTTGAGAGCTGACTGTAGGGTAAAACCTGTGGCTAGCTAGCTAGCTAGTAAAGCCTGTGACCTACACAGCCCAATAGACTGCTCTTCCTCTATAAAGTACTATTTTATTTTATTTTTTTCACACAAATATATCATGCGAAGGTAATGCAAGCTAGTGTGTAAATCAATAAAAACAAAACATGATAAAACAAATTAAATTTAGCACACCAAACTCACCTCAGCATTTATATTACACACCAAATAGGAAGTGACATCACAGGAAGTGGGAAAAAAACAAACATTATCAACGTGAAAAGGCGGCAGTCATGATACAGCTAAGACACTGGAAACTCATTGGAGACAATATAGAAAGTTCACTGAACAGCAAAAATGGAAAACAAGAACATATCCCTTTGAATATATCCCTTTAAGCAAAAAAAAAAAAAAAAGTGTCGCAGAGACATCAAATCATAAACCAAAAATATGCAATCCTTCCTGAGTCTAATTTGAATGTTAATTTTCTTGAGGTGGATTAAGTGTGCCTGTCGTTCTGCTCCTGCATTGAAAGTAAAAAAAAAAAAAAAAGATGTGTTTTTAAAAAAATGTAATAACCCCTAGCTCTTTTTGGAAATTATATTTCCAGGAATATTTCCACTTTCCTGTGATCATTTCCATTTTCAATCTTGTTCTTAGTGATGGATGGGCCAGAGGAGGGTCTGATAGAGAGCCGAGACTTTCAGAAACTCAACAGTCACTCAGCAGACAGACATTTCAGGAAAAAAGGATCTCCTTTCTTCCTCTGAACTGTTGAAGGAAACAGTGCTGTGCTGTTTAATCTCATGACTGGGGAAAAAGAAAAAAGGGGCGGTGGTGTTGATGAATTGCAAAAACTTGAGGAAGGCCAGACATCTGCAGCACTTTTCACATTTTCTAGACTTTAAAAGCATTAACTGAAGTGAACAGGAAACCCAGCACATTTCTGCTCCATTATGGCCCGCGCAGAAGATGGCTGATGAAAAAGAGTGCCATAAAACAATACTAAAGTGCCGCTGCCCGCAGTTTCGCTTCTCATGAGCTTCTAAAAGTGTCGTACGGTCACTCATTTTCCTTGCTGAAGTTCTAAAGTTCAGGCGTGTCTCAAAAACTGTAACCGCATACACTCGAAAAATGACCAGATGTAAAGAAGATGCGATCCTTGCAGGCAATTGCGTTTAAGAATGCCAGTAAATGCTATTAAGCTGGAGGGGACACAGAGGCAGCGCCGTATTAACCGCCCTTCATTTCCCGATAGCTGCTTTAAACCCAGATGTGGTGAGGGATTTAGACTCATCTCCTCACATCAATGACCTTTATCTGCTGCTATAAGGCATCTTTAATGCAAGCGAGCATTTAGAAATCATCAACAACTACTTTAAGTACTTTAATGTCCTTTACGCAGCAGGGCCTGGCGAGTCAGAGACTCAGACATGTCTCTGTAAATCATTGTGAACTCAGGGCCAAGGCCATTAAATGTTATACATTTTATAAATATATTGTTATAAATATATTGTATATTCATCATTTATGCAGTCCAAAATAACACTTATCAAATATACAGAACTGCATATTCTCTGTGCAGATATTTCCTTTGGCTCATTTTAGACTACCTCTGTTCATTTTGACTTATGTTTTAGGTTACTGTCGTTTTTTCAGCAACAAAAGAAACACTTGGGTGCATGCTGTTATAGATAAATAATTAATGACAAGCTGGCGTGATGTGGCCTGACCGGAAGTGGAGATTAACGCTGTGTTACCACCCTGAAGTTATTTTCCTACAACAGCATTTCTCAAAGTATTTTATTCCTATACCACAGAGATATTTGTCAATTGCGTTTATTATTTATTAAACAATGCTGCTGTTCATGGATGCTTCTGTGGAATGGCCGTGAAACAAGTTAGTTCATGTTATAGCAGCTATACTCGTTCCTTCATCATCCTGTTTTTTTTCCCCTCTTTTGAAATGAATGACATGAAAAAAAAGCAGATTATCATGTTACCCAGAAACACAAAGTCCTCTGTCCTGAAGACTTTCCTGTGGTGGAAAACATACCGACAGTCACAAAGCACTGACGCTAACACTGGAGACTCTTTCCCTAAATGTTAAACAAATGTCTCCTTCACCATACCAATGATTATATGACGTTCTTTGTTAAAACACAACAAATCTTTTTTTAAAAAAATCTGTTTATTATTAGGCTTAACCCCTCAGTCAAATTTGGCTAATTTGCTCTTTCTCTCGATCATAACCAGGGTTTCTCTCATCACGCAGAATAGAAGTTCACTCTGTGGCTCTCGCTCTCTCACACACCCACACTCGCACACACGCACTCACCCTCACACACCCCCACACACAAAGTTATAATCAGGGTTGCCAGGGTCATGGTTTTTATGCAAAATGGGGTTAGATTTGGAACAAGGTTGTGGATAGTCCACAGATGGTGTTTTTGGGCAAGTTTAAAACTAGTCTGTTGTTACCAATATCTTGTTTTAAAGCATACAAAGCAATAGTAGGAAATAAATCTAATAAATTTCTTGTTTAGGTCACTATTTGGCACTTTTCATTTTACCTTTTAACCTGAGTAAATTTGTAATGCTTTAAAAAAAACAGTATCTTGGCTAAACTTTGACAAAAAAAAACTCATAAATTGTGCTCAATTATTTTACGCAAAAAGTTCATACAAGTGAGGATTTTTCACCATAAATTCCAAAAAGGTGTTATAGAAAAATAATCAACACCTTCTGACCAATCACAATTACGACCAACAGCACTGTGGTATAAATAATTGTATTAAGTTAAAAACTGTAAACTACTCTTGCACTCAGGGTTTGAGATTAACTTTGAAACAGAGTAATTTACTCCAGGGGATGTGTCACCACTATTTTTTGAAATCTTATCCAATATACACTAACCTGATGGAGAAAATAATGAAAAGCACTTTCTAAAAATCAGACATCCATGCTGTTATTTTCTCAGCATGACTACTGTAATTAATACAAGGTAATAAAAAAATTCTCACAAACAGGTGGATATTAATTAACACAGCACAAGCAAGTTTCTTTTTCTGCATTTCATGTTCATGGCATATGCAGCAATGTGATCAAATTATTAGATCAGATTTTTTTTTTTTTTTACAGAAAATGACACACATGATATTGTGGCATATGTGAATACAGAGTGCAAGGCTTTAGCTGTCATTGTAACCACCAGTTTAATCAGCCTCTCTACTTTACTTCCCTTTTCTTCTAATGGGCTCCCAAGTAAAGACACAATGTACGTGATGTAAACCATAGCACCTCCATTAAAAAAAAAGAAGAAAAATTCTAAAGTATTTAGTAATTTTGGAGAGCTTTTTTTTAAGTGTGTGAATGAATATAAACAGTAGTTAGACATTGTTAGGCAAATTCAATACATGAACCATTTTACATATGTGAGTAAAAATGCTTCTGGTTTCTAATTGAGCTGTTGTTTTCTTTTTTCTTTTTCTTTTTACCCTGTAATCATTCCCATCCACAGAACATTTCAAAAGAAACTTATAAACCCATGATCAGCAAGTCACTGATGCAAATTTTCAAATTTAGTAGACAAAACATCACCACTCCAGTCTGACTCTTGCAAAATTGTGAGACTTCACACTACTCATATGAAGTCATATGAAAAAAATACAGTTTAGGTAGGTTTGTTAGGCAGGGCAGGTAAACGTTTTCCATTTATTTACAACTAAATGTGTATGAAATCAAATTAAATACACATTGTGTATTTAACTTCATGCCAATTTCATCATGAGGCCATTTTGTACACCAAATGAAACTTACATTTTTAAAGTACAAATAAAATGAAAAAAAAAAATCTTGAAAATGTTCTTGAGTAAATCTACAAAAAGAAATAATAATTAAGCATAATTTGTACCGTGCAACGTTAAAAGATTTTGAAGTGATTTTTTTGATGAACTACGATTAATTCACTTAATAAACATAAATCACTTACTTTGTTTCAGTTCTTAAACAGATTCAAGATATTTTTCAAAAACAATTATGAGATACGTTCAGTTGAATTGTTTAATTATGAAGACTAATTTATAAAATACATGAACAATTCGAACAGCACATAAGGATAAATTGTCTGATGACTTTGTTGGCTCAGTTTTAAAACAATTAAATGGGAAGGTTGCTCCTAATTTAACAGATTTTTCTTGAAATACCTTGGAAAATTGTTAAAATTTCAGAATAGGACACTCCAGTTCACTGTGTTGAAGCGTACTAGAGCTGAATCGTTCAAAACCTTCTACATCTAAATCGTCTATATTTCACCAACAAAGAGATTAGATGAAAATCAATATATATTTTTTCTACAGGCTGATATGGCTGTTTGATAATGATAAGGAAATGGTCCATATTGACAAACTGGCTAGTTAGCACAGGAAACACAGTGCAACTCCCAATCGCCCCAAAGACAACGTCATTTACAGCTGGGTCTGAAATCTGAAGGGACAAGCAGGTGCGATGAGACATAACCTGTGATTAGCTGCAGCATCGTGAATAAAGTGCAACAGCAAAAATAAAAAAAATAAATAAATCCACTGAAAGGACTAAAACTATTTGATTATGTGGTCCAGATTGCTTTAAAAATTTGTCAGACACTAGGGGAAAAAAAACATCAAACACCAGCAAAGGATGTGCCAAACTGTTTTTTTCTTCTTTGGATAAAATGCCTGAAGTATTCTTGCTTGGCTTGCTTGGTTGTTATGTTTGTTACGTTTGTTAAAATTTGATTAAGATTTTCCACCATTGTATTCATGGCTAATTCCCACCCACCAGTCAGCTCTCCCCTATCACATGACAGCCACCAACCAGGGAGGGCGAAGGCTATTACCTGCTTCCTCCGAGGCACATAAAGCCAGCCGTCCACATCTTTTCTAACTGCTGATATCAGTGCAATATCAGGGGGCAGCGTAACACACTCGGAGGAAATCGCTATCTACCTCCTTCCACATACACAAGATCGAAGATGCTCCTGATTGGCTAGTGTTGCTGTGAGAGTACCCCATCCATCCATCCCTCCCTCCCTGAGAGCACAGCCCATTTTGCTCTCTTGGGCTCCCAGCTATGGATGGCTGTGGTCTCTGTGATCTCTGGATGACAGGACAAACGCTTTTCGTTTGTGCCACTCGGAAGCCCCCTAAAAAGATTTTAATCTGGTTGCTTTGACATGTATGCTGTAAGCTTTATACAGTATGTAGGTCTTACATTTGAGTCCAGTCTCGAGATATTTTCAGTATTTACTTGGACTTGTCTCAGATTACTGGCATTTGGACTTGTCTTGGTCTTGGGCATTAGGCTCATATAATGCTCAAGTATGTTTTTGGTCACAACTGAAAATTTTGCACAAGAAGTCTGCAAAGTTTGACAAGAAATAATTCCTTCTTCTAGAAAACAGCTGAGTCATACGTGCAAAGGAAGCCAACTAGATAGAAGTCTTGCTTTCATTTGGACTCGAACTTGACTTGGCCTATTCATAAGAAATGGATAATATGTTAAATGTTATTCGGTAGGATTCTATACACCACACTTTCATTTCATGACTGGGGCATACTTTATTCTCCTGTGGTGTCATTTTTGATTTTATAAAGTTAGATTTCAAAATGCACAAATAAACTTTGCACTATAAGCTTCTATCTTCTAGTCAATCATTACCCAGGATGATTTTGCAATACAGACAGCCTTGGCCAATCAATATTCATGTTCTATTTATGCGCTGACAGAAGAGAGCAGACTCGAAACCTCAGTATAGTTGGCCAGAGAAGAAAGAAACTTTTAGCTGTAGATGTATAAGTAATTGTATAAACAATACTTTAATTACAGGTTTATGATTTACTGGTGTAAACATATTGACATGTTAAAAAGTCTTCTCTGCAGCAGAAAGCTAATATTGTAGCTATCATCATCTATCAGCATTAAATATTACTAAGTATGCTGCATTCAGTATTTATATATATCATATATTTATATGCTGATGTTTCAGTTAGCAGATTTTATACAATTTTGAAGATATTCAGAGAAATAAAATGTCTTCAAAAAGGACTTGATTATAATGTGGTTCTAACAGGATTTAGATGGGATTTAGTTTGGCCAGTTTTTAAAAATGAACTTATTCAATCTTAAAGTGTAGGCCTTGTAGAGCCACACATGCCGATTACAGTACTGCAGGGTTTCCCTTGCTGGAATGTGAAGACTTTAATGAGAAACAGCTTTTCAAACAGATAGAACCTTATCCTCAGATCGCAATAAGGGGAAAACTTAAGCTGTTTTATGAAACTGGACTGAAAAAAAAAAGAATCAGTGGTTCAGTAAATATGACAAAAACGAATCTGTGATTTTTACACAAAAAGCTAATTATTAGAATTACTTAATTGCTTTAAGTTGTGAACTAAATACATTGCTGTACTTGTATATTTTACTTACTTTACTAGTTTAAATTAAAAAAAAAAGCAATGTTTGTTTGAACTGATTGCAAACTAAACTGGGGTTGTGGTTTTTGAACTCGATTTGCATACAGTATGCGCTCACAGAACTTTAAACTGATTTCTGATTTAAACTGATTGAACTTTAAACTGATTGTTTTGTGTTGGCTTTAAGGCCTAAGGCTACGTATTATGAAGTATTTTGCGTGTGTATGTGTTAGTGAGAGAGAGGAAGAGAGAGGGAGAGAGAGGAAGAGAGAGGGAGAGAGAAACAGAAATTAAACAGTCCTGTTGGGTTCTGCCAGGGTGATGTAAGTGGATTTACTCACTGGAGCGCTGCCTATGGGTGGAGCCATGAAAGTATTAGTGACCATTAAATAATAATGATGTGTACTTTGTACAGTGTTGAGATGTATGCAGTTCATTTAACTCAAGTTTGAGTAAAATTTACTTATAAAAAAGAAAACACATTACATTTACTTACATTTTTATGAGAATTGTCCTTGGTTTAATCCATTAAAACCTTACTTAAAATATGCGTAGTTGAATCTACTACGTGTGTGTGTGTGTGTGTGTAAATCGCTACCACATTTTTCTTGAGTAAATGTCATGCCAGTACTTTATCAGTGTGGGAGCTGCTCTTGCATTTATCTTTTTTTTTTAGGTCTCTGATCCCTACATTAAAGTCACTACAGTATCTTGGCACACACTGTACCCTTGCACTTTGCCTATGTGTATATATATATATATATATATATATATATATATATATATATATATAAGCAAATCAAAGTATAAAACAATAAATCAGTTCTATTACATTGCAGAAAATGTGATATATTTTGTACATTGTGTAACACTTTCTCCTGTAAGTGCTGTTCGTGCCCTAGTGTAATATTACTTCAGTGAAATATTCTAATACATTCTTCCTTGTGACCTTACAGCGCCTAGTATCTGCTACCCATACACCTGTTAGTGTGTGTGTGTGTGTGCAATAAAAACTCGAGTGCATCAGAGCATTTGTATGTGCACCTGTGTCGTTCTCTGGCAGTCCAATTTCATGGTGTGTCTTGCTTGTTTCCGCGAGATGTTTCCTTCTTATTGAACGCTTCTGATTTGATTTGCGCAGAGGCGGCGGCGAGCGGAGCGCGCGCGCAGGCACAAAAAAAAAAAAAAAGAAGAAGAAGCAAGAAAAAAGCACGGCGGCACGCGCGCGCAACTCGTTTAGGAATAAATCACAGAGGCATCCGCCAGGAAAATGACTTTCAGCGGCGGAGAGAGCACGAGCGCGGATAAACGACGATTCCTGAAATCGGGCTGATGGTACGGTTTGTTTGCGTGTTTTGTTTTTTTGCTTGTTTTGTTTATGGATTTCTTTCCCAGTTTAGCGCAGAGCACTCTAACCGCCTCCTCTGATGGACAACGACATCTAACTGCTGCTCTATCCATCATATTTACTTACACACTCCCTAACATATCATCATGTGTAAACGATCTAAACACACACACACACACGCACACACACACCTGCACGCGCCTGCGTTCATGTCATTTATTAGCTTTTCTTCATGGAGACGAGTCAAATGTCCTCATAATTTCAAACCGCCATGTAGTCCTATCATTACTGGGATTTTTAGTCGCCGAAAAATTAAGATAAAAATGAAACTCACTCTAAATATATTCCCCATTAACGTAAACCCTTTAAATGCATGCATCCTAAGTCAATACAACGCCTTCTTAAAACACTGAACACCCTGTAAAATACATACACCACCCCTTTAAAACACTGAATACCCCCTAAATACATAGACCACCCCTTTAAAACACTGAATACCCCCTAAATACATAGACCACCCCTTTAAAACACTGAACACCCCCTAAATACATAGACCACCCCTTTAAAACACTGAACACCCCCTAAATACATACACTGCCCCTTTAAAACACTGAACACCCCCTAAATACATATACCGCCCCTTTACAACACTGAACACCCCCTAAATACATACACCGCCCCTTTAAAACACTGAACACCCCCTAAATACATACACCGCCCCTTTAAAACACTGTACACCCCGTAAATACATACACCACCCCTTTAAAACACTGAATACCCCCTAAATACATACACCGCCGGTTTAAAACACTGTACACCCCCTAAATACATACACCGCCCCTTTAAAACACTGAACACCCAGAAATACATACACCACCCCTTTAAAAGACTGTGAACACCCCCTAAATACATGCACTACCCCTTTAAAAGCCTGAACACCCCCTGAATACCTACACTACCCCCTTAAAAACAATGTGAACCCCCCCCAAATACATATACTACTGCTTTAAAACACTATGGACACACCCTAAATACATACAATACCCTCTTTAAAACACTGTGTATACCCCTCAAATAGATTCACTACCCTCTTCAAAAACACTGTGCACACCCGCTAAATACATATGCTGCCCCCTTAAACACTGTGAACACCCCCTAAATATATAGATTATGCCCTTAAAACACTGGCCCTAACTGCTCATCCCCTAAACACATGTACCTTAAATGTATACTCCATAAATCCATGCCCACTAAATACATGTCCCCTATGTACACTGCTTTAAACATGCCACTCTAAATGCATTGCCCCTAAATACAAGACCCCTAAATGCAATGCCCCTATAAAGACCTCAAAAAAACAACTGTGGTGCGCGTATCTTTGTCAAAGTCAACAATCAAGAGAAGCCTTCACCAGAGTAAATATAGAGGGTTTACCGCAATATGTGAACCATTGGTAAGCCTCAAAAGCAGGAAGACCAGATTACAGTTTGCCAAAAACATCTAAAAGAAAAAGCCTGTACAGTTCTGGAACAACATCCTGTGGACAGACGAGACAAAGACAAGAAGTTGGTGAGAAGAGAAGCGTATTAAAAATGGAAGGAACTGCCCTTGATCTGAAGCGTATCACCTCATCATATGGCGTGGGTGTGTATGGCTGCCAGTGGAACTGGTTCCCTTGTATTTATTGATGATGTGACTGCTGACTAAAGCAGCAGGATGGATTCTGAAGTGTATAAGGCTATATTATCACTCAGATTCAGTCAAATGCTTCAAAACCCATTAGACTTCACAGTGCAGATGGACAATGACTCAATGCATACTTTGTGAGCACCCCAAGACTTTTTTTTAATGGCAAAAAATTTGAATGTTCTGCAACAGCCAAATCAATTACCTGACCTGAATCAAGTTGAGCATACATTTAACTTGCTGAAGGAAAAACACCCCAAGAACAAGCAGGAACTGAAGACAGCCGCAGTAAAGGACTGAAAGAGCATGACAAGCAAAGAACCCTGGTGAAGAAGAAGAAATCTGGTGAGGTCTATGGGTTCCAGACTTCAGGCAATCATTGACTGGTTTGGTTTGGTTGTACTGTAAATACCCTTAAATTAAAGCGGAAAGTCTGCACTTTGAGCTCATATACATTATTTAATTTCAACTCCAATATACTGTGGGAGACAGCTAAAATAACATAAATTTTGTCGATGTCCAAATATTTATGGACCTGACTGTACATGCCCCAAGGATACATGCCAATTAAATGTTTGCCACTTCCTAAATGCAAGCCCCATAAATATATTCCCTGTAAATGTATGACCCATGAATACAGTTAGGTCTGGAAGTATTTGGACAATGACATGTGATGTTGCCTTTGTACACCACCACAATGGATTTGAAATAAAACAATCAAGATGTGATCGAAGTGTAGACTTTCAGCTTTATTGTAAGAGGTTCCACAAAAATATGGCATTTACCATTTAGGAATTACAGCCATTTTAAGCAAAGTACTTCCATTTTCAGGGGCTCAAAGGTATTTGGACAATTGACTGACAAGAAGTTAATTGACCAGGTGCGGTCAATTCCCTCATTACTTCAAGTCAAATGAAGCAGATAAAAGGTCTGGAGTTGATATCAGGTATTGACTTGGCATTTGGCAGCTGTTCGATTGGAGCTACCAATATGAAGTCCAAGGAGATCTCAATGCAAGTGAACGAGGCCATCATTAGGCTGAAAATACAGCATAAATCTATAAGAGAGATAGCAAAAACCTTAGGTGTGGCCTAATCAACAGTTGGGTACATTCTTAAAAAGGAAGAAAGCACTCGTGAGCTCAACAACATCAAAAGGCCTGGAAGACCACGGAAGACAACTAAAGTGGATGAACGCAGAACCCTTTCCTTGGTGAAGAAAAACCCCTTCACAACATCAACAGAAGTCAAGAATACTCTGGAGAAGGTAGGCATATCATTGTCAAAATCTACAATGCCTTCATGAATGTAAATACAGAGGGTTTACAACAAGGTGCAAACCACTGGTAACATTCAAGTACAGGAAACCCAGATTAGACTTTGCCAGAAAACATCTAAAAAGCCTCCCATGTCCTGGAATAAGATTCTTTAGACTGATGAAACCAAGATTAACTTGTACCAGGATGATGAGAAGAGAAAAATATTGTGAAAGAAAGGAACAGCTCATGATCCAAAGTATAACACATCATGTGTCAAACATGGTGGAGGAAGTGTTATGGCATGGGCATGTATGGCTGCCAATGGAATGGGCTCACTGGTGTTTATTGATGATGTGACTGCTGACAGAAGTAGCAAGATGAATTCTGAGGTGTATAGGCTACAAAACTGATAGGACGCCGCTTCACGGTGCAGGTGGATAATGACCCTAAACATACTGCGAAAGCAACTCAAGACTTTTTGAAGGCAAAGAAATGGAATATTCTTCAATGGCCAAGTCAGTCACCTGATCTCAACCCAATAGAGCTGCTTTTCACTTACTGAAGACAAGACTGAAGGCAGAAAGACCCATAAACAAGCAGCAACTGAAGGTGGCTGCAGTGAAGGCCTCAGAATTTCAGTTTTGAGAACATGGGCTCCAGACTTCAGGCAGTCATTGACTGCAAAGGATTTTCATCCAAGTATTAAAATTATGGTTATATTTACAATTATGTCACTTTGTCAAAATACCTTTGAGCCCCTGAAAATGGAGGTACTTTGTTGAAAATGGCTGTAATTCCTAAATGGTAAATGCCATATTTCTGTGGAACCTCTTAAAATAAAGCCGAATGTCTACACTTGATTGTTTTATTTCAAATCCATTGTGGTGGTGTATAATGGCAAAATCGCTAAAACTCTGTCATTGTCCAAATACTTCCGGACCTAACTGTACATTTGCTGTAAGTGCACCTCCCCTATATACATACCATCTATTTAATTGCACCCTAAAGGCATGAGCCTTG
This sequence comes from Pangasius djambal, assembly GCA_022985145.1. Lineage (NCBI taxonomy): Eukaryota > Metazoa > Chordata > Actinopteri > Siluriformes > Pangasiidae > Pangasius > Pangasius djambal. Next base: position 25,162,398 of record CM040976.1, on the reverse strand, counting down.
AATACATGCTCCCTAAAGGAAAATACGTCAACTAAATACATGCTACCAAGATACTATATGATCCCAGAGTACATTAAGTCCTTAAATAACCCCTAAAAGCACACCTCTTAAATGCATGACGCCTAAATACTGTATGTGCCTTCTACATACTATACAACAGCTTCTAAATGCATCGCCCTCAAATGCAAGCAACTTAAACACATTTCTCCTAAATATGCTACAACGTTCACTCACTCACACACACACATGCACACACACACACATGCGTCCTCTCCTTGCCAGCCTCGTGTCAGTGATGGAACAAATTGGAGCAATCAGCCATTGTCGTCGGCAACACGGGGCCAGGCTTTGCAAATTAGCATCCATTAGCATAACGACCCTGGCGCGAGAGAGAGGACGCCCTGCTGCGTATCCCACAATTCCACTGGGCTGATGGGTACACTCGTTAACGCGTTTGTCTTGGTTAGAGCCGAACTGGCAGCGTTGAACTTTACACACAAATATTTATTTAGAAGAGAAATTTGGTGCAGTGAGGCCGAAGAAGAAAGAGACAGAGATGGCGATGGGGGAGGGGCAGTGTGTGTGTGAGTGAGAGAGAGAGAGAGAGAGAGAGAGAGAGAGAGCAAGAGAGAGAAGCACATACAGCGAGATCGGCTTTTTGTCTAATTCTTTTACATTCCAACACAATCTAATGTCTACACAGTTGATGGAGTGGCATGAGGTGGTGGGAGTGTGTGTGTGTGTGTGTGTGTGTGTGGTAGTAGTAAGGAGCTGAGCATATGTCAAAGTAAGATGCATCTGGAATCAGCACTGTGGCCTTTTCTGGATCTGTTTCCATCTGCTTTGAAGTTTCCATCTCACTGCTCAGCATATGATCAGAAAGGAAAATCGGTAGCTTGTGTATATGTGTGTAGCTAGCTTAGCAGGGGTGTAACGCCAATGCCAATATCTGTGTCTGTATTCAGATTTAAACCCAAAGTGGACATGGCCTAAAGTGGAAGGTTTTTTCTTTTTAAATGAGTATGAACCCTACCAATATGCCCCTAGAAGGACAGGAAAACACAGGGAAAAATACCAAGATATAGAACTATGAGTGTAAGACATAAACAAATTTGTTATCATGCGTTTCATAGTTACTGTCATAAAATAATGATAAAACCAAGAAAATATGCTAATTTTCTCATGCGCTAATCCTAATGAGACTCAAAACAGAGGTATTTTTTTCATTATTATTCTGATTATGACAGCTGGACACAAGAGTACCACCAGCTCCTAACCTCTAGCTAATTGTCTAGTGCAAGTATTTCAGCAGACCAAAACAAGCACTCAAAAAAAAATGGCCATAGTTCAGCGACTCCAGTTTTTTAAACATGAACCAGCATGGCTTTTGTAGCAGATCCTCTTTGTGTGGTTTAGCCAATCACATGTATTTTTGTAAATTATTTAGCTGAAGGCAGTTCATTAAGAAATGAGAAAGTTTATGCAGACTTTTTTTTTTTTTTTTTTTTTTTTAGATTTTTTTCCTCTTTAATTGACCCTTTCTGGTCTGAAGTGACTTGAAGTCGATGAAATCAAAATGTTTAAAGACGATTGTTCAAAACAGATGCGTCTCATCCGTCCCCAGTCTGTGGCACTAGTTGAAATTGGTTAAAATGTAAGCTACCTGTGTCCAAAGAAGCAAGGAATATACCTGGACCAGTACTAGTGGAAACTACACCTACAGAATGGCTTCAATCACAAACTACAATTGTTTGCTACTAGACAGAGAATTCATTCACATTTGTAAATGACTCTTTGGTTGTAGCAGCAGTTTGGTCTGCCAGAATTCTGGTCTACTAAACAGAATTACGGGATTGCTTTCACTGAGAAAGATACGTGTAATTCTACTCCGATTGTGGCCAAAATAAGAGACATCTGCTTCCCTGGAGAGCGTCCATGCGATCGGAATGCTGTGGACTCAGTGGTCTGAAATAATGCAAGTCTGGAGGAGAACAGTTGTTATCTACACTGATAGCAGAGTGGAGGTGATAACAGTAGTGAGTGCTCCATGATATGTGCTGAATAGCCACAAACACTGATTTATCCTGTTTTCATGAGTTTTTGGAGACTTAATGGGAGAATGCTGGTGACAATAGTGGCACATTTGTACCCATTCCATCAGTCCCAGTTAGCTAACACCACCAAATACGTTTATATTAAAATATTTTTTGATGTGTCTAATGATTCTGATGTTAATTTTGTTGGTTGGTGCTGTATTTACTTATGAGAATGGTTGTCATCCACTCTGACATCATTCTCAGACATCTCAGGGGGGCGAGGGCAGTTACATTGCTGTTTAATACGAGAGTAAGTATTCAATGATCTTAAACATAAAGTTTAACTGTTAGCTCCTAAAAACCAAAGAGCAAGTGCTTCCTTTCTCACTCAACATTTTCAATGTTTAACATTATATATAATGAGAAATCCATTAGTTAAAAATTTGGACTTCCGAAAAAGTTCCAGAATACAATGCATTTATGCAAAGCAATTCTGTTGAATTGCGACAGAGACTTGGCTCGGATAGTTGGGATCTATGAGACGTTGGGTGTGATGGTGTTAATGGCGTTATTAGCACGAATGTTGAAGCTGATCTGTTCGAGCAGAGTGTACAAATGAAGAGGTGAGAGAACTGGACAGACTAGAGGTCTAAAGTGCTGCTGCATCTCTCTACATAGCGATTAAGTGATGGCTATATCCCACTGCACCACTAGCAGCAGCTAGTCAAGTAGCATTGTGGGTAATGTCGGAAACCAACAGCCAAATTGAAAATAGATGTTTAAAAAGGCAACTCAGAATCTCAGTACACAACAGATCTTGGAAGCCAATTCTACATTTATGCTCAGTTTGTACTTTGTTGATATGCTTAAGTACTGTATGTTAACACTTTATCACTTTACGGTCTTCTTTGTACATAGAGCTATCAGTGTTAAACATCAGAAAGTTGCTCTGTTGCTCAGATAATTGTGTCCTGCCTGGAAACTGCAGGGTGCCTTTTCTTTTGGGAGCAAGCCTTTTTTTCCTCTTGTCTTTGTTTGGGTGGGAGGAAAAGGAAGATATTGTGGGTTTCATTTATTTTTGTTTGGAATAGGGAAGGTACTTTAAGAATCTTAGTTATTGTTTTGTTTATTATTTTGTTGTTACTCAGCCTGACATTAATTCTCTGGAAGCTTCATTTTATATATTTTTCAATACATTTGCACCAAAATGACAAATCTGGTGTCTGGTGTTTCTTCTTGATTTATGTTACGATCCTCACTTCCCATCAGCAGAAGAAGCTCAACTATAACTATTTTTTATTTTATTTTATTTATTTATTTTTTTTTTAAAAAAAGGCCTCTTAGTCATGTGGCTTCACTGGCCCAGTGGTTGTAGGTTTTCTCTCAATGCTTGGGCAAGAACATTCGCTTGAAGCATATATCTCTGCACACTATTCGCCAGGGCTGGGCAAGAAGCCAAAAGTTTATATCATGAACATTTTAAATGGCAATCGTATATGTCATGGTAAACACTCAGGTTCAGCAAACAGCATCCTTTGAGTTTTGTTTGGCTTAAATTTCGTCCTTCAACACATTTTAAAGCCACAATTATTTTTTTTATATCTGTAAAGAAGGCATAGTGTTAAATATAGCACTACCGTCAAAGCCTACTGAATCTGTAACTACATCTAGATGATACTCTCGCATTTTGTGTGTGTGCATCATTAGCATAAGCCTGCAGAGTGAAAACATTCATATGTGAACAGCCAAAATCACTGCTATTGCTAGCTATTAGGCTGAAAGGGATGTTTTTTAGTCCAAGTGTTAGAATAACAGCAAGAGACAAGAATGTAAGTGAGGAAGAATTGCTACTGAAAAGTGGAGCCACGTCTCTATCAGCACTTTTAAACAAGATCCCTCTCATTCTCAAGTTCCGTGTAAATCATGCCAAGCAGCAGTGGCTTTTTAAATAAACTGGACTAGTAAGAGTAGATTTAAGGTTTGCTTCTTAATCTTGCTGGAGTAAATAGCCTATTTAAAGAGAGAGGGGCATCAATTTATCACGTAGCATTGTGCCCCGTTTATCTGCAATGAAAGTAAAATGTAATACACTACCTGTAGTGCACTACACAGCATATGAAAATAGGCCTAATGTTGTAAAAAGTAAATATTTCAACCAATGTAATGTCATAATCTGCCATTATAAACCAACAGCTCTGACAGTAGTGCAACTGCGAATTACACGTTTATATACAGTAATTATACTTGTTCTTCAAAGGTATAGCCACTATAGTAACAGCTAACACAGGGACTGATGGACTTTCCACATAAACAGACTGAAAAAAAAATGTGTACAGTCATTGATATGTTAAAGTTTTCTGTGAGGAGAAATATTTAACATTTTTGGGAGTAGTCTCCAGTGTTTCCTCCTCTCAGCCAAGACCAGAACTCTGAGGCTACAGTGAGCACATGTGGGCTCAGTAAAACTGAAGATCATCACATGGTCTTTCCAGCCTGATGATTCTGGCAAACAGCATTTGCTAAAAACAAGTACAATCTTCTTGATGACCACTTTTGTACACATTTGTATGAATATTTTTTTTTTATCTAAAATGACAACTGACTTATATTCATATCAAGTTATTAGACTCTTTTACAGATCTGTTGTAACACACAGAAAGATTTACATTTACTATAAAAGAAAAAAAAAACTTTAAAACCCCTATTCTGGGGTTGATGTAATATTAATTATTTCTTCATCAGCTCTGTGTCATTGTGTGTGTGTGTTTGGATTTGAGAGCACAGCAGCTCTGTTTCATGGATCCCAAACACGATGCCTAATTTATTCTTGACAGGTCGATACTGGCGTCGGGGAGCACATGGTCAACATGGCATAATCGTGGTTGTTGTTGTTCTGGCGCATGGCTGTTTGTTGTCATACGTCTTGCGCTTAATATTTTTGTAATTAGGTTCTGATTACACAAACCTTCTGAAACCCCACAACAGTGAAGGATCCAGATCATTTTGACTGGGGTGGCCAAGGGGATAACCAGAGCTAATGTGGGTCTGGCCAAGTTGATGCAAAGTGCTAGTAATTTCCTTTTTTCTATCAACATATGAAAATGAAAGGGCAAGTTCACCAAATTGCCTGGAATCACATGATCATCTAAAATTGCATTGCATACTGAATGCATCACTGTTCCCCAAAATTCAAACTGAACAACATACAGTGGATATTAAAAGTCTACACGCCCCTGTTAAAATGGCAGGTTTTTGTGATGTAAAAAAAAATTAAACCAAAATAAATCATGTCAGAACTTTTTTTCCACCCTCAGTGTGAAATTACAACGTATAAAAATTAAGTGAGAAACAATCAGAAACATTTTAGGGAAAAATAGGAAATGTAAAAAAGTTAGAACAACCTGGTTGCATAAGTGTGCACACACTTTTATAATTGGGGATGTGGCTGTGTTCAGAATGAACCAATCACGTTCAATCTCATGTTCAGAAGTAATTATCATACAGCTGTGAAATTATGCTGATTAACCCCAATAATTAAATTATTCTGAGTAACCCCAAATAAAGACCAGCTGTTTCTGTGGGAATTTCTTGACCTCTTCTTGGTTTCATCTGACTGTTGAAGCTATGGTCTGCAAAGAGCTTACAATGCATGTAGGCTATCTCACTTGTCGAAAGGTATCAATCAGTAGAGGGGTATAAAAGAATTTCCAAAACATTAGATGTATCATGGAACACCATGAAGGCCATTATCAACAAGTGGAGAAAATGGAGCACCACATTATCAAGAACAGGTTGTCCATCCAAAATTTACAACAGATCAAGACATATATTTACCAGGGAGGCTGCCACGAGACCTACGGCAACATTAAAGGAGCTGCAGGAATATACAGGTACCGATTACTCTCTGCATATGACAACAATCGCTCGTATTCTTCACCCTATGGGGTAGGGGGGCTAGACGGAAGCCCTTTCTCACAAAAAACATCCAACCCCAACTAAATCACCCCAAACCATGTGTCAAAATTTGTGTTATGGCCTGATGAGACCAATTCCAAAAGATATACTAATTCCATGATTCCGAAAGGTATGTTTGGCCAAAAGAACCAAAAGAACATCAAACCCATGGTGAAACATGGTGGTGGCAGCATTGTGCTTGAATATGAATAGCTACAAATACCAGTCGGTTTTAGTGCAAAACAATCAGGTGTCTGCTAGTAAGCTGAAAATGAAAAGGAATTTCACCTTTAAGCATGACACTGACTCAAAGCATACATCCAAAACAACAAAGGAATGACTTAATCAAAAGAAGATCAATGTTTTTGAACAGCCTAGCCAGAGCCCAGACCTGAATCCAAATAAAAAATCTGTGGGGCGACCTGAAGCAGGCTGTGCACAGGAGATGCCCTCACAATTTGATGGATCTAGAATGTTTTTGCAAGAAAGAGTGGGAAAATATTGCCAAGTCAAGATGTGCCACGCTGACTCTTACCCAAAAAGACTGAGTGGTGTAATAAAATTAAAAGTTGCTTCAACAAAGTATTAGTTTCGGGGTGTGCACACTTATGCAACTAGCTTATTGTAAGTTTTAATTTTTCTTTTTCCCTAAAAATGTTTGATTGTTTTTCACTTTATTCGTATACTTTGCAATTGCACATTAAAGGTGGAAAAAGATGTGACATGATGTACCTTAGTGTCATTCTTTTACTAAACAAACCTTCACACGCCATTTTAACAGGGGTGTGTAGACTTTTTATATCCATTGTAACAGTTGTCAATGATATTTCAGGGGTGGCCAAAACTTCAAGGGCAACTCGTTGCATAACTGAATATGTCTGTGGGGCAGAGGCGGAGTTGAGGGGTGGCCAGGGGTGGCCATAGATAGGTCACGCCTTAACTCATCCCCTGTCCCTGGCCACATGTGATGCAGTTATCCAACACATTAGATGCCCTTGAAGGTTTGCTCAATAGAGACATAGGACTTGAAAATGTTTGCTAGTTGAGATTTTTTTTTTTTTTACTCATTTTTCTCTGTGCTTCTGCCACCACTTTCAGCATTGTGTATACAGAACAACACCTTCAAATATTTGGTAGTCATGTTAAAAATATGAACACCTTTTGCCTGAGAGAGGATACATTCAGAGTAGCCTTTCAACAAGTGTAAAAATTCTAATAGCACTTTTTTTTTTTTTTTTTTTTTTTTGCAATGTTTCATTTTAAATAAACTAAGGGATGTTCTAAAGTATTACATTTTTGTATCTGGAAAAACATGAATTTTGATACACATGTTGAGTTTACCCTTTCAAGGAATATGACCACAGCTGGAATATTTGTACTGATTCTATAGATAATTAAAAACAAATCAGTCAAAAAATGCCAACAATTCTTTGTCAGGTTTATTCAAAGAACTTCTCCAATAAACCAGGGTTTATACTGTATAGTTTTACAACAGACAGGAAGTTTAACTAGGAAAGAAAGCAAAAAAGAAAAATGTACAAATATTTTAATCAAATTGAGAGCAGTGTGATTAAAACTTTAGGGTGCTCTGTCTCTTCTCACTCCCCCTCTGCCGATTTCTCAGGGGAAAACAACACTGAGGAGCTGAATGACCTTCGAAACTCTCTAGCCTGCTCTCCTACACAAGGAGGGTGTGTGTGTGTGTGTGTGTGTGTCTCAGTGCATATCAGAGACATCTTCTATGTCAAAAGAGACAATATAGTTTATATATATATATATATATATATATATATATATATATATATATATATATATACAGAAGTGTAGACTTTCAGATTTATTTTAAGAGGTTCCACAAAAATATGGCATTTACCATTTAGGAATTACAGCCATTTTAAACAAAGTACTTCCATTTTCAGGGGCTCAAAGGTATTTGGACAAAGTGACATAACATCACATCCTTTGCAGCCAATGACTTCCTGAAGTCTGGAGCTCATGTTCTCAAAACTCAGATTCTGAGTTTCCCCTTGGAGATGCTTTGCCAGGCCTTCACTGCAGCCACCTACAGTTGCTGCTTGTTTGTAGGTCTTTCTGCCTTCAGTCTTGTCTTCAGTAAGTGAAAAGTGAAAGTGCTCTGTTGGGTTGAGATCAGGTGACTGACGTGGCCATTGAAGAATATTCCATTTCTTTGCCTTTAAAACATCTTGAGTTGCTTTTGCAGTATGTTTAGGGTCATTATCCACCTGCACTGTGAAGCAGCGTCCTATCAGTTTTGTAGCATTTGGTTGAATGTGAGCAGAGAGTCTAGCCCTATACACCTAGAGCCCTATACATGCCCGTTCCATTGGCAGCCATACATGCCCATGCCATAACACTGTCTCCACCATATTTGACACATGATGTGGTATACTTTGGATCATGAGCTGTTCCTTTCTTTCACCCTACTTTCTCTTCCCATCATCCTGGTACAAGTTAATCTTGGTTTCATCAGTCTAAAGAATCTTATTCCAGAACATGGGAGGCTTTTTTAGATGTTTTCTGGCAAAGTCTAAACTGGCTTTACTGTTATTGAATGTTACCAGTGGTTTGCACCTTGTTGTAAACCCTCTGTATTTACATTCATGAAGGTGTATCTCCAAAATATTCTTGACTTCTGTTGATGTTGTGAAGGGGTTTTTCTTCACTGAGGAAAAGATTCTGTGATCATCCACTTTAGTTGTCTTCTGTGGTCTTCCAGGCCTTTCGATGTTGTTGAGCTCACGAGTGCTTTCTTCCTTTTTAAGAATGTACCCAACTGTTGATTTGGCCACACCTAAGGTATTTGCTATCTCTCTTATAGATTTATGTTGTTTTTTCAGCTTAATGATGGCCTATCAATGATTAAGTCTTCTCTTGGCCCATGATTTGCAAATTTAATCTTGCAGTTTTGACTTTAATTGTTTTCTTTTAACTGGTAAGAAAGACATGTTCAGATAACATTTTAATTTTTTTTTTTTTTCATGTTGAACTTTTGCTATTCTTTGGTATTATTCTAGTCACAATATGCAATAAATGTGAAATTAATTCCTGTTTTGTACATTGTAAATAAATATATGCATTTATGCTATATAAAGAAGAAAACTTATAAATTGGGATTGGGATTCAAATATTTATCTAAGCATTCATTTCAAATTTAAACTGCTAGCTAAAATAAATTAGGCTACTATTCTAATCTAAATTTTAGCCATATGCATTCAGGTCATCACTGAGAGTATAAAGCCACTGAGTCAGAGTGTTATGAACTTTGTGAAGGTGTGCTTTTAGATAACAAATATGAAATGTGTGACATTCTGGGCAATCCCATTGGATGTCTCTGTGGCTGAATTCTAAACATCTAAGAAAAGACAATTTTTAGTCTGGATTTGACCAGAATTTCGGCCAAAAACACACCACTTACCTTTAAGAAAACATAAATATATGTCACCTAAATAACTAAAAAAAAACTGCTTCTCATATTAGCCAAAACAATATTAACTGGGCTGAAATGTTTTAACATAGTCTTAAGCATGATGGGAGGTTAAGTACTTTGTTAATACAAACATTCATGGGTGAAAGTGTACTTTTTTTTATTTCTTATTCAGTAATGTTACCTAAATTTTATGTCTGGTCCATGGCATTGTGAAAAAAATATATATTCTGGATCAATTGTGCAGAAAATGAAGAAAGAATATCCAGATTTCTAGATGGTTTTATTATGAAATAATTACACAGACTTTTTTCTATAGATACCTAAAAGCAAATGAACTTAACATCAAGGATATCAGGGTAGGAAAATAGAATAAAAACATTACTGCTGAAAAATACTTGCACCATTTTAGGTCTAAAATATTACATAACAAGATGTTGTTTTTTTTTGTCTAAAATTATTGAAAATATCATTTTTAATAAATTCTGTGCATTTTAGATATGAAGTTCTGAGGTGATGTCTTATTTTAAAAATACATATCGATTAAACCATTCCCTGTATAAATTTTAGACAGAAATGCCTGAGATATACTGTGTCTGTCACCCACACCATGTTGAACTGGGAAGAGTAAGACTTAATGGAGCCATAGAAATCAGGATAATGGTGTAGTATACAACACTGGCGTGGTGAGTTAGCACATATGAACGGGTTAAAGTAAACATTTAATGATGCAAGCTATGCATAGTTTCTCAGCCCGCTCTATTCTATCAATCAATGGAAATTGCTCAACATAAATCCACCTATGACCAGACATTACTTTGTATATGATGGTGAACTATTTGACTGGCATTCTCATCCAGGGTGTATTCTCACCCCATAGCCAGTGCTCCCGGGATTGGCTCTAGAACCACCACAACCCTGACCAGGATAAAGCACTTCCTGAAGATGAATGGTGTACTCTCCTCAGCAGATTTCCAATTGGTGATGCTGCTCACTGGGTTGTAAACATTTTGGGGCACTATGTAGTTCAAATTTGTCCACATGTCACTGCCCACCGAGTTGTGCATATAAATTGAGCTGCACCATTTTCCAGTGGGTCACGCCACACAGTTCAGTGGGTTATATAGGTAAGTGCTCTGTGTTGCTCAGTTCTGCTTGGTGAGGGAGTTTCGCCATGCTTCTGTCTTGTTTCACTTCCTAGAGATAATGGTTTAAGTAAAAGAGAGTGGGATAGAGGACTATGGGTAAACAGAAAAAAAGCACAAAGTTGAAAAAACAACTCTCTCACCCTAGATAACTCCATAAAACTCTCAGAGACTGTGAGAGATAGAGAAAAAAGAGAGTAAATATGACACTATATAAACAGGCATTCAGCAATGCTTGCCTCAAAGCAAAGAAAAACATGTCATTGAAAGACAGCGGGTGACCCCCGATCCTGCCCAGCCAGTGCCCCTGCAGTTCTACGCCCTGACCTCTACCCCCGATCCTACTGCTACAGAGATTCAGAGACAGAAACTGTATGACAATAATTTAGGATGAGCTTCATGTTGCAAGTAAACAAATCACAACCTTAATATTATAAGGTTATGTCTGGGTTGTAAATAGATGGTAGACAGAAACTTACAAGGTCATGACATGTCATGGGCTTGAGGCTAGGAGAGATGACAAATGACATATGAAAAAACATATAATAATTCATGAATAAGACACAGCCAGAGATACCAGTAAACATGGAGTCGTAAAGTCAATGCAATATTAGGGATGGACAAAACCACATTGCGGTTTGCCCGGAAACCTAGCTGTCTCGGCTAAAAAAGTGGTATCTAACATAATGTAATAATGTTTAATGGGCTAGTTAGCTAGTTAAGTACATTAACCCTTTGAATTGTGCTTGAGTCAAGCCAGGGTTCCATCTTTGAGTTGCCAGGTCTCCGGAAAATTTCAATCCCACCATCTCAAAAACTGCAAAAAAGCCTAAAAACTTCCTTCATTGGAAGTTGTTGCATGGACTCACACCAAGTCACAGTCCCTGCATTGACTCACACCACCATGAAGGGTAACAGATTTAAATACACACATGAAATGAAACTTTTGTAAAAGTCAAAAAGGAATATTTCTTTTTTTGATTAGGTTGGCCAAAGGGATGATCTCTGTTTTTTTAACCTATTTGTCCACCAAACAACTAAGAATAAAAATCTAACAACCCAGATACCCAGAACAACCTGGAAATCTGCTTATCCCAAGTGCCAAGATATTCTAAACTGCAGTAACACTTTTAATGAAGCCATTATTCATAAATCATGTAGGGACCACCCGCTGGTCCAACAAAGGTGTCCAACGGGGTGGCAGAAGACTTCTTCTGTGTTCTTTCTTTTATGCAATATGTTAACATTTGAATAAACAATTTGTCAACTTGAAATATGAACCTCTTTTTACTTCATCTGACTTTAATTATGAAAGATTCTCAGAGATATTATTAAAATTCCAATTTTTATCATTAAATTTATCTCGACATTTGATTATCCTAGATTGTGATCGTTCATTCGGATTAAAGTGTTACACAGAGTCTCGCTCTGGCCGTGTATGCGGATCTCGCGGTCACAAACTCGCCAGTCTTGGTCATTAGACAGAGATAATTTACTAATACTGTTCTTTTCTAAAAAGTACTTTGTTTAGTTCCCATAGATCTGTAGAGCAACATTATCTCTAGTCAGAGGTCATGATGACTACTATCAACACAAGTCGACCAATTTTACATTTCTGTAATAGTAGCTTTGTATAGTCATGTCATGGTTTCCCATGTACACTTAACTAGAATAATATTACAATAATCAGAGGTTAAGGCTCACCCTATTTAGATTGCTCAATCAATAGTATATTGTTCTAAACAGAAATTCCTTTTAGACTTTACAGTCTAAGTACACTTAACTAAAGCTAAGTTGTTAGCCTGAACTCTAAAATCTCAGTTGGCGTGCCCCACTGGTCCACCTAAAACTGGATTTTAGCCTGCACTAACCTGGCCGCAGATTTGCGGTAACGTGGATTTAACGTAATCTACTAGAGCCAATAATTTCAAGGTAGGTCAGAGTAAATTCAAATGTAACAATTTATTGACCAGGCGATTCCAATAGTAATTCTTAATCCAATACAGAACATAATACGCATTGATCAGTAATATAATATGTGATACTTTATCGCATAAAGCACAAACAAGGAATTAGAAATGTTTACCTGGCAATGAAATGACACACAATAATTGTGCAGGAGATCTGTTTACAGATTCCCTTAATCTTTTGCCATCTCTCCCTAAATACCCAGATAATCAGTAGGTCCACCAAATGGTACTGTTTCTGATTATATTTGGTATTTGGGCCCACTATTCAGGGGGTCATGAATGGGCAATTAGCATTTGTGATTGAATGGGTCTTTGATGTCTGTGGAAGAATGTATCTTATTTGCATACAGGAGGTGATCTGTATGAGGGACCCAGGGAGGGTACGCCCTCAACGGCACACCATATTTTCCACATTTTGTAGATCTTAATGGTGGTTTGAACTGCTGCTGAGGGAATGAGACCATTTTTCCAGATGCACTGAGACCTTTGAAATGATATCAACCATGTATAGTGATTTCTTATTCACATTACTCATATCTAATGCATATAGATATCTAATGCATATAGATCTTGGCTGAGTTTAAGGCGATCTCAACACAGAGTGAGAAGAAATGGGAGAGGGAGTGAATGGAGCAATGTAGAGGAATAATAGTGAAGTGTGATCTTCCCGTCTTTACTCAGTGTGATGTGTTATCTCGGATGAAGATGCTAATTTTGTGGGAGAGAGTTCAAATGTTAATTCTCCTAAAAGTCCTTTGTTTTCTCAGAGAGCAGTTCTCTCTGGGTTCAGACATCCTGGCACCAGCCCTACAATCATTGCTTGTAATTTTTAAAAATTTGATAACAATGTCTTGTTAAACATTTTAATAAATAGCAATAAAGCCTCATAGCACTTCAGTAAATTACAGTCGTAGTCTTCATGGTGATTTAAAAACACAAAGACTAAGTAATTATCAATATTATTTGGGGCCTGTGTATCAGAGTGCAAGTGAGATTTAGCAGTGCAGTGGAGGATTTTCCCCCAGAGGAACATTTGGGAAGAGACATAAGTCAATAGAAATCTAAAGAATGCAGTCAGTAATCAAAGATAGCCTCGAGTTTGCCTGTAGCAAAACTATACACTCATATATCAAACAGAGGCATCTGACATGCAGCCAATAAAAGGAGCCATCTAAACACATCAAAGAAATAAATGTGCCTGCAAAGCGCTAACCGTCTGTCTGCTGCAGAGCAATATGTGTCTTAAAATAAAAGTACGGATGAGTATGCAAGTCTGAGTCTGTTCCCAAGAACTACTTATATCTCATTAGTTATCAAACACTAATTCAACATTTCCTTCAGTTATTCAATAATCTGTTATATAACAGTGGAGCAGATCAGTTTTACTTAAAAGGAAGTGCAGTGGTTTCCTTCCTGCCTAGAGGGAAGCTTGTATCAGATGACATGTAGAGGATGCACATCTGCTGCATGCAAACTATCCACTGGTGTCCCTCAGGGCTCAGTGCTCACTCCTCTTCGGTTTCTCTCTACACCCATTCTATTTGCGATGTAATATCCTAATTTCCGACCTCAGTTATTCTAATGACAGTTAACATACACTCACACTCCACTTTATTAGGAACAACTGTACACCTGCACGTTCATGCAGTTTTCAGCGCAATGCAAATAATCGTTCGGATACACATTAACAACTTCAGGTAATGTTCACATCAAACGTGTGTGAAATGGTGTGAAAAACAAAACACACTGAGTGTCATGTGTGGGTGGAAATGCCTTGTTGATAAGAGAGATCAGAAGAAAATGGCCAGATTGGTTCAAGCTGCCAGGAAAGATATAGTAACTCATATAAGCACTCTTTATAACCGTGTTGAGCAGAAAAGCATCTCAGAACAAACAACATATTAAACCTTGAGGTGGATGGGCTACAACAGCAAAAGACCACTTCAAGTTCCACTCCTGTCAGCCGAGAACAAGAATCTGAGGCTATCAGTGGGCACAGACTCACCCAAACTGGACAGTTGAAGATTAGAAAAAAATCACCTTTTGTTTTCCCTGTCCTCAACTGTCCAGTTTGGGTGAGTCTCACCACGGTTGTAAAGAGTGCTTATTTGAGTTGCTGTAGACTTCCTGTCAGCTAAACCAGGCTGGTCATTCTCATACACGCTGCTGTCACGATTTGGCTAATTGGATAACTGCATAAATGAGGAGGTGTACAGGTGTACCTAATAACGTGTTTCTTTTGCATCCAATCGTTATCAGGAGAAGTGGCAAGATCTACGTTTGAGCCGTAGCATTTACAATGTTGACCCCTTACTACAGTGATCTACCTGAAAACCATGCTAGTATTTACTGATTTCTTTCTGATGAATTAAAATTCACTGAAGGATGGGAAGAACAATTTTGTTCTGGGTAGCGGTTAATTTTGCTTTGCAACAGCCTCCATCTTGTGAGCCAGTAGTCAAAAAAGAAGGCAAACTGGCTAGCTATCATTTCAAAATCGCATGCACCAGAACCAACACACTGTTGATGCACGCTACTTGATGTTATCCCATAGTCATTTATTCTACATCCTACCAAAATGTCTGGCTGGATCCGAGAGTAGAAAATTGCTTTGGGTTAACTGTATGCAAAAAAAGGTAAAATATGTTTTTGTTTTTTTTTTTTAAATAAAAAGGTTGCATTTCTGTATCAACAGACAGGTTCAATAATAAAAGTGCAGGGTAGGATGTGATGTGCGTTGGTATTCATTATTTCCTTTCAGTGTGTCTATTATAATTTTCTTTGTTTTAAAATATTGAGTATTTTAATATTGGAACCACCAAATGCTGACTAGCAAAAAGAATGAGCTGCCACATGTGGAAACATATGCTCACATCTTGATTTCCATGTCCACATCTTCCTTTATTGACACCTTGATGGAGAACTGATTTACTTCCTCAGAAAACAATTGTTCTTGAGACATGTTGCTTGGTTATGCAGGTTTCTGGTTGAACAGATTAAACAATTAGGAGAATTCAAACATTTCTCCCCAGAGATGCCACTCAGGCGTGTGTTCAGTCCTCAAAACCTTACTGCTACCTGCACCTGAGCCATGAAGGCTAACTATGCTCTTGCTCAGATAAACACCTCAAAATGGCAGCAGAGCGAAGCTCAACAGCCTCTAAATCCCCAATAATAACAACAACACAATCTTGGTACTCTAGAACTAAGTTAGGAGATTTAGCAGATTTTCCTTAAGTCCTATTTAAGTCTGGTTAGTGATTGCTTATGCAAGTGCCCAGTATGGAAGTAAAAAAAGTGTACACATTATAAATGATGAAGAAATCAAGATGATGCACATTCTGCAAATTCTCCCAAACTTAAATTAGGAAGATATGGTGGTTAAATGCACATTTTCTTATGTATTCTAACTAACAATAAGCTACCTTACTTCCTGTTTGCACTAATATTACTATAGTGACTACTGATAGACTAACATCTTTTCAATGGTTTCTCCCCAAAAAGGCAACTCAGGTGCTTTTTCATTTCCTCATCATCTCAAGCAGCAATGCATTATATTAGATTCAACTTTATTGTCACTGAGCAGAATGCAAGTACAAAGCCAACAAAGTGCAGTTAGCATATAACCAGAAGTGCAAAACAGCAAGTCGCATTAAGTGCAAAGTGCAAACAGACAATGAAGTAGGGTGCAAGTGATGAGAAAATGGCATGTTATCAACAATGCAAATGGAATATAAGGCATGAAAAAATCAGTGCACATGGCAAATGATGGGTCTAAATGAGTCTGGAGACATTGATTACAGTAATGAAGACAGAATAAAGGTGCAAAGTAGAATGGAGGTAGTATTGGGCAAACTGTTTAAGGTTAGTCCATGTGCAGAAGTAGGGATGTGTGTGTGCAATATGTGCAAATTGTGCAATGCTGTAAGTGATCCAAGTACAAACTGCAACGTGGGGATGGAGGATGGGGGGTTAGCGGCCTTGTGAGGAGGCTCCTGTAGCACTGGGAGAAAAGTGAACAGTTGGGGTGAGAGATGCCCTTGATTCAGCCTTTCACCCTCCATAGACAGTCCTCATCGACTGCGCAATAAGAATGCTGTGAGGCAAAATATCACACAAAGTTAAAGACACACATGCAGCTGCATTCATGATTTCTATTTTTGTCCTTTTGTGTAATTTGTACATTGGTTGAATTATACTATATTGCCAAAAGTTTTGGGATGTCTACCTTTACATGCACATGAACTTTAATGATGTCCCATTCTTAATCCGTAGGGTTTAATATGGAGTTGGCCCACCCTTTGCAGCTATAACAGCTTCAACTCTTCTGGGAAGGCTTTCCACAAGGTTTAGGAGAGTGTTTATTTGACCATTCTTCTAGAAGCGCATTTGTGAGGTCAGGCACTGATGTTGAACGAGAAGGCCTGGCTCGCAGTCTCCACTCTAATTCATCCCAAAGGTGTTCTATCGGGTTGAGGTCAGGACTCTGTGTAGGCCAGTCAAGTTCCTCCACACCAAACTCGCTCATCCCTGTCTTTATGGACCTTGCTTTGTGCACTGGTGCGCAGTCATGTTGGAACAGGAAGGGGCCATCTCCAAACTGTTCCAACAAAGTTGGGAGCATGACATTGTCCAAAATGTCCTGGTATGCTGAAGCATTAAGAGTTCCTTTCACTGGAACTAAGGGGCCAAGCCCAACCCCTGAAAACAACCCCACACCATAATCCCCCCCTCCACCAAACTTTACATTTGGCACAAGTACCGTTCTACTAAGTACCGAAGTACCGTTCTCCTGGCAACCGCCAAACACAGACTCGTCCATCGGATTGCTAGACAGAGAAGCGTGATTCGTCACTCCAGAGAACACGTCTCCACTGCTCTAGAGTCTACCACTTTACAGTTTACACCGACGCTTTGCATTGCACTTGGTGATGTAAGGCTTGGATGCAGCTGCTCAGCCATGGAAACCCATTCCATGAAGCTCTCTACGCACTGTTCTTGAGCTAATCTGAAGGCCACACGAAGTTTGGAGGTCTGTAGCCATTGACTCTGCAGAAAGTTGGCGACTTCTGCGCACTGTGCGCCTCAGCACGCGCTGACCCCGCTCTGTGATTTTACGTGGCCTGCCACTACGTGGCTGAGTTGCTGTTGTTCCTATTTGCTTCCACTTTGTTATAATACCGCTAACAGTTGACTGTGGAATATTTACTAGTGAGGAAATTTCACGAATGGACTTATTGCACAGGTGGCAACCTATCACGGTACAACGCTTGAATTCACTGAGCTCCTGAGAGCAACCCATTCTTTCCCAAATGTTTGTAGAAGCAGTCTGTATGCCTAGGTGCTTGATTTTATACACCTGTGGCCATGGAAGTGATTGGAACACCTGAATTCAATGATTTGGAGGGGTGTCCCAAAACTTTTGGCAATATAGTGTATGAGTGTTTAGTCTATCTATTCACTACTCTCTCCAAGGAAACCAGGGCTCAATACTTTTAGACCAAACTGTCAGCTGGCTAAATAGATGAAAAGAAAAAACCCACTAAGACTTCTTGGTCCTGGAGTTTAACACTATAGTGATGGTCAGTGGAGCAACAAATGCACATTTTGCTCGAATATGAGTGTAATTTTGAATGCTGATGTTTGTCTTTATCTTTTCATCATTCTTTTTTTTAATTAAATATAAATTGACCTTGAAGTGATTGAAGTCATGCTACATTAGGTATTCTTATGCTTGACTTAAAGAGTACCTAATAAGTGTGAAGTATTGCTTTTTTGTCAGCTTTTTGGCTTCAGTAGTGAATGTATATTCGCTGGGGAATTGGAATTAAATTCTTATCCGCTCAATTGAGTTTATTATTTTTAATTGTTTGTAAAAGTACATTTCCTTTAAAAATGTTAATGTTCTCCAAATGTGAATGTGTTTCCATCATACCGAAGGTCCGTTAAAAAAGGCTGAAGAGCAATAACAAGATATTCAAAAATAAAAAGTGCCAGACTCACACACACACACAAAGACAAGGACTTTTATAATTCAAACAAGCACAATGACTGTAATATTTAATTGTCTGAGTTTCTGGTTCTCATTCAGGCTGTACAAATTCAATATTCACATGAAAACAGGTGGATGGAAACACACACTGGCACCAGGCTTGGCACGTGCCAGCCCCCATACTGTGACTCCATCAGCGTCACTCGTCTGTCTCTCCTCTTCCCCGTTTTCTCCTCTGTCTGACAGCTGTAAACGACAGATGTCTCTCCTCTGCTGTCTGCCTCTGAGCTGCGAAGGCTAACAATGCTCTCACTCAGCTAAACGCCTCAAAATGGCAGCACAGTCGAGCTCAGTGGCCTGCAAAACCCCAATAATAACACAATCTGGGTGATCTACCACTCAGTTTGGACCAACTGAGAAAACAGGGGGGAAAGAGTGAAAAGGATGAGAGTAGATTTAGTTGGGTTTTTCCATAAGTCCTATTTTCTGGCTAGTTATTGCTTACGAGCATCACCTGTAGGGATTTAAGGAGGAATGCAAACTATAAGTGCTGGTGTACATGAATGATATGCACTTTATACCACAGCACTGTTTAATTCTTAAATCTGATTGGTCAGAAGGTGTGATTAATTGCAGATATTCCCCTTTTTATACACATGAGAACACTTTCAAATTATCAGGATCGTACTCTGTTTAGTAATTGGTATTGGATTAAAAAAAACAAAAAAAAAAAACAGTGGTATCATTCATCCCTGCATAGAGGGTGTGCACAGAAGCTCAGAGTGCACAGCACAGCAGTCTTTGCTAAATACATTTCTTTTTTGGGAATTACACAACTCACCCAATAAGACTTGACCTTAATAGCTTGACAAAAACAAGAAATGGCAGTGCATGAGTTAGAATAATTTGCATTGCCAAACATGCATTTATTAACTACTATACTATGCGATTTTAATACACACAACAGCTTGGCAAAAAAAAAAAGAACCCAATAAAGTTGCCATTTAATTTAATATTTAATCCAAGTTGCCATTTAGCTGAATATTTAAATTTCTGATTTTGAGCTATGTAAAGTGAACACCCAGGTGTGCTTTGCAGGTGTGTGTGTGTGTGTGTGTGTGTGTGTGTGTGTGCACCTGTGGATGTTTGTGGGACTAAATAACCCCACAAGGGTAGGAATATCTGATGGTTTTGACCTTGTGGGGACATTTGTCTGGTCCCCATGAGGAATAAATATTTATTTGTTTATTTCTTTGTTTCTTTATGTTATGTCTTACATTAGGTGCTTACATTGAAAATAATCTTTCATGATTGTGAATTAAATGGTAGAAGAATAAGAGAATACTAACCATTTCAATGTTTGTAATCCAAACAAGCGGTAAAATCAATTCGGTTAGCGAAGAGGGCAACTCCAGAACACTTATATGCAGCTAAGTAATGCAAATCAATGCAAACGAGAAATCACAAAGCATAAAGGGAAAACTATATATACACCGGCCGGGAAAACGATGCTAACAAGATACAGCTGTGAGTGGTAATGAGGATGCAAGTGGTTACACTCAATAACCAACACTGCATATTTACACTTCATAACCATAAATGAAGATCTCCTCATACCACAGCACTGTTGAGTTCTACACTGTGATTGGTCAGAATGAGTGTTGATTAATTTTCTATAACAGCAGCTCTGACAGTAGTTCCAGCTGCAAGGCAAACCACAGGGTTACAATATTTACTTCTCCCAATATATTATAGTTTCTATGGTAACAACATACATGGGGACTTGCATGCTGAACACTCCACAGAAACATATAAAAATAGGTAGAATTTGATGGCAATGATGTTGATGGGAATGCCTTCACTGCCAACAAGTCTAACTCTTCTTCTTACTAATTTGTGTACCAGAAATTCCCTTCAAACATACTTCAAATATGAAGGAAGCTATTGAAGAAAAACGATTTCAGACACCTGACCTTGCTGTGACCTTGACCTGTCTGGATAAATTCCAAAATATAATTCATCTCTTCCTTAAAATGATAATTGTATGTAAAGCCTACAAATATTCAGTGACTCGTTCTTAAAATATCACTCTAACGTGAATTTCAGATGGACGCATGTACATGCTGACAGATGGATAGAAGGACGGCAAAAAATCTTAGCTAGAAAGTGGGCTTTACGTTTCTGAGCTTGAACATTTAAGTAACATCTCTGTAAGACAAACAGGAAGGGAGCTATAAAAAAAAAAAAAACTTTCAGACATTTGACCTTGCTGTGACCTTAGTCATACTGATAGTTTTGCTTTTGCAGGTTTTTTTGTTTGTTTCTTTTGCATTTTCTTATTTGCTATTGGGGTTTGTGGTTCATGTATTTTGCACTTAAGAGCCACCACATAAATGTAACTATCCAATGTGTCATTATTTAATAAATAATAAAAAAAAAGTCACAAATCAGTCATGACAAACTGCTGTGGTATAATCAATCATCATTAATTATATTTCATTAATTACATGCCCGATCATGTTTTATTCCTAACGTAACCAGCACTTAACACCTAATTCTTCTAACTTCTAACACTTACATTATTTTATTGTATATTTTACATATTTTACCTAGGTAATTCACTGAATATTTGCAATTTTACATGGCTTAATGACAGCAATTATTATTTGCAGCACATGTGTAATTTTGTGTTGAATTTGGTCCCATCTGTGTTTCTTTAGAATAGATGAGTTAAAAACTTTTTTTGTGTGTGTAAATCTGTACTGCATGATGGTAATAAAGTTCATTTGACATAACACTGCTTATCTGTTCTTGTAATAATACTCAGCAGCTGCTACGTTAGTTCCATCTGCACTATCAACAAAACCTGGCAAAAAAATCTGCCTATCATTTCTGTTTTTTTTTTTAAAAAATGCCTCTCCTCTCCCCCCTCACACCCCTCTCTCCATCTTCTCACGCACAGAGAGACACTAATGAATAAGATAATTACCCATTATATTTCTTCCACAG
This sequence comes from Pangasius djambal, assembly GCA_022985145.1. Lineage (NCBI taxonomy): Eukaryota > Metazoa > Chordata > Actinopteri > Siluriformes > Pangasiidae > Pangasius > Pangasius djambal. Next base: position 25,140,847 of record CM040976.1, on the reverse strand, counting down.
ACCTTTTTTTTTTTTTTATCAAATCTTTTGTGCTTTCTTCATTACACTTACCAAGATTATCCAACAACTGCATTAAAAGGCTATGTGACATTAAACACACACTCTCTTTCCCTTTATACTGAGCAAATGTACATGCAAATTATGTCCCATTTGGAGTAGCGGAATCGTGTCGTTAAACATAGTTATAAAACAATTCTGTTGAAACGTGCAGTTGTGCTAAAGGTCAATCCTGGCATTTTGGCCAAATAACCACGGTTCACTTGTTTGCCATGCAGAAAATGACAAACACTTTTAATGATTTTATGATCCATGGTTTTCTGGAATGAATTTAGAGCAGCTTAATCAATAGCGGATATAATGCATCTCGTTTTGAAATATCATCAGTGACTAAATCACAGTTACTTGTATAGCAGACGTTGCACAGAAACAGTTTGTTGATCTGGTGAAGTTTCCATAAGGAGATGTTTATGTAGCATTTCTGGAAGGTGTTTTCAGTGTCAGAGCTTTGTAAAATTCAGAGTTAAAGCTAAAGATTTTTTTGTTTTCTGACACAGGAAAATATTCAAGATGGTAACACTTAGTACACTAATCCTTACATCATGTTTGAGAACCATGGATCTGGAGAATTGGAGAATATTTTTGGGTGTCATTTATAAAAAAAAAAAAAAAAAGTGCATAAAAGTATTATCTTAAATCTTTTCTAAAAGTCTCTGAAATATTCATGTGCCCTGTTTATTAATCACAAATCATCTTAAATTAACACATGAACGACTCCACCTAGAGAACGCCCCTGAACAGCCTTATACACTGGAACAATGTACCATAAACACCAAGTTAAGCTCAAAAACTATTTCTTTTTCTGCAAATGAAATTTTGTGGGTGAAAATTTGTAATGAATCTTAAAAAATCTTGAAACTTTTGCATCATGTTCTGTTGATGAAGTGTTTTAACAAACAAGTATAGCCATCTTAATACAGCCATTTTAGTAATGTCTATCCATCCATCCATCCATCCATCCATTTTTTTCAGAATTTCGATTCAATTCTGTTATATTTTTATAACACATTTAACAATGGACATTGTGAAAAAGTAGCTTTACAGAAATATATAAATTCAGGATATAAATTTCAATTTATAAAAGAGCAAGCCAGAAGCAATGGTGGCAAGGATAAACTCCCTGAGGCAATATGAGGAAGAACCTTGAAAGGAACCAGACTCAAAAAGGAAACCACCATCTGGGTGACACTGGATCGTACAAGTATAAATTTCAGACATTTCTATAGTCACTTGCACTTATGCAACACTGATACGACTAAAGGTCTCCCACAAAACCAACAAAAAAAACGTGGGTACTGGTAGAGCAGATGGGGCCATGGAATGGGCAGGCGACGATCTCGAAGCCTCGGGCGGTGGTGTCTTACTGAGCTCCCACTGCATTCATCATGCTCTGTTTGTTTAAGCCTGAGCCAAGTCCTCTGTGTGTACAGGACTCAGAGGCTGGATGCCCCAAACCCCGAGGAGAGTGGCAAACTCTATAGTGTTCTCCAAACCTGGGTATCCTTTAATAACCAGGTTCTTCACTAGTAGGTCAACATAAAATAAACACTCTCATAAACCCCAATATAAACAGAACTCTCTCTCTCGTCCCTTGTTCTCTCTCCCTTTCTCGTCAGCCTGTAGGTATGCTAATTATTGCAACTAAAGTTTGCACTGAAAAATAGAACCCTTTGTTTGAACTCAAGGCTGATGTATGGAGCTGGAATATCCAGACATGACAACTGACAGTCCAATGAGTCATGGAGAGAGAGATGGGGCATGGCTTAATAGACTTTATAGGTGCAAGGTGCTCACAGGCAATGAAATGGTTTTGGGAGCTGTGTAAGATGCTGGGTCGAAGCTCCAAGTCCCATATTTTTTATTATCACACCTTGTTCACAGAAAGGCAAAGTCTTCAGTAGCATGAGGTATGATG
>CM040976.1:25110000-25132729 GCA_022985145.1 Pangasius djambal | reverse complement strand
TGGCATCCTATGACAGTTCCACGCTGGAATTCACTGAGCTCCTGAGAGCGGCCCATTCTTTCACAAATGTTTGTAAAAACAGTCTGCATGCCTAAGTGCTTGATTTTATACACCTGTGGCCAGGCCAAGTGATTAGGACACCTGATTCTGATCATTTGGATGGGTGACCGAATACTTTTGGTAATATAGTGTATGTCCATGAGACAAGTTCATTCCTGTTATTGCTTATGTTATAGTAGCTATAAAGCCTCTTTGCATCATGAGCCTCTCTTTTTTCTCTCTCATAGAGATAATAAGACAAAGAAAACACACACACAGGGTGCCATGTTACTGAGAAACTGGAAAGTCTTCTGTCCTAAAGACAGAAAACTTACTAACTGTTTACAAAGCAGTGACACTGGAGACTCCTTCCCTAAATGTTTAACAAACTTATCCGTTTTACAGAAGGCTTTACCATATCACTGATCACAGGTTTTTCTTTGTTAAATAACATGTTTTCTCTATATGTTTATTATTAGGTTTAGATTATGAGGAGTGTCTGCCATTCAAGTGTGTGTAAGTTGTTACTATAGAAACAATAACATATCAGAATGAGCGCATTAATATACACCTATCATTGGAAATACAGCCGGATATGCTATCTGAGCTGCTGTCAGCTCAAAAACCTTCAGATTTTGAGAATTAAACAGCGCTGTGGTATAAAGAATGTGGTTGCTTCACAGTTTCTGGTGTATAAACAGGGAAAAGGTAAAAAGCTCAGGAACTTAAGAGAGACATAAACCATGACCTTCAGCTTGGCATTTACAGGGAAAACACATGCGTTTAAGTGTTTTTATGTGCCTGTATGGCAGAGTGTAGGTGCAAAATCAAATCCCTGATGTGTTTAAAGTAACGGTTATACACTCACTTTTTACATCACATCACAACATGGGCACGTCTTGTGTTATTGTTTCTATAAGGACCATTACACAGCATGGTTATATCAGTGTCCATTCTCAGAGACGGATGAGCTACAGGACAGTTACACTCTTCTCACACACACACACAGACACACACGCTCCATAAAGCATGATGACAGAGAAATAGAGCAGAACAAAAGTGAAAAGGAGGTAAGAGCAGGAGAGAAAAGGACATAAAGAGAAAACATAAATGAGCGACAGGAAGAGACAGGGATGGTACTCATAGAGACAGACAGACAATATACATTATTAAACAGACGCCGTGTGTGTGTGTGTGTGTGTGTGTGTGTTAACAGTGCTTTTTCACCGGACAGTGAAACAAATCACTTATAATCCTCCATATTGTTGCTATTTCCATCACCAAGAGAGCCATGCCTCACCCAAGAGTACCCTTGTTTCCCTACGGTGCCATGTGAGCTGGGCAGCGATATGTGGGCGGAGTTAAATATAGTGCTGACTTTTGACTGGTCAAACACAATCACACTAAATCATCCTGTAATGTCTCTGGAATCGATTAGCAACATTCCTAAATATCAATCAGAGAATTAATACAATGAAATAATAAAAAAGAAAGGAATGAAAACTTCAAATAAAGAATGAAATTAGGAAAGTAAAGAAGAGTCATTGAAAGAAAGAAAGAAAGAAAGAAAGAAAGAAAGAAAGAAAGAAAGAAAGAAAGGAAAGAATTAAGAGGAGTCATCGAAAGAAAGAAAGAAAGAAAGAAAGAAAGAAAGAAAGAAAGAAAGAAAGAAAGAAAGAAAGGAACAATTGACAGGAGTCAAAGAAAAATTTCCCCTTTGGGGATCAATAGTTTCATCCATCCATGCAAAACACACACACACACACACACATGCGTGTGTCTGGTTGTTCGTTAGCGTCTGGAGTGTGTAAGGTGTTGGGCTCAGTTCCAGCTGAGTGAGAATGATTATAGCTCTGTGTGTGTGTGTGTGTATGTGTGTGTGTGTGAGAGAGAGAGAGAGAGAGAGAGAGAGAGAGAGACAGAGAGAGAGAGAGAGACAGAGAGAGAGAGAGACAGTTGTAAATATGGGTAATCTGAGAGTACATTACTACAACGCTCCATATGCCCCAACCCCCAACCCTGCCCCGGCCCAAACACACACACACACACTCTTCCCCCTCTCGGGCTTGATGGACTCACTCACAATGCTACTCTGGGGATCATTATCATTTCAGCTAAAGCACCTTTTGTAGTTTAAGTGTATTACAGATACAGACCAAAAAATACACTTTAAAAGTTTCAGTCAATAAATTATAAGAAAGCAAGCAAGCAAGAAAGAAAGAATATTAAGTATTTTTTTTAATTAAAAAGGTCAAGTCAATCCCAAAAGTACACACTACATGCAGGAATGAAAGCTTTTTATTCAGCCTCGTTTTTCCTCCTCAACACATACTAAATTATATTAATATTGACTGAACTTTGAATGAAACAGAAGTCATGCTAAGAACACATACTATGTCTTTTTGTGGAATGTCTGCTTTTAAGCGGTATTTAAAAGCTGACGTTCATTTAACACTGTAGGTGTTAATTCAGCATTTGCGATGTTGTTCACATGGAAATGTGTTGATATTTCTCAGGATTGCCAGACTGAATCTCTGCGGCTTGCTGTTGCACATTTGTTCTTATCTGTAGTTTGCCGTTTTATTTTTGGCTGATAAGCCTGTACATGTGCGGCTTATCTACTGCACCATACACTGTTATTCAAATTATAACTGACAACACGCCAGGTGAATCAGAGAGAGAGAGAGAGAGAGAGAGAGTCTGAGTGTGCTACCAGTATTACTAATACTGCTAATAATGACTACTAATACTAATAGGAGTAGTGAATATTGTTATCACTGAGTGTGTTACTGAGCAAGGCAATAAGTCTTCCACAGCACTGTTGGTTTCTCACTTCTGTTTGGTCAGAAGGTGATTCATTTTCTATAACAGCAGCTCTGACAGTTACTACGGCAAGGACAACTGTCTAAAATAATAAAAACACAACACAGTTCAACAATAACATCATAATATTTAGATAAAAAAGTCAGACTATTTTAAGTCATAATTCTGTGACAGAATGATGCATATCAGAAGATGATTCATTTTCTAAAACAGCAGCTCTGACAGTAGTTCCTGCAATGGAGTTTTAGGGCAACGTCTGAATAGATTTTATTCCTTATTCTTTTGACTTCAAGAATAAAGTCGTAATATTTTGAGAATAAAGGTCAGGGTCCCTGGAGGGCTACTCGGTAGGCCTCGGCATGCTCACTGCCACGGCCCGGGTTCAATTCCCAGCCAGGGAACCAACCCCAGCCCCTGCATTTGCACAGAACAGTGCACTCCCAGTGCCGGTCCCAAGCCTGGATATAAATTGGGGAAGGTTGCATCAGGAAGGGCATCCGGTGTAAAAACTGAGCCAAATCAAATATGCAGGCCAATGATCCGCTGTGGGGACCCCTAACGGGAGCAGCCGGAAAAACAACAACATTCTGAGAAAAAAGTCACAATATTTAGAGAATAAATTTGTAACATTTCAAAAATAAAGTCGTAACATTATGATAAAAAAACAGTGTTTTTTTTTTGTTTTTTTTTAAATGGAGCCACTTTTAGGTCTTTCAGAACTGAAGTACGGTGGACTTAAAGTACAAAACACTTTAACAAACCAAAAACACAAAGCCAATAAAAACACAACAGCAAAACCAAAACACAACCGCGAAACCAAAACACAACCGCGAAACCAAAACACAACCGCGAAACCAAAACACAACAGCAAAAAACTGAAAACACAACAGCAAAAAACAAACAAACAAAAAAAAAACACAACAGCAAAAACAAAAACACAACCGCAAATTCAAAAACTCAACAACAAAACTATGCTTTTTCAGTCTGCTGTTATCTTAGCCTAGCGAAAACGGTTGAATGATTTAAGTTTTATTTCTTCTGTTTCACTAAATGAAATGTTTTGCCTTTACTGTGGCAAATGCTTTGAAGACAATCCAACCTTCGCTGCAGTTAAGCACACGCTCTTTCTGAAACCGTGGTTAATGTAGCCGCATGTAAAATGTATTGGCTCGGCTTTTAGACACTTATTGGTAATAGCCCCGAATTCAGAAAGCTGAGCGTTCTGCGCGTTCCTACACAACCAAAGCAATTTAACTTTTCTTTAAAAATAAATAAATGAAGTTAGATAAATAAGTAAAAAACAAACAAAAAATTCAAAATATCTATGAGTATACATGTTAAAGATTTTTATATTTACGCTTTTTCATTTAAAAAACGGTCAAAAAAAAAATAATAAAAAAAAATATATATATATATATATATATATATATATAAAGAGACGCTGTAAAGCAAAGTATCCATGTATTAAAAATAATCAAGTAAAATAATCAACTAATATTTATGATTGTTAGTTTGTCCAATTACTTTTGAGCCTGTGAAAATGGAGGGACTCTGTAAAAAATGTCTGTAATTCCTAAACGGTTAATGCAATATTTTTGTTAAACCCCTTTAAATCCATAGTGGTGATGTACAGATGCAAAATTACAAAAATTTTATCACTGTCCAAATACTTATGGACCTGACTGTATATAAGTTTTGAGTAACAGACTGAGAGTTACACCAATGTCCTCACTTTTAGTTCAACACACATATTATTCCGCAGACAGACAGTTAGTGAATGCAAGCTCATTTATTTCTTTGATGATTCCTTCTATTCTCTGGGTGTCAGATGCAGCATCATCTGAGTAAGATATTGTTTTTTGATAAATGATGATATAAGTACAGTTTTTGGACTCAGACTTTGAGATGTGACTGTACAGATTTAGGGGGGTTTTCACTGAATCAGTGAGCATCTCATTTGCTCGCTTCATTATATCACTCTTATATTTTCTATAATACACTCACACATGCACACACGATGTTTTTTTTTAATTTTTTTTTTACCCAACACAAAAAGAAACTGTGTTCAGCTTCTTTACCTCTGCATTCTTCACCCTGCGTGTACTGTGTATGTGTCTGTCTGTGTGTGTGTCCCACTGCGCCTTCTCCCCTTCCTATATAAACAATGTGGTTTGGCTCATTCAGGCTGGTATTTACTTTAGCCCTCGTTAACCGAAACCCGATCCAACATCACTCCAGTTCTGGAGGTCTTTATCCCTCCATCAGCAGCCATTTACTCTAAAATAACACAGAACAAGACATCTAGACATCTATAGTTGGGTCCAAAGGTTTAACTTCATAAATCAAAAATGTTTTTTTATTTTGTTAGCTGTCAAACACTGGATTACATTAAAAAAAAAAAAAAAAAAAAAAAACACGGAGACAGAATCATATTTCAGCTGTGTGAGAGATCTATCTCAATCTCATGTTCACACACACAAATCGCTTCTTCATTTTTTTCAAATTGTTTTGGTTACATATATTTCAGTCAAGGACAGCAAAACATTTACAGAGTTTGTTATTAGGATTACAGTTTTTCCAAATTGTTTGCACACTAAAATTGGAACTTGAAACTCATTCACCAAAACCTGAAACTCATGTACCAAATCCCTAAACCAAGCACAATTCCTGATTTACACTCAGTTTTCAATTCTATATCACACTTTTTGCAAAACACTACACACATTTCTCTACATTACGCACAACATTCAACGCTAATCCCAATGGCAAGCTCTTTACACCATTTGGCAACACCCACTCCTCACCAGTGTAAACAATAGTTGCTGAATTTTTAGAAATCAGAAATCTTAGAAATCAGAAAAAAAATCTTAGAAATCAGAGCTTTAGCATTATAAAAGGCCACAGATGAGCTCTCCTGTTTTGGAGGAAAATGGAAGTCAATGGTGAAGCAAGAGTGAGAGTGAGAAGAGGAGGAAGAGGAGGATGACAAAGGACAGTTGTCTCAGATGAGATCAGGGCCAGACTGGTGGACCATGTGCTCAAACATAGACTGAGTATGAGGGAGGCTGGGCAGAGAGTTCTACACGGTTGCATCTATCATCTGAACATTCAGAAATGAGAACCGGTAAGTTACCTACCATCTGCACTATGCTCTTTATGTATGTATACTGTAGTATACTGCAGTCTGACATATCAGTCGGCCAGTGTTACAGTAATGTCATTTCATATATACAGAAAAGAGATTATTTTTGCTTACCGTAACCAATCATATCATATTTGTGGGTCTTCTGCAGAACTGCAAGATGGCCAGGCCATGGTGGAAGACACCGGCTGTTCACACCAGAGCAGGAGACCGCTTTTGTGAACATGGTGGTGGCAAACAATACCATTAGACTACAAGAAATCCAGAACCACATAATTGCAGACAGCACAATATTCAATAACAGTCACTAGGTAGGCTTGTCTACACTGGACCGTGTATTACAGTGAAACTGAATCCGGATGAAACAGGTCAGCAGGGTGCCATTTAACTCAGAGAGGGTTAAAGAACAGTGCTTTGAATATGTGCAAGTAACTGTTCTAGGTCTATTTCACATATTGTCTTGTATGTTTCAGAGGGTCTTGGAGCTGGATGCTGCTGCAATTCAGCACGTTTATATTTACATTGATGATGCTGGCTTCAGCCTAGATAAAATAAGGGGACAAGACAGAACATTATTGGCCATCATCCCATTGTGAATGTCCCTGGACAGCATAGAGGGAATATCACCATGTGCGCAGCCATTAGCCAGCATGGCATCCTCCATCACCATGCCAACCTTGGTCCCTACAACACCGCCCTTCTCATCACATTCCTGGACACACTGCATAGCATACTTATTACAGCCAAGCAGAGGGGTAAACCAGAGCATCCCAGGTATGTTGTCATCTGGGACGACATGAGTTTCCACCGGGTTGCTCTAGTAAACAACTGGTTCTTCAACCACCCACAGTTTATTGTTCTATACCTTCCACAATTTTCCCCATTCCAAAATGCAATTGAAGAGTTTTTTTCAGCATGGCCGAAGAGTTATTTCAGTATGACCACCATCCCCTCGCACGCATGCCTCTTCTCCAGGCACTGGAGGATGCATGGGGTGGTGTTGATTTGGGGGATTTCGGCAGCTGAATCCGTCACTTCAGGAGATTCTTTCCGCGCTGTTTAGCCAGGGAAAACGCTTGTGATGTAGATGAGGTGCTGTGGCCCAACCAAAATAGGAGGCAGGATGCAGCCTAATTTCTTTTTTTCTTACATTTCACATGTGTTTTTTTCTTTGTGTTTAGAATTTTGAAAGAATGATCCAGTTTCATTTTTTTATTTTTGTATAGAAAACCCTTTATCTTACTGGATGTTTTTTGTGGTTTTCTCCTGTCGGGTATGGAAAGTGTTACAAAACACAAGTGTTCAAAAATACTGCATTTTGGAAATAAATGACAATGTTTTTTGTTACTGTATTGCATTTGTGTGTTATTTATGTATATTGTAGTAGGTATACATTACTGTAACAATCTTTTACAACCAGCTACAGTGTAACACTGACAATGCGAAGGCATAAACCTACTGATGGAATACTCATAGTAGCGTTTTGTGTTGAGCACGTCAGTGTGTTTTGATTGGTAGACATTCATATGATGCATTTGTGTGCCATTTTTGGTGCAAAAAACATTTTGGAAAGAGATAAAACAGTTTTGAATGCCGCATTTTCTTTTGCTAGAGATTTGTAGAGTTTTGTGTTTGTGGTTTTGTGTTTAGAGTTTTGGGAAAATGGGCCAAAGATTCAGCAAACATGTGTAAACAATTGGAAAAAAAACTGTAATATATTTAGCATGATCATTAAACTCGGATAAAAGCATGAACAGGATGAGGATGTAAGAGCAGGATGTTAGGGCTAGTACAGGCAGAATCACAATACAGAGCCAAAAAACATCCAGTAGTCAGAATACTAGAAGGGTAGAAGAATAAATTGCAGCTCTATCCAAATTTGAACTAGAAAACAAGAATAGGAAAAATTAGAAATTACAATGTTCTCAAAGGTTGAGGGTCAACCAGGGTAATCATCATGAAGGAGTTTTTTTAAAATGCCAGGACCTTCTCAGGGTCCAGAAGGGAGCAGTGCTCTTAAGTTGTTGGGGCAGGGTGCATAGCAGCCAGTTGGTGGAGCAGGGCTCTTAGAGGCCAGTTAATTGAGCTGGATTCTTAGATGCTGGTTGGTGGGGCAGTGCTCTTAGAGACTAGCAGTTTAGCAGAGGTCCAAATGGTGGTTTGTTGGGCAGGATCCTTAAAAGCCAGTTGTTGGAGCAAGGTTCTTAGAGGTTGGTTGATGGAGCAGGGTTCTTAGAAACTGTCAAGTGGATCAGCGTTCTTAGATGCCAGTTGAGGCAGTTGGATTTTTAGAGGCTTTGTTGGTGGGGCAGTACTCTTAGAGACTGGCAGTTTAGCAGGGTTGTTGGATCGGTTGATGGGGCAGGATTCTTAAAGGCTGGGCGGTGAAGCAGGGTTCTTAGAAGATGGAAGTGAATCAGGATTCTATGAGGCTGGTTGGTGTGGCAGGTTTCTTGGACAATGACAGTGAAGCAGCATTCTTAAAGGTTAGCAGTGAATGAGGGTTCTCATAGGCTGTTGATGAAAGAGTTTATTTTTTTCATTACTAGCAATGGAGCAACATTCTCAGAGGCTGTTGCTGGAGAATGGAACTTAGTGGCCATGGAATGATGTTTCTGAGTGGTTGGTGGTGAAGCAAGGAACTTAGAAGCTGATGGTGGGCCAGGGTTTCTTAGAGGCTGGTTAGTGGAGCAGGGCTCTTAGTGGCTGGTTGATGAAGTATGGTTCTTAGAGACCAGTTAGTGAATTAAGGTTCTTAGAGGCCAGTTAGTAGAGCAGGGTTTTCAGAGGCCAGCATGATTTGAATGGCCATAGTCTAAAGCACCATGCTGAGGAGCCATTAGACATCATGTTGTTCCTATTCACCATCATCAGCAGAATTGCTGATACAAACACACAGCACTTCACATTTTCTTTTGACCTTGACTCGCCAGGAATTCTTTTAAAACTTGCAAATATTTTTGTGCGTGTGTGTGTGTGGCTTGGTGTGGTAGTTGTGTCTTCTTTGCAATTATTATTTGGTTCCTTTCCTGACAGAGGATAAAATGCTAGAATAGTTTCTTCCCCCTGTGGTTTAGAGGAGATGTGGTGGGATTTCTGCTCTAATGGCCATCATCTGACCCTTTTAGAGACACAGTGCTAGTGAGATCCATTACATACCACTGAGGATCTCTAATGCTACTGACCAGTACCAGTAATGTCGCATACATCTTCTACCATACACTCAAAAGACATAGACATGGGCTTTTTGAAACAGGCTATGAAGGCTTTTACACTAGCCCACAACATCTTACATACACTCCACATGGAAATATTGTTATGTCCAGGCTGAAAAAAACATCAAATCCATGGACAGGAGAATCTGAATAAAAGACAAAAGGCTTTTTTATATTATTAAATATAGTATAAAAATAAATAAAGGGCTATTTCTATCAAGCTATTTTATTACCTGTAAAAGTGTTATAAGTTCTTTATGACACATTTCTAAATTTCAAGCTACCCATATACATTAAGGAACTTATCCATTTGTAAAGTTACAAAACTTACTAATGATTTCTGCCAAATTGTATGTAGACCACTTCTGTTGGAGCAACCAAGCATTCTTCAGTGTTTTTTTTTTTTCCAAAATTAAGCACACTACAAATTTTGAAAATAATCATTTTGAGAATTTCAGGGATAAATAAAAAAGCCTGCATTATCATCATCTATATAAAAAAAAAGATCCTGCATTATCATCATCTATGTAAAAAAAGATCCTGCATTATCATCATCGTCGCAGACATTGTTTTTTGGAATAAAAGACGTGGTGGGACAGAGTCTAGGTGTCAGACAGATTGCTGTAAGACACCCAACGCAAGACGATGAAACTGCTGTCTGACAAAATGGTGGGCCTATTGTTTGGTTTCATGTTAAAGATTATGCTTTAACTAGCTCTCACAAATCAGTGCAATAAAGCCGGGACTGTCCTTGACATTTAACGGGCAGCACATTGTGTGTGTGCATGTCTTCATCATCAGGACCTTCTCAGATTTCCACATTCCCTTTTCTCTCCTTCATTCTTTCCCTGCTTCCTTCTTTATTTCCCTCTTTCACTACCTTACATCATTGCTGTCTCACACTCTCTCATCTCCCTCCCACCTCTTTAGCATCAGGTCTTTCCATCCTCTTCTCTCTTTCTCTATCTCTCTCTTTCCTACATCAGCATCAGGTCTCTCCCTTCTTCACTTTCCATTCTTGCCCTGTCTCTCTCTCTCTTTTTCTCTCTCCCCCTGACCTTGCATTTATCCATCTCACTCTTTCCCTCTTTAGCATCAGGTCCTTATGTCCCTTGCTATCAGATTTTCTTTCTCATCTGCACTCTATATTTACTTACTTTCTCCCGTGTTCTCTCTCTTTTACTCCATCACCTTGTCTCTCTCTTTAGCATTTCTTGCCTTTGCTTCTCCCCCCCCCCCTCTCTCACTCTCTCTTATTCCATGACCTTGTCTTTCGTTCTCTATTTAGCATCAGGTCCTTCTATCCCTCCTTATCAGATTTCCTTTCTCTCCTTCACTCTCTATTCCTCCCCTTCTTCTCTCTCTCTCTCTCTCTCTCTCTCTCTCTATCTCTCTCTCTGCCTTCCTCTTTCACATCCTCACCATCTCTCTTGCTTTCTCTCTTCAGCATCAGGTCCTTCTATCTCTCCTTATCAGATGTCTTACCTATCCTTTCTCTCATGTGCTCCCCATTCTTCCTGTGCCTCTCTCTCTCTCACTGTTAGAGAACATTGCATATGTCTTTCTCGGGCGTAGCTGGAGTAAACAAGCTGAGTGCTTTTGACCTTTTCCATTCTGAAAAATGATACAGGCAATGTGGGTGTGTTTGGGGAAAAAAAACATAAAGAAAGCTTTAAAGGAATAGTTCAGGCAATAATAAAATGTACACAATGTCCCTTGTAACCCAAAATGTACTCAATCAACTGAAACATGCTTTGTGTCTGAAGTTTACTTCATTAGTCTTGAGCTGGAGCTTCAAGGCTAATGTAGCTCATAAGTGATAGAAGCATAGCCTCCTGTTTAGCATATTGTAAGTCTTCTTCATGTCTAAATATGGTGAATAAAGTATTAATGTGTTAATGGCCTAGTGAAAGCCCAGCCCTCAAACATCAATCCTCAACCCATTTCAGAATCTGTGGACTTGAAAATTGGACTTGAAAATTGAAAAATTTGAAAATTGCTGTTCATCATACAATCACATGGTCTCCATACAATCTGACAGAACTTGTACAATTTTACTAAGAGGAATGGGCAAAAAGATCAGGATCCAGATGTGCAAAGCTGTATGAGACATATCCTAAAAGACTTTAAGCTGGAACTGCAGCCAGAGGTGGTTTTACTGAGTATTGACCTAGGAGGTTGAATATTATTTTTGGTTTAATTAAGCTTTCTGTCACAATAAAAACATTTAGGTTTAGGTTCAAACTTTACTTAAACCTTGTTATGTAAATTAAATGGTGGAAAAATTGGGATGAGCACAGGACTGTCTCTGTGACTACAGCATGAGTTGTTAGGTCCAATATTACAATATCTAGGTGAAGCAAGTGAGGCTTTGGCATAAACTGTTTTTAGAGAAGTGCAAATCTTTAGGGCACCCATGTGGGAGAATCCACAGAACAGACAGTGAGTCAGAAGTGCAGAAGTTCCAAGAAGAAGAGGTATTAGGATGAATCAGGCAGGCCTGGCAGGTCTGACATCACAGGAGTACACATATTGCTTGACAGAGAGATAACAGAATATTGGGCATACCCTTATCCCATAGTTGTTTAAAATATTTTTTGTTATAAGAGAGTGAAAGTGGTGACTCATTAGGACACATTAAGCAGGTCAAGAATTTTTCAAACCTTGTGCTAACACTCAACAACCTTGGGCTCCTCTAAGCAGCTAACTGGGGATCTAAAAAATAAAGCTAACTGATGCCTAAGAAACAGGGAAAGGCTATATAAACATATCAAAGCACTTCCAGCTCCCCTGCCTGAAATATCATTAAGAATTCACAGTTACCAGGAACTGTAAATGTCAAAACAAGATCTGGAAGACCCAGAAATCCTTTAAATAGACCTGCCAATATGTTGGGCAGAAAGGCAATGCAAAATCCCCATGACACTAAGGATCCGCGGGAAGGTGTGTAGCTCAGACAAGAGTGGCAAAACACTGTTCTACTGTGCAGCATTGCTTACACAAACATGATCTGCATGGAAGAGTCATCGGAAAGAAACATCCTGACCTCATCACAAAATTCAATGGCTGGTGTAGGCAAAACAATATCTAGATAAGCCAGAGGCATGTTGGAAGTGCTGTAGACTGATACAATAAAAATGGAATTCTTTGGCCAAAAGTATGTTTGGCGAAACATAGGAGTAGCATTTGATGGGAAAAAAAGCACAGTTTGCCAACTGTTAAGCATGGAGGTGGATCTATTATGATTTGGGATTGTGTGGCAGTCAGTGGCAAAGGGAATATTACAGATGTGAAAAATGGATTCTGGTAAATATCTGCAAATTCTGGAAGTGAATGTGACACAATCAGTCAAGAAACTAAAGCCAAAAAGAGACTGACAGCAGGACAATGATCCAAAACATATATCAAGAAATGACCCTCACAATCTCCTGACTTGAATATCATTTAATATATACGTAGAAAGACTGCAAAAAGCATTTGCAAGCTGTGATACTGGCGAAAGGGGGCGTTACTAAGTACTGACTTAGTAGGGTGTCCAAACTTTTGCACATGCCACAGTTATTACTATTTACCTGTGCATTAACATTTGCAGAAAATGTTCTTTTTAAGTAATTTTTTTTTGCAGAGATTATGCTTACTTCTTTTCACTTCAAAAATCAACAAAATATGTAATTTGGCCAGGGTCACTCAAACCTTTGGATACATTAAAAGTAAAAAGGAAATAATGAAAGAGTATCATCCATCAAATGTGTCTTTTTTTGGTGTTCCTTTAAAGTAAAGCTCTGGTAACGTGATTTCAAGTGATGAATCATCTTCTTGATACTAAAGATTTGCCACTTCATTTGATAACCATTTCCCAATTATCTCAAACGCAGTGCAGACACTCTACTAATTCGAGTTTCTGTGCGAAAATGTTGCATATAAAAAGCTGTTAGCAGTTTCCATTATGGTCGATAATTGAGCATAAAAAAAGGCAGAGTGTACGGGAAAAATGTCACTTCAGTTTCTATGGTTGGGGTTAAGTGAGGAACTAGCATAAGCAGATGGCTAATTCTTATTCATACATGCGGTCTGTTAGCATCACCTATACTCAGTGTAGCCCCGCCCAACACAGACCACTGAGTAGAAAATAGCAGAAAGAAAAATAATTCAGAAATCTTTCCACTGAAAGGACCAACATTGTTTTCTCTTTAGCTAATTATACAAAATAAATAAATAATAAAATGAGAGAGGCTTTCATGGATTGAATCCTAGAGAAGAAATATACAAAAGAGAGGCTAATTTCTATCTAAAATATATAAATGCATTTTCAAAACCTCAACACAGTAAAGTGAAAAAAAGGCTTCATTCTACAAAGAGGAGCAAAATGATGATGCCATCAAAAGACCACCAGTCGGTCACACAGTAAAAAACCTATAGCCATATAAGCTATAAGCTATAGCCCGTATCACATGTAAGGGACACTTGGGGTTATGCTTTTATAGAAAAGTATTCAGCAGCAAGGTGATGTCATGAACTGTTAATGTTAACACCCTCAAGTTGATTATTTTTATAAAATAGTACATCCCATTTGCAACAGATTTTTAATTAATCAAAGACCAGCACACTGCTTTAACATGTTTTATATGTTTATAGTTATGTTTAATGTGGTGGAATGTCTGTGAAACAAATTATCAGCAGCTATAGCACTAGTATTAAATGTTTTCTGTCTCTTGAAGTTAAGAAAACGACAATGCAGCTTGCCATGTTACAGAGAAAATGCAAAGCACATACCTCTGCCCTGAAGACTTTCCTGTGTCAGAAAACTAAAGTTGCAGCTTTATTTCTGACTGGTACAAAGCACTGACACTCTTGACTCCTTCCATAAATGTTAAATAAATGTCTCATCAGTAAACTTCACCATGTCAATGACCGCACACATCTTTCAATCGCTTTTGTGTAACGACCACCATACGACGTCTTTGTGAATGAGATGTTACTATAGAAATGATCACGTTAGAGCGGTGCATTAATATAAACATGTGATTTTAGTTAGCATACTACTTTCTATAACGAGAGTCTCGAACTAGTTCATGGAAAAGATTAGAAAAGCAACCAAATATTCTTGATCAAGCGGACTAATTAAATAGCATACCTGTAACTACGTTATGAACTAAAATCCCCACGAACCCAAACAAAAAAATAAAATAACATATAAATGTGTTTAGGTTTAGGTTACCAAGCGCTTCACAGCCACACAAAGTTTTCCCATTTCCAGTAACATTTTGGTCACTGCCTCTGGCTACCTCCCAAACCACACACTCGTGTACTAAATAGCATGTCAAAACAGCACGGAAATACCATTTAGTACAGTGGCAGGTGGCTCAGGACTGCAACATACCCTCCCTATGTCATCATTTATTCCTCATTCTCGGTTTCCCTTTTCTCCTTTACAACATCGTCTCTTTTACACCTCATACATTAATAAACTGTACCAAACCGCATACTACTGTACTACTGAATATTTCACTAGTTTGTGAAACCTGTACAATTTGGCCATCATTTTTATTTACCTAGCATGCTAGCTGTTCAGCAGCCATAACAAAGCTTTCAGTGATAAGTTCGTTAAACATCTACGCAGACAGAGTATGAGAAATTACGGTGAGTATTCCAGTGCTTTCAGCTTGACATGGACTCCAGTAGAAATGTTTCTATTTAATTAGAAAATGTCACGTTTCTGATGTTTTTGCACCCAACAACGACTTTGTGTGTGTGTGTGTGTGTGTGTTTGTGTGTGTGTGTGTGTGTGTGTGTGTGTGTGTGTGTGTGTGTGGTTGATGCACGTTACTCAACCAGCAGTGGCCTGTAAGGCCGTAAACCACACTTCAGAGCTGTAGTTAGAATATAAGGAAGCTGTGAACATTAGGTTTTTAGGATTCTTATGAGACATGAATAATGAAAATGAAGAACCAACTGACAAATCGGCACCAGAATCACTAAGCACATCACAAATATTTCAATATAAACATCCATTCCTTTAATAAACCTTTTGTTATACAATAGTCTCATAATGAGGAAATATTAGATAATTCTGTCTATATTATAAGATATTCAACCCACACAAATTTGGCTAGGGGAAAAAATCACTACAGAATTTTTCACCATGCAGGACTAAGCCTATAATTGAGATTCAAACTGCTGCGTTTAAATGTGAATTTTTTTTTTTGTTTGTTTCTATTATTTTTAACACAGGATGCACATACAAAACACATGCCATTCTCTTACTTGACAGTGCACTTTAATGCCACATCAGACACACTTTACTCTCTCAAATCCTGTTCGGGTTTAGTTATTCCTTTTAAAATTCCTCTATAAACAGGTGGAAAAAAACATACACACACACACACACACACACACACTGTTTGGGGGAGTGAGTGAAGGAGGATTCCTTAAGCCCTTGTTGATCTGCTTTGCCAAGGATATCTGTATCGATCAAGCAGAGTGTCAATCACACCGTTCAATAGACTATTTATGTACAGAGTGTCACCTTTGAAAAAGTAGCCAAGATGAGTAGCTGAAAAGGGCAAACCGATAACACTGAAACTTTAACCCTTTATTCTCTTTTCTAGTCAAAGTTCAGATTTTTTACTCAAACTAAAAGAATGCTGATGACACAAACAAAACATGAAGTCATTATTTAAATCCCATGTTTCTCAAAGGGGCTGTGATTTTATTTTTAATTTTACAGTGGTGAAAATCACAACCCATCATTTTCTAAGTTAGTACATTTATTGTTGAGTTGTTATAGGTATCAGCATGTTTATCTGGTGACTTTATTTAATCCAAACCTCATAAACGCAATAACAAGCCAGCTTATAAATGATGTCAGCTTGTCTAGTTTAATAAAAATATGACTTGGGAGTGGAAATGTCAGGAATAAAAGGCCCTTTGGCTGCAGCACACGTCAATATATTATTGTACACAGTTAAATAATCAGTCTACTGTTTGAATCATTGGATTATGATTCATAATCATTCACTGACCTTATTATAGTTAACATGACTTCTTATAGAGGGAAAAAATGACAGTGGTCTATATTTTTAATCAATTAGATGAAGAGAAGACGAATTGGACATTTTAAAAATATGTTACAGCCTGGAACATTGCGAATAGTGAACACTACAACAGGGTTAAATGTGAGCTCTGACCCAAATCAATCAAAAGCATCAGTCACACAAAGTTCTGTTTCTGCTCAATTGTATGTGTGTGTGTGTGTGTGTGTGTGTGTGTGTGTGTGTATGTGTGTGCATGGTGTGTGTGTGTGTGTGTGTGTACATGAATATCTTATGCCTTGACTTTTTCTGATGTCAGTGTCAACAAAGGCTTAGTCAGAGCCAGGAAAAGAGGACCTCAGAGATACTAAGTGTCTCTATGCCAGCCACGTGTCTCTAACCAATACAATCACCCTAAAGTGGTATAATATTGTGTAAAATATTTATTTTTTAAAATCTTTGTGTTGTACCAAACATTGTATTGATGAAGACACAATGTAACAAAAAAAAACTCTGCTCAAACACCAGCTGAACTTCACTCACTGCTGAACTAGAAATTTGAGAGGCAGAGTCAGACCTTTTTTTTTTTTTTTTTTTTTCCCTTTTTTACTCAGGTCCTCAGTTACCATCCAGAATTAATTGATGAGTCACTGGCAAAAACTGACTTTAGTATGACATCTCTTATTTTATGAAATTTGGATTTCAACCAGTGTTTTTGATGAAAACCCATTGTTTTACCCTTAACATACACATAAGTAAACTGTTTTCATTTTCAAATTAAATCTTTTCTGCCAAAAATTCCAGGAATGCCATAATGTATGTGTTTTAAGGGTATGAAGCAAACTTAAATTGTCTTCAGAAAGTGTCGAAGGTTGCACTGGTCAGGTTCACAGTGGATCTGGAGCCTATCCCCAGGACACTTGGTGTAAGGTGGGCATACACCCTGGTCAGTCCGTCGCAAGGCACCATGCACACACATTCACACCTTCTGGTTCTTTGTTGAGGGCCATCTCAGAGCTGACCTAAAATTCTAACGAGCACACTCTGATGAAAGCCCTCTTGTGTGTCACTCAAGCAGAACTAAACACAACAGTGGAAGAGGTGAGAATCAGGATTGTTCATGTACAAACCCACTCAGTTATATATCACTCAGGTTCTGATGTACACCCCTTTTGCTTTTGATGCTCTTGAAGAAGTCTTATGTGTGTTTCTGCAATTCATCACTTTTTTTTTTTTACCTTATGGTAAAGAGGGGTTAGTTATGGTTGATTACACAAAGATGAACCACTTGTCTAATCAACCCCATCTAACCCCCTTTAAAGAAAAGAGGGACCCTAAAAGAATGAAATGTGTCCTGAATAATATTTATTTGAGCAAGAGGACCAAGTACTGCAACCTGCCAAGAAGCCCAAGTGCCAGTGCCCCAGTTGCTTGAGTTATTCAGATTGTCCCTTTGGTGAAACCCTTAAAGACTATATGTAGACCATATCTCTCCAAAGAACCCTTGAAAATGGTGATGTCTAGGTTCTGGTTATTTCTTTCTCCAGTCTGACCATTCACTGCGCAGTCATGTACTTTCTGATGTTGACCTTTGCCTGGCTGAGTATTGACCATGAATATGAATCCACCCATACTGTCTACTTGTGTCTTGACCCTTATGGTAGTAGGGTGCAAGTCTACGAGGCTTGAAAGAGCCCTCAAATATGTCTGACCCCAATCTTACTGTGACCTTACTTGTTTTATTTTTCACCCTTTCTCCCTGCAATGATGCGGAATCTTCAGCTCAAACAGACACTCTGCACATGCACACTGCTCTGCATCTAGAGCAGCAGTGTATCCTATGTGTTGGTCCTGCAGTGCAGATCAGATTTGAAATCCTGTTCCATATTAACAGAGGATGACATCATAAGGTTTGGTGTCTGGGATTTGGTATGCCGCCATTTTCACCCATCCCCAAACTCAATGGTCGCTCACTAAAATAACACTGGGCCTGTTGAAATATCAAGATAACCATCATATATATATGTGTGTGTGTGTGTGTGTGTGTGTGTGTGTGTGTGTGTGTGTGTGTGTGTGTGTGCGCGTGTGTGTGCGTGTGTGTGTGTGTATCCTGACAGGTTATCTTTCATCTCCTGTGCTACAGTTTTCTTCATTCTACATTAGTTCTGCCGAGTTTGCAGTCAATACAATGTCAAACAGCTGCTAATCAAATTTCCCTTCTCTTTCCTCACAGTCTGTTCCTCAGTCCTCAAACTTTTCAGCAGAAACATACTCTCAACCACAGGAGTGAGGACCATGTAGCTGAAGCAATTTCCCCAGAGATTTACATACTCAGTTTTCCTTCAATCTAATTCACTAGCAAAGTAAAGGAAGGCAGCTCTATCAGATGACGAGATGGAGAAATAAAATGTAATCTGTACATATATAATCTAATAGTAGAATTGTAATATTTGAAGTTTTTATTGCATGTGTGTTAAGGGTTTTATTTACAATTTTGGAAATTGAAGCCATATCACATCTGAGCAATGCCTTCTAGTTAAGCCGAGCTCCTTGAGTCTATGGTGATTGACTTGATTTCCTCATCTAACGCTCATATAACCCTGATCTAACCCTAATCTAGCAGTCATGACATTACTCCGTCAGCGCTTCGCTCGAGTAATGGAACAATACTTAAGATGACCAACGGGACTTAAGCAAGCGGGGACTGGGCATGGGAAAGTCATTTTCCTTTATTTTTATGGTCTCTTAATGACAAACACTTGATACTGGCAGTTAATACACTTCTCTGTGTCATTATTTCCCTCAGCTAATCAAACCACACTGTATTAGATGGGCATCAGTGAAGACTACTTGAGAAATACAATTTGACAAAAGCAGTTTTTGGTAGTGGATTTATGTTTGGTGTAGTATATGATGATAGGACTGTTCAAATTCTCATATTTACATGGATGATTTCACATTTGGGGAAATTTGTGTTCCCACTGAATTCACATTTACAAATTACAGCAATAAAACCTATCTATAGCATTTCTGTCCCAGACCACTATAAGCACAACTGACCTTGAAATATCATCATGAGAAATGATTCAAAAATCTTTTTTTTGTACATCAGTGTCTGAATCCATTTAACATCTCACGCTTGCAACTTCTTTTTCCATGACTCATCCATTATAGGTTATGAAAAATGTACATTTGTGTCTCCCAAAAATTTACTCCACCCTGTGAAATATCTGGAATATTCCACAAGTCACATGTTCAGCAGGAAGCTGCATCATCTGAATTTTCTGACGATTAGATTAGATTAGATTCAACTTTATTGTCATTGTTCAAAGTACATATACAAAGCCAATGAAATGCACTTAGCATCTAACCAGAAGTGCATAAGTGGCATATTTACAATAAATTACAAATAAGGATATATAGATATGAGGGTGATATGTACAGGGGAATGGATGACTTATGTACAGGAGGTGCAGTAGGTATTATAAATAGGGATAAATGTGTTCTATATATGTATGTACAATCAGTGTACAGTGGTGAAGACATGTTAAGAATATAACAGGAATATGAACCGGATATACAAATGAATATATACATACATACATATTATATATATATATATATACATATATGCATGTATGTAAGTACAGTAGTGCAAAAAACCGCATTATAATGAAGATCATGTGAAGAAGAAGAAAAGTTCTTTATTTTCAATGATATTGTTATATTGACTGTTATATTGTTATATTGTTATATATTGAACCCTGTGAACTAAATTATACACTGAAAGTAAATAATTAATAAAAACAATTATGCAAATAATTAGAATGACAGTAATGTCTTCATGCCATTAGCATGGGTGCTAGTTAACCACATTTGTTTTGTATTTGCTAGATATATGCTAGATATATTATATAGATAAAAAGAAAATCTCACCCCTGTTACTCATTTAAGAGAAAAATGCAGAAGCTTTTTTTAAAATGAGATTTGTTTAAATGTAAATGTCATCAATGTGTCATTGAAACACCCACAATGCTCATTCAAAAATCTCATAATAGACTATAAAAACATGCCTTTAAAGGGAGTTTAAATGCTAAATATACCTGAAAAAGAAAGAGCTCTGAATAAAATAGTGATATGTATGGTGTTTTTATGAATTTCTATTTATAAGACTTGTGTCAATATTGTAATTAAACATATAAAAAGTAATTAACAATTTTTAACTCTTACTGGAGTTGCTTATTTTCTGTGGCTGAATCTCTAATAGTGTTCTATTGGGGATATACTGTAATTGTAGTGAGCGTATGAAGTGAATAGAAAGCTATTTAGTGGCTCTGTGGCAGAGCTTTTATTTAAACTTACAACCTTCGGGTCACTAATAGAGAACCTTAGCTGCGGAACTGGCACTGGCCTGCCTACACATTTACTTAAAGTACAGAACATGTCAATAGGAATGATCTTTTTTTTTTTTCTTTTTTTTTTAGAATTATTTGTGAATATCCAGTGGCCCCTGAAATCAGATTTTCCCATCAATGGAGCAATAAATCATCTGAGACAAAAAGAGCAAACAAGGTCATTCACCAATGAAAATGTTACATACAGTATACTGTATATTTACCAAACCTGACTGATTTTGTAGCTCTCAAATTGTGTTCCTTCTTTTTATTCCATATATAACTGGCCTTCTCAGATCAACATGGGGGAAATTATAATCAGCTGTTTTCATAAAAGAAAAGACCTTTGCCGGTAACTAATGGCAACTAACAGCTAAAAGAAAGTTAACGTCCCATGGCATCTCTCACACTCCTGACACTAATGGCCTGATCACATTATTACATTTTTATGTAGAGCAAATGTAACGCCTAAAAATATCTGTAACAATCATCACTTAATGTGTGAAGAAACATTCATGTTATTTGAAGGCTGCAGGATTTTGAAAGTGCTTTTCACATTCAGGTAAGAAAAAAAAAAAAATTGTTCCGGAACAAGACGTGTGTTAGATGTAATAGGCACATGGAGAAATCATGATCGAAGTGATTTTTTTTTTTTTTTTGAAAGCTCGACAGGGAGGCATTGTTCATCAGAATATAGGACATTTCTGCTCAGTAATAAGTTTTTCCAGGTTCACTGTTTTTCTCAGTATTGTTATTTTTCTCACCTGTTAACCACTTCAAAATTTCATTCAAATTTTAGGGACATTTTGTTAAAGCATGTAGCTGTGGGTCAGACGGTGAGGTTTTTTTTTATTATTATTTTTTTTTAATAAACTTTTTCAGGAATAGGGTCTAATGGGGTTTTGCATTTTGCGTGCAGAGGAAAAGGAACATCCACTCAGTGAATCCCCTCTTCTTCTTTTTTTTATTTTTTAATCGAACTATTTTCTTCTTTGTTCTTTTTTTTTTCTTAACTGTTTCTAAAATGTGCATTGTTGTGCACATTTTACGCATGTGAATGAGATTTTATGTCCTTGCGACGAGGGCAGTCGTCTTTTCTTGTTTGGCAGACCTTCAACTTGGAATGAAGCATAGCACTCGCACAAATCTACACCTCTGCCGTGCCACAACGCCAGCAGCATGCAAATAGAAGCTGCTTTCCAATTATTATTTGCATTAAACATTTAAAAACATATGCTGCATTTGAAAACTCACTGTTCCCTACACGGGAAAAGCCGCTGCATAGGGCACTGATATTTACAACTGAAATAGTGAAGATTTCCTCTTTTCCAAGCTTACGTCCCTTTTTATTTCCATCCCTTCATTTTTGCTTTCCATTGTCCTTATTCCTGACCTCATTCTATCATTCCATAGCATTCAGAGATTCCTGGCTCCATAGATTCTTTGTCCTTTTGCTTTCTTTTTGTGATTTACATGCTCCCAGTGTCTTAGTTTCTCTTTCCTATTTTTGCCTTGTCTTTGTTTCCTTTTTCCCAGTTCCCTATTTACTTGTTCCCAAATTTCAGTTTTCCCTAGTTTCCTTCTTTCCGTGTGCCTGATTCTTCCCCAGTTTCCTTAGTTTCCTTGTTTCTCTGTTGCCTAGTTTCCAGTGCTTCTAGTGTCTAGTGCCTCCATTTTATAAGGTGTTCTATATTCTCCTTGTTCCCTAGTTTTCTTGTCCTTGTTTCCTTTTTCCCTTGTTCCAAGTTCTCTAATTTATTTCTCCTCCGGTTTCAATTGTTCCCTAATTTCCTTGTTTCTACGTGTCTCAAGTTTAGTCGTTTCCCTGTTTCCTAGTTGCCAGTGTTTCTAGTATATTTTACAGGCGTTCCATATTTTCCTTGCTGCTGATTTTTTTGTCCTTGTTTCCTTCTTTCCATGATTCCAGTGCGCCAAGTTTGTTTCTTCACAGTTCCTGTTACCTTTATACCTCCATAACCTCATTTTAATCCTCCCTAGTCTCCAGTACCCTTAGTGTCATTATTCACTCATTTCTTTGTCCTTCTTCCACTGTCTGTTAGTTCAAGTATCTGTAGTGCTCTTTTT
>CM040976.1:25083623-25102640 GCA_022985145.1 Pangasius djambal | reverse complement strand
GTGTGTGTGTGTGTGTGTGTGTGTGTGTTTAAGTCTCCCACATTCTTGTTATCCAGTGGGCGTTTTCCCTGTAATTAATACAGAGCTTTTCCAATCAAGGAAGAGGGAACAATCATGAAACTTATTGAGAGGAGAGACAGCAAGAGGGAGGAGAGGAGCTGCAGCTGGAGAGAGAAGATGGAAATGGAGGTCTCATGCTCTCGTAATAACTAACCCCTCCTGTCTGTGTGTGTCCCTGTGGGGAAGCAGCCTGTGTGTGTGCGTGCATGTGTGCGTGTGTGTGTGCTCATTATGATCCCGATGCACTGCTACTCAAATCAACAAAATTAAAATTTCTCCTTTTCAATTTACTTCCTGAGACGAAAATGTCAGCAGACAAAAGGCTGTCTGTGTATCTGTCTCTCTCTCTCTCTCTCTCTCTCTCTCTCTCTCTCTCTCACACACACACACACACACACACACACACACACACATACCCCAAAAGAAGGAGATGGAAAGTAATAGAGAGACTTTGATCCTGCATTGTTTCATAATTAATTTTACACACACACACACACACACACACACACATTATATATATATATATATATATATATATATATATATATATATATATATATATAAACAAGACATTATCTGTCTCATACACGATCTTGGTTTCTCTTTCTCTCACTCTCTCTGTACGCCTCTCTCTCCCTCTCTCTCTCTCTCTATCTCTCTGTGAAGTCACTGTGTTTGTTATACAGACTTTCTATCTATCTATCTATCTATCTATCTTGATGTGTGCAGGTTCAGAGAGAGCAGAACACAGTTCCACTGCCTTCCTGTTTGCTCTCATTAACGTGCATGGGTGTGTGTGTGTGTGTGTGTGTAGCATAATGCAGATTGAAACATGCAAGGTGGGAAAGGCAAAGACAGAACAAAAGAGTGAAAATGCAGACATGTATAAGGGAACTTTAGTGAAGTGTATGCTGCAATATAAGGGTTAAATAGTTTAAGTCACCCAGGAAGTTCAGGGGCAACAGAAAAGTGTTTGACTCTTCATCAGAAGATCATGAGTTCGAAACCTGATGACGCAGGAGTCCAGAGAGATGTTCTCTGGGTGGGAGGGACAGCATTACTTTCTCTCCCCTGTCAATCACAGTAACACTAACCAATCATGGGCACCTGTGAGCTCATGCACTGTATATGGAAGAGGGTAGTTAGCGCTTTCCTGCCCTATAGTGGTGCATTGTTCAAAAAAGATGCAGTGGCAGAGCTGCACCTGTCTTGGGGGAAGCCTGTGTTTGTTCTTACTCTCCCTGGTTGGCAGCTGTCATCCGATAGGGGAGAATTAGCGAGTGGGTGGGAAATAGACATTGAGAAAATGGGATTTAAAAAAAAAAAAGGACTACAAATATGTGCACTAGGTGTTATCAAACACAAATCTTCAGCTGATCCTTTTATTTAATTCAACAATGAAATATATGTAAGTCCTTAATTGTTATGGTTTTCTAATGACTACCACCTGATCATGACTATCCAAAGAACCCTTGAGGAATTGTTCTCCATATGCGTGATCATCCTTTCAACCATCTGCTTGTATTATTTGGTAAATTTAAATCTACCATTCTAAGAGATCTTTTAGGCTGTTTATTTGTTTATTTATAATCATTTACTGCTATTATCTTATTGTTACTGGTATAAGGGTCAAATGACTTTTTTTTTTCTAAAGCAATGCCTGTGCATGATCCTGTCACACTTCTACCACTGTGGCTTCTCTCGTCTTACAGACCTGATTACTCGATGCTCTACTTCTGTACTTTCTGCTGTTGTGGATGGTGCCACATGAATACTCTAAACATTTGCATGTCCCACAAACAGTTGTTCCCAAATCCCGTGCTTGCTTCAGTGAATCCTCTCACCTGCAGGATACAGTAGATTTGTATATAAGAACTACTGCTGTAAGCATAAAGACTGTCCTGTCCTCGTCCCAGGACTCTTATTCACAATATACTCATACTGACCATCGCTTCGCACACACTCAGTACTGTTTGGCTTCATTCTTCTGGTTTCTCTCAAGAGGTCATGTCAGAGTTTTTCTTGCCCCTGTAAGTTCTGACTTGCTCATTAGGGATCGGAATCTACATCTGGATTTCTGTAAAGCTGCTTGTTTCTTTTCTTCTTCTCTAACATACAGATGAAGTTTATCATTTGTATTTTCATCTCAACCTCTGCTTTCTCTTTTATTTTACCCAGTTGTATTCTTAACACTTGAATAATCAGAACACACCACTTGGTGAAAAATACTGGAGTCTGGTTGGAGAAAATGGAGCATGTCTATAAATCAGCAGGAGTGACAAAGAGTTGGGTATGAGAATGGTAAATACAAATGATTGACGGTTTAGCTGTAAATGAGTTATAAGAGAGGACACTGGTTTAGTATATTTCTATTTATTAAACAGTATTAAACACCGCAGCAGATCTAAATGAACATGTTTTCTTGTACATGCCACGAGAGCGTGTAATGCTGTTTGACGGTTTTCTTCTCCAAAGTCATTTTACTCAGATCCTTATTTCCATTTGAAGCAAAAGTACAGTTTGTGGACACCTGCCCAGTACATGCATACAGTATGTGCTTGTTGAACATCTCATTCCAGATTTAGTCCCCCTTTGCTGTTATAATAACCTCCACTCTTCTGGGAAGGCTTTCCACTAGATTTTGGAGCACGGCTGTGGGGATTTATGATCATTCATCTACAGGAGCATTAGTGAGGTCAGGCACTGATGTTGGGTGAGGAGGTCTGGCTGTTCAAAGGTTGAACACAAAGGTGTTCAGTGGGGTTGAGGTCAGGGCTCTGTGCAGGCCACTCGAGTTCTTCCACTCCAATCTTGGCAAACCATGTGTTCATGGATCTCGCTTTGTGCACAGGGGCATTGTCATGCTGGAACAGGTTTGGGCCTCTTAGTTCCAGTGGAGGGAAACTGTAATGTAACAGCTTACAAAGACATTCTATACAATTGTGTGCTTCCAACTAACAATTTGGGGAAGAACTACATGGGTCAGGTGTCGTCAGGTGTTCCACAGCCTTGCTCATAATCTGCATATTTTTGCTTTATATCCAATGTTTATGTACAGTATATGGTTCTTGTTTCATGATTTTGAACGTGTGTGTTACACATTTTCAATAAAAATCTGCACTTGCATCTACTGCCTCTACAAAATCCCTGACAGAAAGCTTGACCAAAAATGGATGCAGCAGATTTGTTTCAGCACATGTGGGCCCAGGGTGAACAAATCCGGGAGAACCAGAGGCAGCTCGACCTGATTGGGACCCTTCTAGACCAACTTGTGGCTAGGCCTGACCTCATGCACCTCCTTGGGGAATTTTTTTGGGAAGGGGGCTCCCGGTCTAGTTGGAGCCATCTCCCACCCTCCCTGCCCCACTTCGGATGTTGCTCTGCCCTCATGCTCCGCCTTGGATGTCGCGCCACCCTTTGGATATGCGGAGGAGATCACTCTGCCTGGTTCCTTCCTCTTTAACTTGTTTCGTGTAGCTCGAGCTGCGCATTAAAGGGGGGGTTCTGCCATGGTTATGCCAATATTGGCACTTGACTACATTACGCATCAGCCCCTTCATGTCACATGACCTTGTCACATGTCTAACCCGAGCACTCACACATGTTCCTTGTTACCCGTAATCAGCACCCCTACTTAAGTCCTGGTTTCTGTATGTTTCATTGTCAAGCTTTGTTGCTGTCATGTGTTCCACTGCCACAGTTCTTGTTTCACAGTTTTGGGTGTTTGTGTTACACTTTTTTCAATAAAATCTGCCCTTGCATCCGCTGCCTCTACAAAATCCTTGACATATTGTGATATTGACTGACAGGTCACTTTTTTATAGATCAACTCTATTACACAAATCAAAGATTGAACATAATTTATTAAATAAACATATAATTAGTATGTTCTTAATGTTCTCATGCCATTAGCATGTATGCTAGTTTGCTAGTTCACTGCTCAACCCTGTTACCAATTTAAGAAAAAAATGCAGCCTTTGCCAGCAATTAAACCCTGTAAGAAATTAGATTTTCTGGCCAGAGATGGTTAAACTCATTTTCTCAAATGATTAAATGCATGTTTTCAATTCAACATTGAAGAATGACATTTACAGTTGTTAAAGGGCACCACAATCATGGAATCACCCCTAAAACAATAACTAGAATTATGGAAATATTTGTCTTAATATTCTTCGTGTTTATATGTATACTTTACACTCAAAAACAGATAAGCATGACAAGGTCTTAGCACCATACAGTAGAAAACATGCAGCTAGCAAAAATTGTTATCTGGTTAGCTGAGTCATTGTCTTAGCGCTCACACATGGTGCATCTTTTTAGCTCATGTATACAGAATAGTGTAATTAGTGATCTCTTCCTAAGATACTTAGATACTAGGTAGAAAGTTTATTTACACTTTATCTTCCTATCATCGTTGTAATGATCATTAAGTACAGATTCATTTTGAGGCTTGTATTAGAGAAGATTTATGCCATCTTGTTTGTGGCGTGAATTTAAATAATAAAAACGTTTTAGGCAGAGCACTCAGATGTTTGGATGCAATTCAGTGCACCGTAAAGCTCCATATAAGTGTGTGTGTGTGTGTGACATCAGAGCTATATTAAAGAAAATTCCATACACACAGCTGGGAAAATTTTAGTTACTATATCCCACCACCAAGTGTGAGTTCATAGGTCATCACTATGGTGATTGAGCAGTACCAGCCCCTGGGCCTTTTTGGCCCATAATGAGCTGTTGGATCAGCACTGAGGTTCCTCCCTTATATATTACACTCCTACATTATTAAACATTAGTGACCTGCTCAGCCCTACCCAAAATGAGCTTAACTCTCTCACTGCTGGGATAAAATAAAGAAAAAGAAAAAAAAGGAATTCATATCAGTGTGTTCACTGCCTATGTTTATCTCTTTAGATTCATTTCAACATCCCCCAATCGATCATCTCAGTGCTGATCAATGTAAACAGAATTTTGGTGGCACATTCTCTAAGGCTACGCTGATGCAACAAGCCTAACTGCTCAGTTCCCAATTTACTGCTCAAATCAGATTTTTCTTTAGGTTGCCCATATGATGCTGCGTGTAAGTAAACGAAGCTAGTGCCTGCAAACATAAAATGTTTTTTGGTGCTAATGTGCAGTGGATGTCGCAGACACATCTTTAAAAAACACATCTTATTTAGAGAAAATAAGCAGATTTATAAAAATGTAATAGTTGATATGACATGGTGTTAAAGTACTCTTGATGTTGATGTTAAAGTACTCTTATTAGCTTTTAAAACTCGTAACATTGCACCTGTGTATTTAGAAGAACGCCTGAAAGATTACACCCCAAATCTTTTTTTTTTTTTTTTTTTTAAAATCAACAAATGCTGGCTTCCTTAAGGTTCCTTTAAATAAGAAGAAGCTTGGTGAAGCTGCTTTTAGTGTCCATGCTCCCAGGATGTAGAGCTGATTCCCAGCGTATATCCGTAAGGCACCTTTACTAAATGTATTCAAAACACATTTATTTACCTTTAATTAGTCCTCTTGATTTTATGCTTGAAACGGATTTTTAATTATCTTGTTAATATTTAATATTTATTTTTATGTTGTTTTGCATTGTTATTGTTTCATTATTATTTTATGATTATATATATATATATATATATATATATATATATATATATATATATATATATATATATATAATTTTATTATCATATCTAACATAAGTGATCAACTGTATGGATAAAAAGCATGGCTGAAAAAAATAACTGTTGACAAATTGTTGTTGTATATTAGAATAAAACACTTTGGGACATGCTGTTATAGGAAAACAATTCATTTCAGGGTGATAAGAGTAACTCCACTTCATGTCGGGCTGCATCACACAACCCCGTCAGTGAATATTTTCCTATAACAACGCATCACAAAGTGTTTTATTCCTTCCATGAGATTATTCTATATCTATTTCTTGTTGAATGTTTACGTATATATATATATATATATATATATATATATATATATATATTCTTAAAGGCATTGCAGGAGAAAGAATATGAGGCACTGCAGGAGAAATGATTAGGAATCAAGCACTTCAATCACTAAACCAGACATTGTGAACGAGTGGGCCGCAGTTTGATTGCACACCCAGCAACATATTTTATTGGACTGATAGATGTACTTGAAAAAAATCCTGTAGCAGAGCAGGTCAAGGAGTAAAAAAACTACATATAGTTCAGTGACTCTAGTTTTCTAAACTTGGATAAGTGCAGCTTTTGTAGCAGAGCCTCTACTGCAGTTTATCCAGTCACATGCCTTTATGTCAGTTATTTAGCTGAACGCAGCTCATCGGGCCAGATACTAGCTACAGGGCTAGAGACTTTAGGTCAGAAAGGGGCGTGTTTTCACAAACTTTGGTAAGTTTTTCATTTTATTGACCCTCTCTGGTTTGAGCGAACTGACGACATGCTTAAAGAAAATTCAACAATGCAAACAATGTGTGTGTCCAGATCTTTGTTAACAATGAATTTTCTGTGACCAGAATTTAAGAAATTTAATTGAAGATCCCTGAACTAAAGGGTATATTATTTTTGTTTTGGGAGGATTAGTCCTGTTCCCCTTAGGTCAAAAGTTTAAAGAGGTTATTTTGATTAATCATTGCTGTATTACTTTATGTTTGACTGTTATTAATTCTAGATAAAGAATGACCTAGGTAAAAAAAAATAATAATAAAAAACAATGCAATGTCCAGTTACTGATAAATTCTCTACTGAAGATCAGAGTGAAGTACTCTGCTTTGACACACCTGATTGACATGGAGTGTGAAATATGCCACTACAATCTTAATTTAAAATTCACAAATGTGAATATGATTTACAAATGTGACTGTTCATGCCTTTACTTTCAAAACACTACATCCTTGGCTTATTGGCTGAAATGGTGGCAATCAAATCTTCATTTATGGCATTTGGCAAATCTGTGCTCTTTTGCTTGTCTTGAGTCACTAGATGTAGTGTTTTGAAAATTCGAATCCAAATTTGAAATGGATTGAGCCATCATATATTGAAATATTTGAAAACATTTAATTATTACAAAATTGTATATGGATCCCAGGAATGGCAAAAGAACTGAGAATTTATACTTAAGGTATACATATAATGTGTCAAAAACTTAGTTAAAAGTTGAAGTATCCAGCCAAAAATATATTAAAATGAAAAAGCTGATACTTTTAAATGCACTCAAGCATTGAAGAGTAAAAAGTATTTTTTTTAACTGATGAAATTAATGTTATGTCTTCATGTGAAAAGTAACTATTACTTATCTAAAACTGTGATAAGCTTCTCAAGCTTCTCAAGCTTTTCATTCTCAAGCATCTACACTGTTTTGCCTGAAAACATAATTCAACCTCTGCACATTTGCTGTCACCTGCATTACTAATGCTACATAGTTTGCTAATTAAACAAATCAAAAGTGTCATAAATAAACAAAAATTGCCATTAGCTAGAATATGAATTGCTACCTAGCCAATTTATGTTAGCTTCTGGAGTCAATGCCAGTCTTAAGTGCCATTAGCAAAGAAAACAAGCTAACTTTGTTAAATCTAGCCAGTTAACTGTCTATATTTATAGGAGTCTTTGCTTACTCCAACATATTGAAATATTTTAGTGAGGTAGGTCCAGGGACGCTCATAACCAAGTTCCACACTGCAGTTCAGTGGCTTATCCATACGGAAAAGCACACGGATATCTGTAGCGTTGACTACATTGCGTAACATATGACAAATTGGCATAAAGATTTTACTAGGTTGATGAACTTGGTTAGATGCTAAACCGAAATGTACGTAAAATGCATCAGGACCTATTCGACCGCTAGCATACAGTCACTGGCTGGATAAGACAAGAAGACATCTTTGAGATTTATAACAAGCACTTTTTGAAGGCCTATATAAAATGTTAAGGAGTAAAAAGTAAGATTTTTATTGGAAATGGAATTAAATGAGTATTAGTATTCAATTTCCGTAATATTCGCGTAAAGTTTAAATTTGCCAAAATAGTAACCAAGCATAGCAACGAAGTACAATTACTCAAGAATTTCCCCACCCCTGGTCAACTCAAGCCAGGAAAATCTATTTCAGTTTGAATTCAACTACAAAAAACGTCATGTATACATTGAAATAAAGGCATACAAATTCAGATTTGTAAAGTTTAAACTCGGATTTCACATTTCTCCCTCCATGCTAAGACTCCAGTTAGAGTGTGTTAGAGAGAGGTTCCACTAATAGCCCATCTCTAACACCTTGTTTTGCACATTTAAGTGTGTGTCTCAGCTGATTCTGCTCATCATTACACATTTAGTGAAGATGAAGCAAGCGCCTTAGAATAAACCTTGGCACGTGCTTGTATTTGTATGGCCGAGCGCGCGGATACAGAGGAAGCACTGAGACGCAGAGACAGGACATTTCCTCCTGTAGGGGACGCTGTTGACTGGTGAATCATCCACACATCTACTACAGCAACAAGCGCGCGCGCGCGCACACGCGCACACACACACACACACGCACACGCACTACTCTGCATTTCACTTCACCGTGTGTGAAACAGACTGTGTGTTTAATCCTGGAAGATATTACAGCACGAGTTTAATATGTTTTATTCATACATCAGATCAACAAATGTCTGTTCTCTTTTCTTATATGCATATTTTATATTATTTGCACAAATCCAAACAATTTTATTCTGTATAAAATACGTGTTTATTTAGTGCAAAGACTGAGACGTGTATAATGAATGTATAATGAATGAAGCGCGAGCTCTGTGAGTTTTAGTGCTGCATCCTTGCAGCATCTCTGTGACCGTTTCATCCTTCTGTCTGTAGTGACACGGATTCCAGCCAATCAGCAACTACCTTGGCTTCTGCGTGCATCCGCGCGCCAATGGAATGACCTGGGGCGTGGCTTGTGTAATAAACCACGCCTTCGCTCGAGCATAACTCTAAGTTTAGAGGCAGAAATGCCAGTCCTGTGCAGGAGAGAGGAGCTGTGTCTGTCTCCCTGCACTCCCAGACGCGCACAGCCGCACGCGCTGCCGCGGACAGCAATGCTGGATTAGCTTTCTTTCTTTCTTTTTTTTCCACACTAAAAAAAAAAAAAAAAAATATTATAATAAATATAGTAAGAAACCTGGGAGCTAATGCAATTTATGCATCGTTGAACTTGACTCTCTCGTGCTGGGATAAAATATGGGATGTGTCTGCGCGTCTGTGCAAAACAGGTGCTTCTGAATATGAACGTATCTCCTGCATGGATTTTTTTTTCCCTTAATTTTTTTCCATTTTTAATTTTTTGTTTTTGGGCGAACAGTTTCCGGACCTGCTGTTCATAACTAGCACAGGAGGGCTTTAATGTCGGAGCTCATGCGTATCAAGAGGATTTTATCAGTCACTATGCACGACCTCAAGAGTCACTAACACACACACACACACACGCACGCACGCGCGCGCGCGCGCATATAAGGGTAAGGTATGACTTTAATCTCCATGCTTACGTGTTGCGTGTTTTGAAATGCATTGATGTGTTTGTTTGTTTTGTTTTTTTTAATAATGCATGGTTGGTGACAGAAGTATTAGCCCTCGCATGTTTACAGACGTTTGCTGCAAATTCTGCGAAAGGTCCTTGAAAGACGAAGCCAGTGAAAGATGAATTGTCTTACTCAGTGCCATCAAATATAACAGGATAATACAGCGGATGTTGCTTTAATGATAGAGATATTCATGCAGTTTGCTGATTAGGAGTAATTAATTCCCAGAGAGAGTCGTTTCCCCTGCTCCTTTTTCTTAGAAAGTCTTCTTATCACTGAACTGTTAAAATTATTTAATCAATACATACAGTGTACATAATGCATATATGCACTCCAAAATGAATACAGCAAATTAGTTGATGTAGCTTCCTATAATAGAGTTGATTTATCAAACCTGTATTGTAATGTTTATTTTTAGGATCATGCTCGACTGCTCCTTATCGAAAAAGACATGGTTTCCCTGAACGCATGGCTCTGACCACATTGCAATGAGGATAACTGTTTGAAATAAAGCAGAGGAAAGACATTTGAAGTGCTGTCATGGATTTAAAGGATTTTTACCTATTGGCAACCTTTGTTGCTTGCCTGTGGCTAGATCCAGCCATCACCCAAGAGCTAATTTACTCAATCCGCGAGGAGCTGCAAGAGAACGTACTTATTGGAAATATACCAAAGGATTTGAACATCTCCCATATGAACGCTGCCAGCAACAATCTGGTTTACCGTCTGGTCTCGAAAGCCGGGGACAACCCATTACTGAGAGTAATGAGCAACACAGGAGAGATTTTTACCACCTCGAACCGTATTGACCGTGAAAAACTCTGTCCTGGCCCGTCCTTCGAGGATACTGAGTGCTCATTTGAAATCGAAGTGGTTATCCTGCCAAACGACTACTTCAGATTAATCAAAATCAAGATCATTGTGAAGGACACCAATGACAACGCTCCGATGTTTCCTTCCCCTGTGATTAACATTTCCATTCCTGAAAACACTCTCATCAACAGCCGCTTTGCCATTCCCTCTGCTACTGATCCTGACATGGGAACCAACAGCGTCCACAAATATGAACTTGTTAACGGACAGAGCACTTTTGGCTTGGATATAGTGGAGACGCAGGAAGGAGAAAAATGGCCACAGCTGATCGTCCAGCAGAATCTGGACCGGGAGCAAAAAGACACCTATGTCATGAAAATCAAAGTGGAGGATGGTGGGAATCCACAGAAGTCCAGCACTGCCATTCTTCAGGTCACGGTGACTGATGTCAATGACAATCGTCCAATTTTCAAAGAAAGTCAGATAGAAGTTCACATTCCTGAAAGCTCTCCAGTCGGGACTTCTGTCGTACAGCTGCAGGCTACGGATGCAGACATTGGGTCCAATGCAGAAATCAAATATATGTTTGGTACCCAAGTATCTCCATCCACACGGAGACTCTTTGCACTAAATGCTACAACTGGACTAATAACAGTACAGAGGCCACTCGATAGGGAAGAGACTGCAATTCATAAGCTGTCAGTTTTAGCAAGTGATGGAAGCTCCAGTCCAGCAAGAGCAACCGTAACGATCAATGTGACTGATGTAAATGATAATGCTCCAAATATAGACCTGAGATACATTATCAGTCCTACTAATGGAACCGTAATGCTGTCTGAAAAAGACCCCATTAACACTAAAATAGCTCTTATCACTGTCTCTGATAAGGACACTGATGTCAATGGCAAGGTGATCTGTTTTATTGAAAAGGATGTGCCATTTCACCTCAAAGCGGTCTATGACAACCAGTATTTGTTGGAAACCTCAGCTCTGTTGGATTACGAGGGGACTAAGGAGTACATTTTCAAAATTGTGGCTTCTGACTCCGGAAAGCCTAGTTTGAACCAGACAGCATTGGTTAAAGTGAAGCTAGAGGATGAGAATGACAATCCACCCATTTTTAGCCAGCCTGTTATTGAACTGTCAGTCATGGAAAATAACCAGCGTGACCTTTTCCTCACAACCATTAGTGCTACAGATGAAGACAGTGGCAGGAATGCAGAAATTGTCTATCAGCTTGGACCCAATGCCTCCTTCTTCGATTTGGACCGCAAAACTGGGGTGCTGACGGCCTCAAGGGTGTTTGACAGAGAAGATCAAGATAGGTTTCTCTTCACCGTCACAGCAAGAGATAATGGTACCCGGGCGTTGCAGAGCCAGGCAGCTGTGATAGTCACCATTTTAGACGAAAATGACAACAGCCCCAAGTTCACACACAATCACTTTCAGTTCTTTGTGTCTGAGAACCTGCCTAAGTATAGTACTGTAGGAGTGATTACAGTCACAGATGCAGATGCAGGTGAAAATGCAGAGGTGTCTCTCTCCATACTCAATGATAATGAGAACTTTATCCTCGACCCCTTCTCCGGAGTTATAAAATCGAATGTTTCCTTTGACAGAGAGCAGCAGAGTTCTTATACTTTCGATGTAAGGGCTGTCGATGGTGGCCGTCCTCCATGTTCATCGGTTGCCAAAGTGACCATCAATGTCATTGATGTCAATGACAACCCACCCATTGTCATCTACCCTCCATCAAACACTTCCTTCAAGCTGGTACCACTTTCTGCCATTCCGGGCTCTGTAGTCGCTGAGGTTTTTGCTGTGGATGGAGATACAGGAATGAACGCTGAATTAAAATACACCATCATTAGTGGTAATGGCAGAGGACTTTTCAGGATAGATCCTGTTACAGGAAACATTACTTTAGAGGAGAAACCCACAGTTGCAGATATTGGCCTCCATCGTCTGGTGGTCAACATTAGCGACCTTGGCTATCCAAAGTCTCTGCACACACTAGTTCTTGTTTTCCTTTACATCAATGACACAGTAGGAAATTCATCTTTTATCTATGACCTCATCCGGCGTACAATGGAGACGCCTCTGGATAGGAATATCGGCGACAGTAGCGAAACATATCAGAACGTTGACAATCTTAAAACAATCATTGCCATTGTCACAGGTGCTATGGTGGTAATCGTGGTGATATTCATTACCGTTCTGGTCCGCTGCCGTCATGTTTCACAGTTTAAAGCAGCTCAGAGGAAGAAACAAGGTGCTGAGTGGATGTCACCCAACCAGGAGAACAAGCAGAACAAGAAGAAAAAGCGCAAGAAAAGGAAGTCACCCAAAAGCTCCCTGCTAAATTTTGTTAGCATTGAGGAGAACAAACCTGATGATCCAGCTCACGAACCCATCAATGGCACCATCAGCATCCCAGCTGAGCTCGAGGAGCCGGGGATTGGACGTTTTGACTGGAACACAACACCAACCACCACCTTCAAGCCCAATAGCCCTGATTTGGCCAGGCACTACAAGTCGGCCTCACCCCAGTCAGCTTTCCACGTCAAGGCCGACACTCCAGTTTCGGTGAAAAAGCATCACGTCGTTCAGGAGCTGCCCCTTGACAACACTTTTGTCGGGGGATGTGACACTCTTTCCAAACGCTCGTCTACTAGCTCGGATCACTTCAGTGCCTCAGAGTGCAGCTCCCAAGGAGGCTTCAAGACAAAAGGAGGGACCTTACACAACAGACAGGTAAAAGAACACTTTTACTGGTCTATAAGTAGTCCATATAGCCGCCCTGTTCAGTACTGAAATGCCAGTCTGAGCCCAGTTGCTATAACTCACCTGATATGCATGCATCTTATACAAATAGGATAAAAAAAAAGCCAAAATTCTCACCAGTAGGTGTACTCATCTACTTAGTACCAAAAGCAACATGTAAGCGATGTGTGTTTGATTAGATTCGGAAAGTGTTATTCTGCATTTTGTCAACGTTCCTCATGTGTTTGTGTTTTTTATTTGCTTTTTTTTTATTTATACATGTCCAATTAAAGGCAATGATAATTCGTTTGTTGCTGAAGGAAACTTGGATATCTGTGTTGAAGTGCGAACATTACAGTGCTCTCCGGATTTGTAAAAGAAACATTTTTTTCTAGCCTGTCTACTCCGATGTCATTTTACCACCTAAAACATATGGTGATAAAAAAAACTCAGAAAATTATCCAGTATTATTCAATATTCAGTGTTGTACTGAACAAAAAGATTTCTCCCCAAGAAGCATCAGAAGAATAACCTGTTGCAATAATGTTTTTCTTTTTTTTTTTTTTTGTAACGTTGCTGCTCAGTTGCAGTGTACCTTCACTTGCTTGAACCCTTTTTTATTTGCGACTACTAGCACTGAACTCCTACTTACTTACATTGCACACCACAAAGAAGCAAACTGTTGCACAGCCGTCACGGGAAAGCTTCATGAATATTCACATAAACTAACCTAAGCCATTAAGGTAGAACCGTATCCGCTCCAAAGTGGATTAGCTGTTAATAAGTCTCAAATAACATATCTAATCCCGTTTCTTTGAAGCCTCATTAGAATGAGATGCTTGTTATGTAGCACAAATAATCTCATATTATGGAAGGAGATTGACGGGAAGCTTGGGTGGAGGGGAGGAAAGGATGGAGGGATGAAGGGATGGAAGGGAGGAGGGATTTTCTTACCTTTAGGTGGCACTGTTGCTTCATAAGACATGGATTGGCTTTGGGCCAACTTGCAGTGTGTGTGTGTGTGTGTGTGTGTGTGTGTAATGTCAAAGGAGATGGAAGAGAGGAGCAGAGCCCCCCCACCTCCAATTCTCTTTCTCTCTCTTTCTCTCTCTCTTTATCTCTATCTCTCCAGGTATCTTGGCCGTGTGTGTGTGTGTGTGTGTGTGTGTGTGTGTGTGTGTTAGTGTATTCAACTCAGTATGCAGCTCATGGCTAATGAAGGTCTGAATGCATGGCAGATTGATAATGGCATTCGCAGATGTAAGTGATAAGGCTGGACTGCTCAAAAGCACGCACACACACACACAAAACAAATGATGCACACACTCTTGGCTCAGTGGATTGGGAATTATCAGTAATTTCCTTAAGTGTGAAATATGCACAAAGAGATGCTCCTGTAATTAATTATTTAGTGCCTGAAAACCATATCATGTGTATCAATAGAAAAAAATAGATAAAATCTTTTTTTTTTACTATACAATAAATCACTCCCAATATGAGTGTGTATATGTATATAGCAATATCTATATGTGTGTATGTACATGTGTGTGTGTGTGTGTGTGTGTGTCTGTGTGTATTTGACTCATGTGTGTAATCCATAGCTGTGCATTTTAGAGCCCTAGATAGCCAACAGTGCGCTCCGAAGCTCCCGCTCCAGCAGAGCATACTCCCCAGAAGCAAGTTTTCTCCAGAGACACAGTGATTCACACTCTTTACTCGCTTTAGTTTAAAGATATCTGACAGAATGGGCTACTTGCGTATTCCTGTTTAGAAATAGCACGAACCTCACCTCTCTGGTAGCACTGGTTACATTCAGAAGTACAGTGAGACAGCAACATCTAACTTTTTTTTTTTTTGAGTCTTAGAATAAATTCATAGTGTTGCACTATTGTTTGCGTTAATGTTCTTTTCTATTGAAAGGTATTTTTTTGACCATCATAGTTGTTTATGTATGACGACGCATACAGTCTGACGCCTTGCTCCAGCTTACTAAAAGGAGGTTTGCAAGAGTACTTACATATAGGATGAACGTTGTTGATGTTTATTTCCAGGAGCTCCTGCAGATACCGGGTGATTTTGTTAATATAAAATCTGTTTTTCTGTTTAAAATTTAAATGAAAGCTTTAAATACTTACTATTTGAGTCCATAGTAAACCAGAAGTCTAGTGTATTTTGACTTTATCGTGTTTGAATCACTTATGGTCAGCAACGCTGTTTAACACGAACAGGCTAGTCAAATCTAGAATCTACAATGCTAACATAGCTAGCTAGAAAAACAAGGTGACTAAGGTGACTAACAATTCATCATGAAGTAACACTAGACAACACTCAAGCTAACAGTAGTGACTCTTAGAACATGTAAAATAATGAAATAAAACTTCTCCACAGATGCTTAAGAAAACACATCAGCTTTTTCTTGGATTTGATCTGCTTTGTTTTGGAACTGTTTTGGTAATAACTTAGCAAGCTAGCAGCTGAGTGTAGCATGGGCAAACAACATAAATTAGCATTACGGTCAAAATAAATACGAGTCATTTTCATATTGGAATTACTTTACGTTATTCTTGTGATTTTGGGTCTAAAAGTATACACTGTATTAATAATAAGCTGTTTGTCAGTTTTAGCGAGCAACATCTCCCTGAATTCTCGTGCTGTGCCTCCAAATTAAGACTTTTTAGATTAGCTGCCAATAATTTAGACATTATCTAGGGAACACAAATGCTGTCCAAAACTGCCCCCCACCCCCAGGCTCCGTCCTTGTAATGAAATGTTTGACGTTTCTATGACAACTGGGCATTATTTAGGAAAGACGTTTACACCATGTCCATAGACATCACGGCTGTCACTGTTCAAATACTGATCAGATTTCTAGAAGATTAAAATCCATGTTTAAATGTTTAAGTAGACATGAGATCTTTTAGCTCCTTGATGCAAGTCTACTGAAATGCGATTCTAGGCTGTTTGGCTAAATGACCCTTGTTGCGCTTGTTATGGGAAAACAACTCTGAATGAATGCATGTCGTTTACGGCACACTGATAATAGTTATCAGTTTTCAACAGGCACTCACTGGAGATGCTCTTTTTCTGTGCCTGACTCTCGAATCGTCTTGTAATGCACTAGACAAGCTGTACGGAGCGATTATGTACTGTATGCAAGGTGTATTCCAAAGGTTCCAATATCTGTATATAGTTTAGCTGTACCATTTATGATTTTTGACCCCTTGCTGCGGTGATACATTAGACACCTGAAAACTACGCCTTGCATTCACGTGACGAAAGAGCTGCTATATAGGCTAAGGAGAAAGAAATCGTTACGTGAAAGATGCGTGTTTACTTTTGGTAGTTGTTTCTTTCGCTTCATGCTGACTATCAAGGTAAACTTTGACCTGTGAATTCATGAACCATTGTCATGTAAGCCAATAGAAAACAAGATGTCAGGACTTTGGTCTATGGTCGGTGAAAATGGATAAAGTGATCTTATCCATTCAGGTGGTTGCTTATAAATCCAAACATTTCTGCAGATTTCAGTTAAATATCAGTTCAATCAATACATTTTTGCTTGTTCATGTTTAGAAAACCAATGAGTCTACTCTAAGTAAACAATGAGTCTTGTATAAAGATGTTCAATGCAGCGGATGTTTTTGCATGGATCCGAAATGAGCGTAATAGCAATGACAAGCAAATATTACCAGGGGAAGTTTTTTTGATAAATTATTAGCAGTTAATCAGTGACAGGCCTAACATGAAGCAGTGTTGCTGTTTCCACCCTGAAGATGATTATTTTCCTATAACAGCACATCCTGAATTGTTTTATTCCTCTTATACCACAGCAATTTGCCAATGTGTGTGTTGTATTAATTTATTAAACAATGAAATGTTGCATTTTATCCATTTATTATTACGTTTAAATGCTGATGAAAGCCATTCCCTCGCCAGCCTTTCTGTTTTCTTGAAGTTAT
Source organism: Pangasius djambal (assembly GCA_022985145.1). Classification (NCBI taxonomy): domain Eukaryota; kingdom Metazoa; phylum Chordata; class Actinopteri; order Siluriformes; family Pangasiidae; genus Pangasius; species Pangasius djambal. The sequence goes on along the minus strand of CM040976.1, from coordinate 25,085,491 downwards.
AAGACAAAAAATGGGTAAACCTCTCTGTCCTAGAGGCTTCCCCATGTTGGAAATACGTTATGTATTTACATTTAAGGTCTATATATGTACAATCTGATACAAAGCGCTGACACTGGTGACTTAATAAATATCTCCTCACAGAAAACTAGATCAACAATTACACACATTATGACACTTACATGATTATCTGGAACGTACTCCATTCAAGGCCTTGTGTAAGTTTATGCTATATATTTGATAGCATATTCGAACAAGCGCATTAACATAAACCTGTGATTTATCTTGGCGCCAAAAATGTTGTCTGAGTTGCTGTTACAGAAAATTATTCAACACCTTCTGACCAATCAGAATGGAGAATTCAACAGCGTGGTGGTATGTCTGTGGCTGTGTAGCATCACAGGCTCGTTCATATTCAAATGTATTCAAAAAAGAAAAAAAATTAAAGGAGTTAAAAATTGGATAGCCTGAATGTTTGCGTGGTAAGTGTGACCTTCATTGCTCATTTCATGGCCTCAACACACACTACATGCCTTTGCACGTGACACAGTGCTTGATGTAACACTATAGCACACACACACACACACGCGCGGCTGTCAGAGCGGGAGATGAAGCTGCACTCAATGTGAATGACTCTGTTCACTCAGTTCAGCAGGTCAGAGCACACACTCGTCTCTCTCAATCCCTCTCTCTCTCCCTCTCACTCCTCATTTCCTGTCTCCAATGCTCACTCTATCACCCCATTCTCTTCTTCTACATCAGCCTATGCGCTCTCAGCCTCCCTTCATCTCTCTTTCTCTTTCTTCTTTGTCACACTTCTCTCTTCTCTAACGTATCATCTGTTTCTCTCCCCTTTTCCCCTCTACTTCCTCACTTCATCTTTCTTTCCCTTCCCGTGTCCTCTTCACTTTCTCCTGAATTCTTCCACATTCCCTCTATCTCTCATTCACATGCTTTTTACGTTGTTTCTATCCTTCAATCCCTTAATCTTTTCTTCTCCTTCTTTCTTCCTGTTCCCAGTTCTTTCTCCCCACCACTGTCCCTCTTCTAGACCTCTTTCCCACCTCTTCTCTTTTAAATATATATTCCTGATATATATGTCTGATCATATACTTCTTCTTCGTTTCTCTTTCACTCATTTGCTTTTTTTCCCAATTCCTCCTTTTCTCTTTTTCTCTTTCATTTCTTGTTTCTCCTCAAGTGTTCTCTACTGTTTCTCTCTCCCAGTATCTCTTTTTTGCATCAGCATCTGTGTGTGTGTGTGTGTGTGTGTGTGTGTGCGCATGTTTGTGTGTTATTCAGTGCAGCCTGAGGCTCATCACTACTTTGTCATATACTCCATACACACCAATTAACACTGCTGTAACTGAGCACACACACATTGAAGCACTGCAGCGCTGCTGAACACTCTCTGCTGCCCCAGTTTCAGTCCGGAACAACAACTTGGCCCCAAAGAATTATGATACATCATTTTGTGCCGGTTTCCCAGTGATAGCCTGATTTTTCTGACGTTTCACACTAAGACTTCACAGCAGTGAAATTCACCTACAAACACACACACACACACACACACACACTCTTGTATGCTGCACATGTGTTGACAGAATGTGACAGGGACTTGTGAGGACCTTTGCATTTTCTGTCATTGACACACGCACACAAACACACACACACACACACACACATCTGTATACTATACTTGTGAGGACTGAATAGGACAGAGACTTGTGAGGACCTTTTTCATTTTCTGTCATTGACACACAAACACACACACACACACACACACACACACACCTGTATACTATACTTGTGAGGACTGAGTAGGACAGAGACTTGTGAGGACCTTTTTCATTTTCTGTCATTGACACACA
>CM040976.1:25054453-25083523 GCA_022985145.1 Pangasius djambal | reverse complement strand
TTTTTTTTTGCCTACTAGCTAGTTAGTCTCCTCAATGTCTTCATTTCTCATGATGGCTTTAGTCAGCCAAAAAATCTTTAATGGACACAGTAGTTTTGATATTGAGTCACCTCACTTTTCTATGTCATTATTTTCCAAAAAACGTTGAGCGCTTGCCTCTACAGTGCCTATGATGTGTCAGCCCACAGTGTATCACTCATTGTCTTTAGTCTCAACAATGTTTAGTTCCCACAACATCTGTCTTTAGTCGGAAATATCATTGTTATTTTATGTCTTTGGTTCTCGTGGCTTTATCAAATATTTAGCCCTCACCATATGATTACTGGCTACAATGTCCTCCCATTTTCCTCCTGGACATTGCTAATACTACTGCTCACAAAATCAACAAGGAACAAATAGGCTGACTATAAACATAGAATTGATGTCATTTGTGGATTGAATAAATGCTCAGTGATTGTGTCATCAGATCCTCAGAACTAACGATGTAAGAAAGCATGTGATGGGGAACATCTGCATGTGATTACATAATAGTTTAGCTCTTAAACATGCATCCAAGAGTGATTCACACTTATCACATGCCACAGTATGTTACAATGCAGCATTAGGTTCCTAATAAGCAACGGGTCAAGCTCTCCTCAGAACCCACACACATACACATGGCAATTTTTAATGTATGCCCAGAACGGCGACACATTAAGTAGGCACTCAGGAAGTGTATGAAACATTTAGGTTATTGATTAAACTGAACACGCGTAGAGCCGTGGGCTCCTCAACAGACTCGATTAATAAACCGAAGACAGGAAATTGAATTTGGAAGCGACTCCTCATCGCTGACTGCAAACAGACATTACGCACTCGCTTATAAAGCCGCTCCGAGGGCTTAGGTTTCATTACAGAGAGGTTATTTTTACAACGCTCTTCAAGACTGCTGTGTCTCTTTTTTCTTCTTCATCTTCACTCTGAGTGTGTAAGTGTTCGCTTTAGAGCGTGATTTATCACCTCAGGCTTTTCATTTCATGAGTGCCTTTCACCTCAGGACTTACTGTACTTACAAAACTCTTCCCTATCACACTGTAAAGGGCTAATCAGATCCGCAGTTAGAATGCGCTGAACTGGAGAAAGCTCTTAGTGCCCTTTATGCGTTTAGGCTGACCATATCGTGATCTCATTACGTCTACCTCACAAGAGTGTGAGGCGAATCATCGACACTGCATGCTTTTACTGAGCAGATTATTGTGTATTGTTATTCTTGTAGTATTTGGTACTTAAGAGTGAGTCCTCTGGTTTCAGTCTGTCTTTAGATTTTAGAGCCAGTTAACTGGAACCTTTGCTACAGTTGTCACAGAGGAAAACAGAAAATTACCCAGGACCCTGTGTAAATTTAATCCTGTCAGGATAGAGCTATTATTGTACTAAATATGGTATGATCACACATTTTGGTTTAAAACATTTTAGTCCAATAGGTGTTCACTGAAATATATATTCTTATTAGTGTCCCCCCATGTGCCCCATGCACACTATAAAGAGCTGGAGTTAGAGGCAGGACCGAGGTGCATATACTAAGCATTTGGCTTATTAAACACTTAATCTTAAAAATCATGATATCTGAAGTTTGTGTCATTATGCATGCAGAGTTAATGAAACAAATCCGTAGTCAGAAATGAGGAAAGCAGGCAAAGGTCTGGTGACTCGATACTTGAAACAGGAAACTACGGACACACTTGGAAACAAGACAATAAACCACTCTATCAGCTAATAAACATATTAGTATTATCAGAACGTTTTGGTTGTAGCTTTCTGTATTTAACTGATGTCCTATGTTCTGTGGAAAATAGCTAGAATTGTAATAAACCGTAAGAAACCCTTGACTAGGAGTGTATATATCCAAACAAATTTATTTTGTTCTTAGATACCAAATGAGCCGTTTATATCTTAATGCTAAACTAATTTGTTGGATATCTCCATTTATGTCCATCTCTCATGTAGCTACAGCATTACCATAGCAACAAGAATTGAGAGTTGTATCAATTAGACGTAACAAGTAGCTAAAATTAGTTCAGCATGTTAGTTTTGTGTTAACATTAATTGATGTGTTACTCAGCAAAACACACTGCAAACGTCTTTACTGAACAGAAGCAAGCACGCACAAGTAAATAAATGTTTAAGGTTGAACATGGACACTATGGTTTCTTTTTTGACTGAAAATTTTGCCTGTGGAAAAAAAAAAAAAGATTAAATAGGCCTACAATGAAATGTCACATTAGCACTTCGCAATTCATTTTATTGGTACAGAACATTAGAATGTGATTAAAAACATTGCTTGTGTCTTTTCCTCTTTTGCACTTTATGCAGATTTAGGAAAAGTTGTTAAGTCTTCTCTACATACGTGCTCGGGCCCATTATCACCATTTTTGCATAGCTGTTTTAACGAAAGCCATAGCAGGAAATAATGAATGTATAAGCAGAACCTATTAATGTCTAAAATGTAGGATGTGTCATTCTTTAAAAAATAATTACGTTAATCCTTAGCACACTGCTGTGGTATAAGAGGAATAGAACACTAAAGTCAACATCAGGGTGGTCTGTACTGCAGCTATAACTCTGCTTCATCACACCAGCTCATTGCTGGCTATTCCCTTTAACAGCAGACCCTGAGTTGGTGGTGATGCTTTAGGTCTTAAATGGTCAAGTCTTTTATTTTGGCCACTTTTTTGCCATCTAGTAAAAATGAAATCAAGGAAACAAAGAAAAGATGCCGAGCACATGTGCTGATGGCATTAGGGCGACTTTACGGTCTAATCTGACATCAGTGTTAATTTTGTGCTGGAAGTCTGTTTATGGGCATTTCTGTTGCAATGGTGCTCATGATATTTGGCAGATGATAAATAAATGAAGAACTGACTGTTGAACAGTGAGAATTTTGGCTGCACTTGTATTACTCAATGGCAATATGAAATCAGAAGAACGTTTTAACTTAATAATGGATGTTTTAACAAAATGCTCTTCATTAAATGACTGACAACTATTTTTGGTCTACATTTGGTCGAAGGCGGATATTGGTGTTAGGTATCTATTCTCTCTACTCTAACGAGGTCATTGACATAGTGCATATTATTCTCCAGTGTAGAGAATAGGAAGCAGGGTGGCATTTGGACCACAGCGTAGAAAACAGGCACTGGTAATACTCATGCAAATGTTCTTACACACACACTTTCATTTTCTTCTTGTTTAATAAATGATTGTTCATGTTCATTAGCAAAACTGAGCCAAGCTCATAAAGCTGCATGTTGGACAAAAATATTTTTAGTATTGTTTTATAATGAGCCTGCTCTCCCAGACGAAGGAAGCAGAAAGAAAACGAGTTGTAAGTCACATGACTTTGTGTGTTCAGCTCAATGAAACGCCTTATGTAAAGTGGAAAACAAAACTGCACCATATGTGCAGCAGATAAAGGCTACTGTCAGGGGCAATGAGGAAACAGCACCATGGGAATTCAACAGCTACGAGTTGCCTGTGTGTGTGTGTGTATGTGTGTGTGCTTAGACGGATCAAATTTTCTCCAAATATAGTGATATATAGTGAAAAAAACACTTGACAGTGAGAAAACTGGAGTCTGTAAAAATAACCTCTCTGAAATGAAACCTAAACCCTTGAAGCGGCCTTATAAACGAGTGTGTAATTTCTGTTTGCACTCAGCAATGAGCATCACTTCCAAATTCAATTTGTTCCCTTTGGTTCATTACTCGAGTGTATTGAGGAAGTTGCTGCTGACACAATTTTATGCGTTTATTTGTAAAAGTACTCTCTTTTTCAAGAAAAAAAACAATACAAGCATTATATCTATGTAGTAAAAGTTCACTGGCAGTCAAAAGTTTTTGAACACTCTATATTTAAGAATTTATGATCTCAATAAAATACGCTAAAATTTGAAAATGTAACCAAGGTATAGATAGAAGATGTTTATTATTAAATGTTTACTAAACTGGGAAATTTGACTGGACCAATCTATTTGATATAATCTAATCAGGAAAGGCCAAAATCATTATTACACTTAATTAGGCACTTCAAGCACACCACATTTCTATATATATGTATATACATACATACATATTTACAGTATGTATTTATTTATTTGTTTTTAGGCTTAGTGGTTTTACCCTCCAACTGCGGCTGCCTTTAATAAAGCCCTCATTAGGATCTTCGAGCGAGCAGTTAATAAGTCCCACAAAGAACTTATCGCTCGTAGCTTTCTCTATTTAACTGCAGTTCTGTATTCTGTTGAAATTCGATTAAATTGTAATAAAACATGAGAAACTTTTGACTAGGAGTGTATATATCCAAACAAATTTATTCTGTCCTTAGATACTAAATGAGTTGTTATTTTCATGCTCAACTTTTTGCTAAAGTTTTTTTTTTTTTTTTTTTATATCTCCATTGATGGTAGCTGAAGTGTTACTATAGGAACAGGAAGTGAGATTTTTGTCAGCATGTAACATGTAGCTAGCATATTGTTAACGTTCCCATAAAGCAAGCAAACAAATGGTCACCAAATTACCAAAATGGCATTTTTAGGGTTCAACTTAAATAGAAATCAGCTGAAAAGTTTGCCTAAAAAACCTAATAGGCCTACAACAAAATGTCACATGGACACTTTACAACAAATTTTAATGGTTAGAAACACTGTTTCTTTTACTCTCCTGCATTGTCAGCAGCAGATCGATGGTGAAAATGTCGTCCATGTAGAAATATTTCACTGTGTCTATGGGAAACATTACCAAGTAATTTGTACTGACATGCAAAGTATCAACAGAGGGTACTAAGTTTAATACACCGTTTAAACATGATATCCTGCACGATATACAGAATATAGCAACAAAACAGAAGCAAAAATTCATGCTAGTATGCTAGTTGGAACTTCAAAATTTACAGTGCCAAAGTATAATTAGTGCAAAGTATAACTAAAAACAAAAAAGTCATGGAATTCATTGCCTTAGATGACAGTCTTTGTTGTTGTGGACACTGGATTTTGTATGCTAATGGAACATGTTGGTCCTTGGTACACACTGACTAGTACGTGCTATTTTTAAGATATCTGTACAATAAATGTACAACGTGGTTTGAGCTCAAATGTGTGGTTCGAGCTCCAAAAAAAAAAAAATTCCAGTTCTTAGTTTCGGTTTCCAGCCCAATGTGTCCAGAATTTCGGCTTCCATTTCATCCAGGAATTTTCTTTTTATTGCCTCACTAGTTAAAGTATATGGATATTGTATTACAGTATAATCTGACTCCATATAAACCCTCAGCATTACAGTAATACATAGTGTGCGTGTGTGTGTAACTTCATTTCCCTCATAAATGTTCTAACCTGATAAAAAACCTTTTTGCTAATCCCCTCAGGTTTATAGTGCATTTACTTTTTTTTTATACATATAATGATTTTTTTGCTAAAATCTGACTAAGTGGTTACGTTTCATGTAGCTTTAGGGATATTTTATTACATTATCACAGGAGAAGATGTAACAATTCACTGCAATGCAATAACACACTCACTGTGTTTGCATGAGAGAACATTTCCCTTTTCCTTTTCGCTATTTCATAGATAGAAGGTTTGGAAGAAATAATAGAACATAAACATGGTTTTATGCTTCTTAGTGATTAAAATTAGTTTTATCTTTAGGGAGATTTCATTACAGTATCATTGGTGGCGGTGTAAAACCTCACAAGTACAGTAGTGTGTGTGTGCAACTGAGTGTGATCATTTCCCATTTGATTTTCCGCTCTAATGAATTTGCCAGTTTAATGCATGCAGTGATGCTGTGTGTGTGTGTGTGTGTGTGTGTGTGTGTGTGTGTGTGTGTGTGTTTGATGCGGTGTAAGTGTACACTCTTGCCTTAGGGAGTCGTTCTTTTCTTTCCAGGTTCATTTGGCACATTAATAAGAGATTAGTACGGACAGACTGTGCGGGATCACGGCCCCAGGTTTGAGCAGATTAATGGGGTGTGACATTATTGCACCTGGGGGGAAGAGTGTATTACTGGGCATGTGTGTGTGTGTGTGTGTGTGAGAGAGAGAGAGAGAGAGAGAGAGAGAGAGAGAGAGTCAGAGAGAGGGAGAGATATCAAGAGAGAGATAGATAGAGAGATAGCTGGTGTCAGAGATGCAGGATCGCTTTGCCACTTCATCTAACATCCTATCTATCCATTTCTTAGGAGAAAGAAGTATGAAGTACACACTGGGGAAACTGGGCATGTATGGATAATGCATTCGATTTAAACTGACGTTATACTGTCATGGATATAGGAGTAGGTTGCCTAGGTAGGCAGCATTTTAGGGCAGCATTTTCTATGACAGCAGCTCTCATATTCATTCCAGCGGTTTATATTAATGTGCTTGTTCTTACACGTCATTTCTTATAGTAACCACTAATTCACAAGAACTTGTATGGTGGACACTAAATATAAACAGACTAAAAATGTGTGTAAATGGTGATATGGTAAAGTTTTCCGTGAGACGATGTTTATTTAGCATTTACGGAAAGAGTCTCCAGTGTCAGTGTTTTGCCACAGGCAGAGGTAAAGCTGTAACTTCAAGTTTTCCAACGTGGGGAAGTCTTTTTGACAGCGGAGCTTACACTTTACAGTTTCTCTGTCATGAAAAGCTACATTTTTATCCTATTATGAAAAAAAGAAGAGAGGCCGGTGAGGGACGACAACACTGATAACGGCAACATTAAAAGTAGCTTTACAAAGTTAAATCTTTGCCATTTTTAATCAATAAAAATGTCAGTGTTGGCAAGTTACTGTGGTATAAGAGGAATAAAACATTTCAGGGAGTGCTGTTGTTGCAAAATAATTAACTTGGGGTTGGCAACAGTAACTTCGATTCACACACAACCGCATCGTTGATCATTTTCCTATAATAGCATGCCCTGTCATGTTTTATTCCCTTACATATCTGAAGGTGGCATCTCATTCATCAATTCCAACTCAGACACTTCTTAAGTTCCTGTTTTTTGTTTTTTTTTTAATTCCCATAAGAATAAACTATCACGAACTGGGCAATATCAATTTTTAATATCAGCACAGCAATTCTTTATGTTAAAAAAAAATCCATACATACATTGCTTCATTGTATAGATCAGTGTAGCCTACTGGGATAATTAGAAAATTGGTTGTTGAACAATCCATGTTGTTTTACTGGGAGTCTCTGATGGCTTGTCAAGTACTCATTATAATATGAGGCCACGCCCAGACATTTCTCAGTTTGGTTTATTCAGTGATTTAAGCTAGTGTTTAAACAGTATCGCATTTCTAGTTTTTGATTCCTACAAACCTTGCTGGATGGTTAGTGTAACTCTCAGGTTTGGTATCAGGCAAACATTTCAAATATTTCACACCATAATTTTTATGAAAGTTTCTATGGATTTTACAGGCAAGATTTTACACTAAAAGCACTAAAGGAGAAGAATGGATAGTTACACAAAGTTTTCGTAAATAAAACACACACACACAAAAAAAAAACAGTAAAAGAAAGTTACCTTGACTCATTACTTCTAAATAGTTTAAATGTCTAACACCATAAGAATGATGCAGGAATATAAATGGCTGGCCAGAGAGCAAGCGGACTGCAGAAACCACCTACGATTCATGAGTAGATGCCAAAATCATAACAGCGTACACTCGAGACGAGGTTATACAGCTAAGAAGGGGCATTGCTAGCTCAGCAGTTACGCTTCTGTACTGGAAGGTTGTGAGTTTGAAGGGTACATGAGCAAGACCTTTAACCCTCGACTGCTCAGCTTGATGCTGGTATTGGATTCTGCCCAGTCAGTTTGGATAAAACACTCTAGAAAATGAATAAATATAAGGATATTTAATGGAAACCTCAACAACAAATGCGATATTAGCAAGTGAAACAGATAACCTTCAAACCGAAGGAACAATCAGATACAGCACAGTTTTTTTTCCACGGTGGTTCCTGATGTGGAAGGCAAAAGCCGAACTTTGATTCCTGATAAGTCGGACAAGTGGAGGGCTGAAATTCTCTTTTCTCCTTCTGATCAAAGCTGTGAGAGAGATTTGGAGGGAAAAGCCAGAGTTTGGGGTTGTGCTGCTGGGCTTTTTGATGGTGTATTGATGAGGGGGGGCGTGATCTGTTTTACTGCGGCGTTGCCTTGGGGCTCCGAGTTGAAGCCCGCTACAGCACAGAGAACTTCCAAAACAGAGATGGTGCCCTGCTTTGTAGCCGACTCAAGCGTTCCTTCTTTTATTCATTTCCAGTGAAGTGTGTGAAGTGTGTTTGTGATGGTGATGGTGTGTGTGTGTGTGTCTGTGTGGCTGAATTTCACACACACACACACACACAAACACACACACACTACCTTTTACACTGCCAGATGAAGCCCCAAGCTCTAGGTAAGGGTGAAATTAAGACTTTTTGTGCAGCATTTGCAAAAATCCCAGGAATTTTAAAGCCAATTTACTTTCAGAATCTTTTTATGTGCTTTTCTACTTTCATAAAATGCGGAGTATTTGAGTATAAAACACAACCGTCTTTATCTTAGTGTTGAACAGTTTTATTTGGTCGTCTTGCTTTGGTTTAAACATAGACATTTATACAGTATGTTGTTACCTTAATAAGAGATGGGCAAGGACGTACAGTGGACTGGGATGGGCAAGGACTCTTACAAGTTCTATGTAGAACCTGAGAACCCTGTGCCTGACTTAGGCACAATTACACCACAACCTGTAGAAAAACCCTTGCGAGTTATGTATGTACGAGTAAAAGTGCAGTTTACATGCCATACATGTGGCAACAAACTTCACCTACTTATACATATGCTTTGACGGAGGATCACACCAAAAGTTTTGAAGTTGGTACAAAAAATGGGTGGAGAAACAGAAAGTGTGACTCGTTACATATTACATTCACTGTTGGTTCTTTAAGCAAGGCCCTTAACCATCATCTACTCAGGTAAATTATGTCTCTTTGGATAAATGTTTCTCCTAAATGAATACATATAAACCATTTTAAGACCTTGGTCTGCTTTTGTAAAGGCAATTCTGGTCATACATCATGAATAAATGCAACAGTTTCCTGTTTATAGCACACACTAAACAGGGTTGTATAGGAGCCACAACTGACCAGAAACTAATGAAATACAGTTTAATTACACACTCTTATAACATGTATTATTCTGGACACAACAGTAAACCAACTGGGGATCTACTGGCATATCATCCGTAGCTTATTAATGCCCTCCAAACCCTTTACGTGTTCTGGAACAAGAGTCGTCTTTATTAACACATTTATCTTTTCATTACTGAGCATGCATTTCCTCTTTAGTCCTGAGCTTTTTGTGAAAATGGAAGGATGGTCGATTTACAGCGGCTTTTAAACCACAATTTATGTGGACCGCTTAGTAGGTGGTCTCAAGTACAGTCCCAAGGTGTTTTGGATGTTATTAGAACATTACTCTCAATGCTGTACAACATCTGCAGCACTATTCGGCACACACTGACCTTTTCTACCAATTCTATAAAAAAAAAATCGTTTTATTTATCATATTTATCATATTTACGTACGTATGTACTCGCAAATGAAATCGGATTATTGAGAAATCTATCTGTTTAGAAAAAAAAAAAAAAAAAACATATGCTACTTTGTCCAATTGGATAGCTACAGTAGCAAGTGGACAACGTATGACACGTAGACAGCAATTTCTGACGACCATGTTTTTTTTTGCTTACAACAGAGAATTTCATATGAACGGCCCTCTCCTGTGGGGTTTACATTGAAAATCAAATGTTTCTCACAGCACTGGATGAGTTAATGAGTCATGGTGCAGTGTGGGATTTCTCAATATAATGGAAGCAATTAATGCTAAGTGGAATTACTTTTTTTTTTTTTTTTGTTTAGTCTTTTCTTAGTAATACACCAGAATATCTGAGGTAAATGCTGATTTCTCAGTTCCCTTGTCAGTGTTTTATAAAAGGCAACATGCTAGCTTGCTGAATCACTTCAGGCTTTCAGCGTTCTTATTGTCCACCAGAGTTTTTAACGGCTTTCAACTGAACAGCAGTGATATTATGTGTTCAATTTCCAATCCGAATATAGCAGTAATTAATGAAAGTGTGTGATTTTTTGCCTTTCTACCACAATAGCTAATACTAATACTGAATACAGGAAAAAGAAAATCATTTTATTCTCATCGATATACAAAGTAAGTGTTGTTTGTATATGTGTGTATGTATATGTCTTTGTGTTACTTTGTTATTCCTTGCCTATATCCGGGTGGCAGGTAATTTGTCGGAGTAGCTGAAAAAACTCAGCCCTATCCATCTTAAAGTCATTCCACTGGGGGAAGTGATTGATAAGCGACCTCAGAAAGGCTGCATGAGAACACGTAGCTAAATAAGCTTTTCTCCACCCTTCCTGGGCCTCTCGCTAAAGCTATTTTCATGCTTTTTAATCCAGTGCTTAGAGTATTTGTGCTTCCAATGTATCCGAATGAGTTTATAGACCATTGTTCCACTTAATTATGCTTTGACTAAAAAGATGGCCATGACAAGAGCATAACTCACCCACCCACTACACACTTAGTCACTAGCGTGTGTTTCCATCCATCTGGATTTTATGCTAATGCTGAATTTGGTCACCTGCATGGAGACCAGAAATTCTTCTTCTTCTTCTTTTTTTTTTTTTTTGTAAGACTTGTACGAGTTTTGATGGAAATTGTCAAAAAAATCATTACTGAATGATAACTGAAAGGCATTTTTTAGCATGTGTGTTTCAAACTCTAATTAACTCTGTGTAATTGATGGCTGTCCATCAGAACAGCAGCTGATAGAAGTGCACAACTCTTCACATTCCTTGTTGACCTCTTTTTCATAAATTCACTTAACGTTTGCATAACACTGGGATGGAAACATAGGCCTTCTCTCAGGACGGAACAGAGGTAAAGGCAAGAGTAGATACGGTGGAAGAAAATGTTTCTTGACTGCTACTTGTTTGTTGGAGTGGAACTGAGAGTGATGGTGTTTTAATGATTTCACCCTCCATCATCCTTCCTCTTTCTCATGTTTTCTTTTTAATTTCATGACATATGCCAATGGTGTCTCCTCATTCACACACACACACACGCACACACACACACACACACACACACACTCTGTAGGCTCCAAAGTCTGGCCACTACCAGAATCTTTTATTCAATCAAGTAATCAATTACCAAAATAATTATAATTATAGTTCTCTAACAAGACGGCAGTACGAGAGTCAGGAAAAATTGGAAAAATGAAAATGAATGGATATAATAAACTATATATCAGTCTCAGATTCTAAAATAATAACTAAAGTGCACAGAAACAGTTATTGGTAGTGCACTTAGACTTTTGGACCCTACACACTCAGCCTTTCATTTTCATAATGTACATTGTATAGCTTACATATTGTAGAAAAGCTAAACTCGACATGAGAAATGTGAACATCTTCTCTCATCCTTTATCCTGGACTCCACCTCATGTAATTTATCACATACTTAAATAATGTTGTATGTAAATGAAGCTCCTGGTAATCTTGCTTAATGTGCTGTGTTATTCTGTAATGGACTGTTATGTTTTCTTTTCTTTCTTTTTTTTTTTTTTTAAACTTCTCCATTTTTCCTCCACTTGATATAATGTAATCGCCATCCGCCGTCTGTATCCAGCTCTGATGCACAAGTGATCTATTATTATTACTGTTAACTTTTTAAAAATTGCTTTCTGTTGAAGTATTGTTTGAATGCTGGTATTTTCGTAGTTTTCATTTCATAATAAATGTTGAAATCTGATTTCTTTTCTGATTGTTTTTTGCATCATTTAACTTTTTTGACTGAAGGAACAGTCAATCCACAGACAGAGAGTGGATACGGTTACATTTAAATGTTAAATCAAAGCTGTTACCTCTAAACTCAGTGGGTTGTACGCGGCTTGCAGTAGTCTATTAGCTACTGAATTATGAATGATACAGTGGTTGTAAAGTGCATGATGATATTATTATAAATGTGATCAATGGAGCCAGAGGTGGTTAGACATCACAATTTCTGGACACATAGCGAGGATCAGATCACATGCATACCAAGTGATCAATAGGAAAAATAATACTCATAAATCTGAAAATAAAAATAATACAAGCAGATGGCAAAACCAAATGATAATGGCTTTAAATAGCAACAGGAAATCTAGGAAACTAGAGACTGAAAACAAGAAAACATGGAACTGGAATCTAGAATATGTGTGGAATAATAAATCACAGGCTGGATTGAAGGAATCTAGGGACTTAAAAAAAATAAAAGGAGAGACTCTAATAAGGCTGCACGAAAAAAAAAAAAACTCATAAAAACTTTTATGTGTTTGTTTCTCAATGAAATTTGATTAAAGAACAGCTTCAGTTCTCTAGCATTTGCACTTGTGCAAGCACTGCATAAAACAGAGTGCACTTGCACATTGCATAAAACCCATGCGTGCACATGAAGCACAGTGAGTCTACAGAAACAATGTCGGAATGCTGTGAGTGAATTTTAAAATGCCCCAAATGACCACTTTTAGTGAGAATTTGTATGTTCTGAATATTAAATTCCCAACTATTAACAAAAACGGTGACTAAATGTATGAAATAAAGAATGAGCGAGTCATGGCTGCACGCAATATGTTCAGTCCCTGCCAGATTACGCATAGAGAGCGTTTATCAAGACTGAATTTCACCCACAAGTGGCTAATGAGTCGTTCTCAGAAGAAGAACAGAAACATCCCCACAACTAATGACTTTACCAGCTGATAATATTACTGCTTTCCTTTTAACTTTGGAAGGACACACTGTGCTCCGCTAATTTGATGAAACTTAATTAGCAATTATTTTTTTGTTCAAAGTTGTTGTTCACGAACCGCAGCTAGGAAAATGTAGCCATCACACTCTGCTACAATAATGTAAGGATTTAATGAGCATACATACAAACACAATTGGGCAAAAGAGCTTGACTGAGATTGAGAATCATGATCTCAATTTTATGCCAAAATCTTTGCTCGATGATTTCTGTTCTCACCAAGAATCGTGCAGCCCAAGAGTCTAGAGAATTAGGGATTGAAATGTAGGAAAATATGGACTGAAAAACAAAACAAAACAGAATATAACAAACTAGCCTCCACACATAGGGGAAATGAACACCTTTTAGCAAAATTTCTTCCAAATTTTTTCAGATAGTATATATAACATGAACACAAGACAGATGTTGTGACACAAGACAGATTTAAATATATTCACTGACTAAGAAACAAGAGAGACTCATGTAAATGGAAACTGAATGCAGGATAGAAACCCAGGATCTATGTACAGCATACTGTGCTGGAACAGGATATAAATAGACACATAAGAGAATAGCTACAAGACATCCACACCACAGTAAAAATGATCACTTGTGTAATAAAAGTTGAGCAGTGAATGCATTTTGAATGAGTACAGAATGTAAATGTGTACACATACTGTGACCATTTTAATAATGCAGGTTGTAGTGTACATTATTTGTATACACAAGCAATTCTTATTCACTTCGATACATCAATCGGTGACCTACATGCATACAGTAGTAGTTCTATAGTAAGACTAATGTATTTGTTATCATACCCAAGCATGAGTGCATGTTCATACAGTGTAATTTATGGTTCATTGTTCACTGCTTGGTCTTATTTGGAAGCTGCTTTGTTCAGACCCAGTACACACATGTGCTGAGATGTAAGTGGCAGTGATGTGACAGAGATGATATAATGGATTATAATAATATTCCACAAAGTATGCACACACTTTTTGCTGGGGATTTTCAAAAATAAAATAAAAATACAGTGAAATCAGATTATTTACTGTCTACTATATAACAATTTGCATTGCTGTATTCAGGGCACTTGGGCCAAAAGAAGGGAGTTGGGGTGGGGTGAGGGGCAAGGCTATTGCGTATAGCTTTAATTAAAGACTAATCCTTCACTCTTATTCTCCAGAATTACTGATCATTTTCTGTGATTGATAAATTGCATGTTATCCGTGTAAGAAATAAAACACAACGGGGTGTAATCCTTTTATCTATTTATAGTTACATTTACTATTTTGTACCATCCACAAAACAATTTCATTCCTGTCATCACTTGCATTACAGCATCTAAGATGCTTTGTTCAGATCCAGTAAATGTGCAAGGTGTAAGTGGGATATCAGCGTGCCAGGCAGACACACCTATTCTTCATCATTCATATAACCATGCATCAGAGTTTACGGTTTCTGCTCCATGAGTGTAGAATGTTTGGGTTTTTTCATTACTTCTTTCTTAGTAAATCTCGGTATACTCAGGCATTGAGCTTATACCTTGACGAGGTCCTGTAGAAGTGAACTTATTTTGGGTAAATGCAGGTGTTGCAAGGAAAGAGGAATGCCGTTGCTATGGGTTGCTAAGGAAAGTTTTCTCTTGTAGACTATATGTGACATTGGGCACCCAGGCAAGTGTGATTGAAGGAAGAGTTTTACAGGAGCTGGGGATTCAGAACTTGAAGTCGTAACGTCTACGCTGTATGCAGGAAGCTTTAATTAAACCCATCTACATTTTCCTAAAATATGTACCTGCCTGCATCTCTTTTCTGAAGATCTAACGGGGAGAAAATTCTACAGTCTAACATCAACTGCCACAGCAGTAAATTCCTAAGAATAACTTCATGATCTCATTTTAAGCAGTGTTTTAATGATTGAAGGTTAACAGGTACTTCGTAAACAGTCTCACCTGATGTAGTTTATTAAGGTATTAAGGATAGTATATGGTTCTAAATCGCATGATGGTATTATAAACGTTGTAATTATATTCTGATATTACATATGATACCTTTTTTATTTCGAATGGAGCCAGAGGCATAGTCTTAATCTGGGTTCATCGATGAGATTTGAGAACTTGAGAGTGAGGGTCAAATCAATTAAAGTGATCAATGGGAAATCCAGTACTCATAAATCCAAAAATAATGCAAGCAAGGTCAGACTAAGAATAGAGCAGAAAACATAGCATTGAATATAAAGAAGGATACTAGAGACAGAAACATAGAAAACTGGAAGTTGGACCTAGCAAGCTAACAAAAACTAGAATACTAGGACCAAAAATTGGACACTTGGAACTGGGGTAATAGGGATAAAAAATGTGTAAAGTAGAAAGATATACTACTAGAAAAGTACTAGAAATATGCTAGAAAATAGGAACTAAAAACTAAGAAACTTTGGTAACTTTGGGCTAAAAAAAAAAACAAGAGACTTTGGATTAAAACTAGGGACTGAAAATTAGGATCTTGGAACTTGGGAACTTTGGACTAAAACTTAGATGCTAGAAGCTCAAAACTAGGAAAAAAAGGGACTTAGAACATAGGAACTTTGGTCCAAATACTAAAATATAGGGACTGACAACTTGGAACTTGGGAACTTTGGCCTAAAACTAGGAAACTAAGGACTGAAAAGGAGGAACTTGGAACTGGAGAATTTTGGATTCAAACTAAGGAAGTAGGAGCTAAAAACTAGGAACCTGGACCTAGGGAACGTTGGACTGAAACTAAGGAGCTAGGGGCTGAAAACTAGGAACTTGGAATTTGACAACTTTGGACTAAATCTAAGAAACTAGGGGCTGAACATAGGAAAACTATTTGGACTAAAACAAATATATTTTTCTAGCAAAATAGAAAATTAGGGACTGGACGTAAATTTTAATTATGAAATGAAAACACACACAGTGCTAAAAGTACACAGGTTTGAATACAAATGCAGGTCAGATTTTTTTTTTGTAGAAACCAAGCCAGACAAACCAGTGGAGTGGAGCAGGAACTATAATGCGGCAGAAAGTCAGGCAATCAGCAAATGGGCAAAACTATGCAGAGATTTAATCTGAATAAAGAATTTAAGTATTGTGCTATAAGTGCTGATATTAAATGGTTTAATATGTTACAATATTAACATTTTTGCTTGGTTGTTTCTTAACGTAGTGCATTGTAGCAAAGAGTAAAAGTTATCCTAAATTAATCTAAACAAGTGAAATAGTTTTTTTGCAATCTTAAAACTTAAAACTACCAAGGCAGCCTCCTCCTGAATGAGCACATTTGACATATTGAAATGTCTGTGGTAGCAATATGGTAACAATATATATATATAATTGCATGAGTGTTGTATAGTATGTGTTCTATGAGTTTTAACTTTATGCTATCTGAAAGAATGGCTAAATGATATTACATTATACATTACCTTATGAAATGACATTTAAGCTTACAGAAAGGATACATTTTAACTCGTAAGTAAGCATTTGCTGCACCACATACACAAACACTTAAAGCTTCACTAGATCATTGTGAATAAATTGGATAATTAAAGTCTCACACACACACACACACACACACACACACAATGCAGAATGCTGGCAGAGGCAGCACTATTGTCTGCCAAAGAAACAAATGCTTTATAGAAACTCGATGCTGAATGACATTATAAGGATTCTTTGTGTGTAAGCATGGAAGATAGAGCGAGAGAGCGAGCGAGAGAATGAGTCATTATAAACTCACGGATTTGATCGATTTGAGACACAACGGCTCTTTCTCAGCAGACTTCGACTGTGCGATCAGCTCTTTTTCGAGGCTGTCGGGCCGAGTTTGAATTTAATATCCCTCACCACTTTGTCACGGCGGGCAAATCTGAGACCGTAAAAGAGTCGTAAAAATGACAGCTCCAGCCTCCAGTTAATGTTCAATCTCTCTTTATTGCTCTGCACTTACAGTTTTAAGTCTTGCGTGGAAGAGGAAGTGTTCTGGAGTAGGCGGCGAAAACGAGTCTACTCGATTGCAGCCATCGCGCTTTTTGATTTCTTGATGCCAATAGGACTGATTTACTTCCTCTCAGGATATGGATGGAGATAACAGAACCTGCATGGCTTGATTGTAATGACACACTGAGCACCAGCCGCTGATACACTCCTCTCCTCGTCTCTCTCTGATTGTCTGGGTCAGTGTTTACTGGACTGTTTCTTTCAGACTCTCCAGAGTTATACAAGTGGCAGTATTAACCGAGTCGGGTC
Source organism: Pangasius djambal (assembly GCA_022985145.1). Classification (NCBI taxonomy): domain Eukaryota; kingdom Metazoa; phylum Chordata; class Actinopteri; order Siluriformes; family Pangasiidae; genus Pangasius; species Pangasius djambal. The sequence continues at coordinate 25,066,415 of CM040976.1, read as the reverse complement.
TGAAAGTATGAGTGTGCTACTGAGACCTGGTTTTATTTCATCAGTTTTCAAACTCAAATGTTTTGAGAATCTGTGATTTAGCACTGAGGCAGACCCATAGTTTAGTTTAGTAGTGGGATAATTCTTATTGGGAACAGAATCAAAACTCCTGATTGTAATGACGCTTTATACCTCATTCAAATGAAAATTCTTCAGTCTGATTGGTTAGAAGGTGTTGATTCGTTTTTTAAGGTGCTAATGAATTAAAAGTGAGCACTCGATCGTTTCAGTGTCCAGCAATCGCCATCAATAACATGTGTCAACGCCCGCATGGAAAGCATGCTCAGATTGGCAGTGTGTCTCACCATCACTCCACCGCACCATCAGCTTTCCATTTTTGAACAACAAATGGTGGATCTCTGTTTGTACGTATGGTGTCATGTGTTGTGCCAGTCAGTACTGAAATATGTTATTTTACATTTGTTCACTGGGTAGACAAAGCTGACCTACAGGTGAAGCAAGCTGCTGAGGGTTAAGAGCTTTACTCAACAGTGGCAGCTTGACTCTAACCACATTAGACCCTTAACCTTCATTTCCTTAGCCCAGAGCCATAATCACAGAGTGACAGCTGCCCTAGCCTTGTACAGTTAGTTTCTGTTGGTACCACTCTTGAGTGAGGAGGAAAAAGCACAGAACTGGAATCTTTATTGCTGCACAATTGTCTGTGACAAAAGACAGTACCAGTTTTCCATTACCAAACCTTTTAGGGTTGGGAAACATCCAGTGTTAATTGTTGTGACTGAACAGGAAGCTTTGTTGACGAATACTTACTGCAGTATAGTTGGAAACTAAAGACCATAAAGCAGCCATACTACAAATCCTTTCCTTATAGAGGTGCCTGTTGTCAGTGTGTGATGAACGATGTGTGTTGTCGGCCTGTTGGATGTATGGACCATAGATGAGTATCGATCCTGACTCTTTCCACCAGAAGAGTCGGCGTGGTGATAAATCTACCTGAGAATAAGCCGTCATAGAGGTGCTTCGCTGGGGAATGTTTAACTCCAACATGAAGTATGATGTGTCCATGGTTTTATTGTTAAGGGTCTACAAAAGCGTTTTAACCCTATTCTAGCACTCCCTGCTTAGCGATGTTCATTGCCCCAGGCCCAGACCATCTCTATATATTTTACAGTAACGAAACAGCAACATTTATTTTAGAATCCCTAATCTATTTTTCACCATCCTCCAATGCTCGGAGCTCCTCCTGATGGCAGGTGGGAGTGTAAAAAAGACATGGAGGGAATGTGACGCTGCTAACATCACCCTTCTGCTGCACATTTACAAACAACAGGCATTTCTAATGAACCCTTTTATTCCCTCTCATTACTCTCAGCTTTAAATAACTTGAACATCAGCTCTGTAATAGAAAATATTTCAAGCACAATGCAAGTCTTAGCTGTTCTAGAATTTTCCTTATTACAAGTGGACTTATAAGGCGGGTTATAAGGCGTATGCAAATTTATACCACAGCGCTGCTGAATTCTCAATTCTGCTGATCGGTTTTCTATAGCAGCAGCTGTGACAGTTGTTAAGCTCCAAGACAAAACACAGGTTTTCATTAATGTACTCATTCCAGTACATTATCCTTTCTATAGAATAACAGCTTATACATGGACTTGGATGGCAGATGCTCCTCATAAATGGATTAAAAAAAGGGGATATGGCGAAGTTTTCTGTGAGAAGAACTTTAATTCGCATTTCTGCAATCAGTGTCCAGTGTCAAGTGCTTTGTAACCATCTTTGTAACAACTCATAGTTTTCCTAACTTTTTTCCTTATTAATTTCAAGAGAGAGGAAAAAAAGCGCCTGGTGAAGAAATGACTGTTTATAACTGTTATAACGGAAGTGATAACAGAAACAATAACGTCTTATGGATGTTCCATAACATTAATTGCAGCTATAAATGGATACAAATGTATGACGTCATTTTTTTTTTCATAAACTTAAAAACAATGCTTGCATTGGCAAATTGCTGTTGTATAAGAGGATTAAAACACATCGGTATGTGCAGTTATTGGAAAAATTATTAACTTCTGCTTCATGTCAGCCCACATCACACAAAGTTTCACTGATTATTTTCCAATTAAAAGCATACCACAAGTGTTTTATTCCTTCCTGACTCATTAGTGTAACAGTATTCTAAAAGTACTGACAATATACCCATGATAATCTCAGAGAAGTGAGCCATGGAGTAATTTATCATGAGATCAGTTTCTCCAGTGTAGGGAATATGGATCAGAGTGGTATTTCGGAGCACACAGCCCGGGAAACTAAAATACTGCAAACTTGCATGATGGCATTCACATACACTTTTATTTCCCTGCATAATGACTTGGACACCATTTCTGTTTAATAGTTATGATTAAACGTTTGCTAATGTTCATTAGAGAAACTGAGCCAGGCTCATAAACTGCCACGGTCGGGAAATTAAGTTTAGCATTGTTCTACATTTAAAAAGATTTTGTAATGAAATAGAACAATAGCACTACTTTTATATTTTGTGGCCTGATGCTGCCACATGACCTTTCTCTGGTCGCTGTTGGTGGATGCTCCAATCATGTCTGATTAACTAAACAGCACTCGTTTGCATAAAGTTCAGCTTAATGGACACGCAGGGTTCAATTGTGTAACATTCCTGACCTAGAAAGATGCAGAATTCTCATGAACAGCAGGGTAAACTTGTACATTGTCGTGTTACAATGAAACGGAATTTGGCACAGTAGTTTGGTTTCAAGTTCTTTGTTAATCCTGAGCTATTAGATCCTGTGTGTCTTTATCGAGAACCAAAGGTTCACTCTCTCATCTCAGTTTAAAACGTCAACAGTACACTCAGTTCTGTGATTGACAGCTCCTATAGCCTATCAACCACCAGCTTTTCAAAGTTCAGTCAGTGCCAGTGCCCCACACACCCCACACACAGTGTGCCCCTGTAAGAGTTAAAAACACATAGTGTGCTTTTCCAGGCACGGACTCATGACTGTTTCTCTCACCGCGTCTCACAGGGAAAATAATCACCCGCGGATGAATGTTGCTCAGGCTGTGACGTCTTATCGCCGCTCAATTATCCGCGGAGGTGTAAAACATTCGCCTGCCTTATTTAGCTGATGCGATTTTGTCCCTGACGGAAAGCTGAATGACGGAAGGAGGGGAAAATTGCCTTCTCTCTATCTCGCTCCAAACACAGACGCCGAGACCTGCTTCCGCCTCACACACCATCTCGAGCAGATAATGCTGCCCGATAAAGTGAATGTGGACCAGGATTTATTTCCCCTGCACTTCACGTGTTTATTTTAATTAGTTATTTATCCAGCTGTTTTATGTGAATTTTGAATGATGATCTAGCGAGCACGTGGTTCAGTCTCCCCATTCCTGTATTGAGCACTGCGCACTACATTTACTTTCACTAGCCCGTGTTTCCATTGTCCTAAGATTTTTTTTTTGTTTATTGTTTTCTTAGTTATCCTGTCGTGCATTGTTCTACCCAAGATTTGCGCACTTCGTTTCTAGGTGGTTCTAGCAAGTCGTGGTACACTACATTTCACTCCATTTCACAGCGAACACACTACTCACAATAAAAATGGACTCTATATAGTGAACATAGTGTGTGTTTGGTGGTGTTCATGAGGCCTATATAGTGGGGATATGGTTTAGGACATGTCCACGTGTCCATCCTGTTGGCCTTTTACCAATAAAATAGTGTGAGATGACATCATCCTGGAAAAAAAAAAAAATTGTTGTGTAAGTTTTGGTGTATCGCAAAAGAAATCTGCCCTTGAGCCGTTTCGATACCTTTTGTGTCCCACATGTTGAGAAGTGCAGTTACTTGGAGCCCTATGAGACGAGCAACTGCTCCATTCTGACGCCGTCTTCTGATATTTCGTACAATTGCGATTATTTGTAAAATTAAAATGACAGTAAGCTGTTTTCGATTAGCTAACTGTCTCAATACTCTCTCCATTTAGCTAATCGAAATTGGTCAGCTTACTGTCATTTTAATTTTACAAATAATCGCAACTGTACGAAATATCAGAAGACGGCGTCAGAATGGAGCAGTTGCTCGTCTCATAGGGCTCCAAGTAACTGCGCTTATGTGACGAAGCCCATGGGACAGAAGGTCTCTTGCTGCAACATTTTAGAGTGCTATGACCCACATTTGAGATGCTGTGCCAATCGCAGGTTGCCACCGACCACCGGTTCTGACGCGAAAGCGGATTGTCATCGCCCTGCTCAAGCTGGCAAGTACAGAGTAGTGGGGGAAACTTTTGGGGTGTATATGCTGTGTGCACAGCTATTAAAGAAAAATGAATGCGCCGTTATATCAGGCTGCCGGTAGCGGAGGCCAGTGAAATTGCATACCGTAATTCCTTGGCCCATCTTGTGCCACAGGCTTGCGGTGCGCTGGATGGCACGCACATCCCTATTCTTCCCCCGATGAATGAATAAATTCTGCCATGTGACGCTTTTTTTTTTTTGAGTGAATGTCATTTTTCTTGACAAAAACTGTTTCCAAACTATTTTTTGCAACATTTGATGTGTCGTCATAGGCGTTTATGTGCTAAAGTTCAATGAAAAAATATTATGTCAACACTTGTGAAATTTTATCGATAATTTGTGTTTCCATCAACTATATCGGTAAACATTACAATGAGCTAAACCTTTTTCGGCTGGAAACGTAGCTAATGATATCGATTATATAGATTATGTAGTGAATATGATGCGTAGTTTGGGACATGTTCAGAGGTGACCAAAGAGGGTGAGTCTTTTATAATAGTGATTACATTATATGGCCTATACAGTGAATGTTTATTTGGATTCGTCCGCGGTGGTCTAATGATACGGAAATATTTCTAACGCTCTTTATCGTAGATTCTGTGGTTTGGGACATGTCCATAGTGTATTGATGATGGTGTGGAGTATGCAGTAATGCATAAGTGTTCTTCATAGGGTTCTTTATTCCTGTTTAGGGGTCAGGGTTTGAGTGAGGGGGTGTGGTCTTGTAGTAGCCTCTTCTCCAGAACGGATAGCTCAGAGAGACAATGTCCTCCATTCATCCTCTAAACTATACACGCCTGAGGTCACACACACGACCTTGAGCAGTGTTTGGAGTCGCATCGCCAACAATCGAGCTGTTCATCTCCACTGATTCCTTCGAGCCAACCTCGTCTCAGTGGAGATGACCTTTCCGGATGCTCATCTTGAGTGAGATGTAATAGCATGTAAAAATAGCTCAATCGCTCCGTCACGACAAAGTCACATGATCTAAATAAGGCGAGCAAATGGTTTACACCTCGCTGTGTAACTGGGTCGTGAAAAGACGTTACTCATGTGTCTGTGTGCGGGGTGTGAGTGTGTGTGTGTGTGTGTGTGTGTGTGTGTGTGTGTGTGTGTGTGTGGGTGGTGGAGCGAGTGTGAAAGCATTCACTCCACAGAAGTGGAGGAATGTCTTTAACAAACAACGCAACACAATACAGTGTCCTCTTTTACTGTACGCAGCGTTTAAACAGAGACATTCACAAATACAGAAAACGCTCATCTGTAAGATTATCAGATTTTAATAAGTGCATCATTAGAAAGCTCGTATCTGATCATGATGTAATAATAATAATAATAATATGTGAGTGAGATATAAATGTAATGAAAGTGTAATGAAAATCAGATTAGGATTTAGATCAGATTTAGATCAGACATTTGAGATGAATATCAGTAAAGATTATAAATTATGTAAAATAAATATGATTATAATTAAACTGATTAGATTACATTACATTCAGACAATGCTGTGGCTGGTCATCGATAGATAAATTCATTTTCTAAGTGAAAATCAGATTATAATTTGGGTATTTTGACTGACATGAAAATGAAAAGATTTGGAATTTGGACTTTTTGATCAAGATCAGATTGTGATTTAAATAAATGTTAGATCGTGTTTGAACTTAGATTACCAGATTAGATTATGAACTAGATAAATACAGATTGGATTATTATGTAAATGAAAATCAGATAATGATTTATGTGATCAGGTAATGGTTTGATTTAGATAAAGTTTGCATGCAGATTCATTTGTTAAATTATGGATTTAATTATCATATCAAATTTTGATATATACAAAATTAATTTAGTTGGCAAAATGTTTTAAAGTGATTTATATTGAATTATATTTGGAATTACATTGGAGCTGAATAATTAGGCTGCTAAACAAGAGCATTTAATTAAATAACTCCAATATTTTAAATTAAAAAAAAAGAATTAAAATCTGTCTATATTCCACTGCCATATGGTTTCGAGTTAATTACTGGTTGATAGATAAGCTAGGTAGAAAGTGTTTTGGATCATATAAACTCAGTAGGATTGTACACGTCTTCTGAACCCTGGCATGCTTCGCACCTAAACCACAAACATAGGCATCTCGTTTTCAGCGTGCAAATATTAGTCAACGTGTCGACTGTAATTGGTACGGTGCTTTGATAAACATGCCAAGAAATCTCAGCGCCGTTCCAGACAGCATCACTGTAGTGGCTCATGTTCAGAGCCGAGGAATATATCCTCTTATAAATTTTGATTACTGCAACATCCAGAGAGATTATTGGTGTTATTTATATGACACTGGTGACATTTGAGGAGATTATTCAGTGCTGAAACTGAAGAAAGGGCATTTGTGGCAACAGTGAGGAGTTTGGCAACAGATACGGGGAGGATTTGTAAATTTGGCGTACGGCACACACACTCTACAGATCTGCAGCATCTGGCCAAGTGATGGATCATCAGCACATAATCTTCTGTAGATCATCTTAAAATTATAGACGAGTGTTTTTTTTCTTCAACAGAATGAACGTTTTTATTTCATCACTTATTATATACTAATCCAACATTATATTTCTCCATCACTCATAACTTACATCAGCCCAGTACACTGTGTTCTGGTAGGCTGAGAGCACTACAGTTTGTTCTCATTGGCTGAGAGCAGTACTTTATTCTCTGATTGGCTGAGAGTACTACAGTGTGTTCTGATTGGCTGAGAGCAGTGCAGCGTGCTTTGGTTGGCTGAAAGTACTACATTATGTCCTGATTGGCTGAGAGCAGTAGGTTATGTTCTGAGTGGAAGAGAGGAGGGCAGTGTGTTCTGATTGGCTGAGAATGGTACGTTATGTTCTGATTGGCTGAGAATGGTAGGTTATGTTCTGATTGGCTGAGAATGGTACGTTATGTTCTGATGGGCTGAGAATGGTACGTTATGTTCTAATGGGCTGAGAGTAGCACAGTGTGTTCTGATTGGCTGAGCGCAGTACATTTTGTTCTGATTGGCTGAGGGTAGTACAATGTGTTCTGTCCAAATGAGTGTGTTCTGATTGGCTGATAACTGTGAATTCTGATTGGTTGAGAGCACTACAGTGTGTTCTGATTGGATGAGAGCACCCATGTGTTCTGGAAGGCTAAATGAACTATAGTACATCAATCAGTGTCTACATGTAAATGTACATGGTGAATAAAATGATTCTGATTCTGATTGGCTGAGAGTAGTTCAATGCATTGTGACTGGCTGAAGGCATTACAGTGTTCTTATTAGCTGAAAGCAGTACAGTGTTCTGATTGGCTAAGAGCAACTGCTTTTTCCTATTTTCCCCTCCTCCACCTTCCAGTGTTTCCTTTTGGTCTTCTTTTTATTTGTTCTGTTCCCTAGTTTCCAGTGACCCATGTTTCTAGTGTTTACTTTATACACTTCCCAACGTTCACCCGGTTTACTCATTCCCTAATTTCAGGTGTCCTGTAATTCTCTTTTCCTTGTTTTCTTTTTCCATAGTTTCGAATTTTCCAGTTTCCAGTGTCTGTAATTTCTTTGCTTCTTTTTTTTTTTTAAGGAATTCTTAATTGCTTTATTCCTAAGTTTCTTGTTTGCTTGTATCCAGTGGCCCAAATTATCTTCTTCCAGGTGTTCCCTAGTCTTCTACATCCTAGATACTTCTACATTGTTTCATTGTTCCCTAGTTTTTCAGTATTCCCTAGTTTCCTTCTAACTAATTTCATTTTGTTTTGTTTAGTTTCTCTCTACCTGGGTTCCTCATTCTCTAGTTTCAGATGCTCCATACTTCCTTTTCCTTCTTTCCTTGTCCCATTGTTTCCTTCTTTCCTATTTCAGTAGTTTCAAAATTGTTCCTAGTTTTCAGTGTAACTGTTTCAAGTCTTTCTAATTCCTCTCTTTCTTAATTGTGAGGTGTGTCTTAATTTCTTCTTCCTCTTCTAGTTTCCTTGTTTGCTAGTATCCAACGGCCCACATTTCCTTTTTCCTTATTTTCTGTGTCCTGTAGTCCATTTTTACCTAATTTCCTTAGGTTCTGTCTACCTCGTATTCTTCCGCCCTATTTTCCAAGCATTCCCTCATTTGTTCCAAGCTAAATTCCTTGTTCCTATTTCCTGATATTTCCTAGTTTCCTTCTACTAGTGGTCATAAGATAAGGTAAGCTAAGTCAGTGTGATTACATTAAAATCTGCAGTCTGTTATTTATTCATACATTTATGCATTAGGACCCCCCGTATCCGTGTAGGACAGGTTCCAAGCCCCGCGGCGAATGCCTGAAACCGCAGATACTAGCAAACATTTTATATATATATATATATATATATATATATATATATATATATATATATATATATATATATAATGGCTGGGGAGTGTATACAGTGTGGATACGCTGAACAAAGGGATGATTAACGTCCCAGGCAGGACTGCACGGGATTTTTATCACATTACTCAGAATGGTGTGCAACTAAAATTATGAATGTTTACTATATTTCTGGAATTTTCTATTTAATTTTTCAGACCATGGTCAACTGTGGTTAAGTGAAACCGCGGTAACTGAAACAGCGGATACGGGGCGTTTTACTGTATAAACTCATTGTATGCTCTCTGTTATTGCAAAAAAAACATACTAAATTGTTCACTTACGCTGTGTTTATTCAGTTATAATATATTCCAAAAAAAATTTCTATCTATGGTCAGATTTACATTGCCATGACTGTGGGTCATTTGCAGTGCGGTGATGTCTTGCCCAAAACTTTACATAGCTGCCAGTACTCCCCTTGTTTGCATGTTGGCAATGTGAAAAAAAAAAATATATATATATTATATATATATATATATATATATATATATATAGTAAGGCCCTTACGATACATTACTGTATATCACAAAGCATCATATCCTTTTCACATTATTACTGCTCAATGCAAATTCTGAAACAGTTTTACTGTTTAAATATAATAAAAGTGCAAATTTAATTAAATGACAATTGACACCAATTAAGGAAAAGCATAAGCCAGTAATATTTTTATATTTATTTGTAACTTTGCAAACACAGCATCTTAGTGTGACTATTTAACTACCAATTACTGGTTAATCAGCTGGAGAAAAAAATAAGCCCATAATGGAGATGTGGTGAAACATACCTTCATTTAAATATAGAGTGAAATGAATGAAAGGCTTTACCAAACAGCTGTAAGGGGGAGGGAGATACAGAGAAACGCTTTGCTAAAACGGCTATAAGAGGATTCCAACTCGTGAGCCTTCCAAGAGGAGGACTATTAAATGGAAGTGCTTTTTTGAATCGTTCACTTCATCGCCTGTCATGTAATGGTTTTTGTAAAGGCAGTCCTAACAGTTGTGATAGATAAATACATCGGGATGCACCGCAGTATCATAAATGGATGGTGATTAAAGCAGCGCAAGAGAAAGAGTGAATATGCGAGTTCGGTGTCAATCTCTCTCAAGCAGGGACAGAAGAGAGTAGAATCATTCCGATACCGGTGAACACTGAGTACACTTCAAGCCCACTACAAGCCCTTTTATTAATTTTACCTGACTGCTTCAGCGGGACAGTGTCTCCAGTGACGGCGGTGATGGCGGTTGACTGTGGTTGTCAGGGGTGGGGAAGAGTGGAATTCAAATAAAAACGCACCAATTACAACAAACTGCAAAAAAAAAAAAAAAAAAAGAAATGCAATGCAGTTAAAGGGGAAGCTAACACAAGAGTAGATTAGGGACTTCTGATCGGCAAGACAAGTGCGTATACCGAGGGTGTACGCTAATATTGATCCTTAGAAGTCATTATCCGCAAACATCCCTTGGGAAGAAGTAAGCATACGGCGTATACGTGTGTATGGCCCCGACTACACCACTGCCTTCCACCTAGTATTCTTCTTCCCTAAGTTCCAGGTGTTCTATAGTTTCCTGATGTTCCCTCGTTTCTTTTGACTTAGCTCCTGTCTGTGTAGTTTCCAGCTGTCCACTAGTCCCCTCCTACCTAATTTTCTTGTTCACTAGGTTTCTGGGGTCCCCTAGTAAGCTTCCTCTCTTTTTTCCAGACACTCCATAGTTTCTTTCTACCTACATTTCTACCTAGTATACTTCTTCCCTCATTTCCAGGTGTTCCCTAGTTTTTTCGACCTGTCTCGCTTGTTCGCTGGTTTCCAGGCGTTTCGTTTTACAAGTGGTTGTTTAAAAGTGGCAAGTATGAATACTGTGGCGAGATGAACAGAGGGAAACGGTGGCTAAGTGCGTGCTAACTGATGGAATATAAACAGCTGTGCAGTCGGGCTGTGTGATCACTGGGCCAGCAGCAGATTATTCATTAATGAGTCTGCAGAGTCAGAGAACAAAGCCTGCAGCTCTTCTTTTCCATCAGCTACTCTTCTGAACATTGTGAAGAGGAGCAACAAGATGATGTCATCAGAAGAGCACGGAGAGTGGCTGGAACACACACTCACTACATCATTTAATCATTTATTCCCAACATGCACTTTCTGTTCCCCTTTACCACTTTTATTATCACTTCTTTACTGAGATCGTTTAATTGTGAACAAATTAAACATTCGCCAAATAAAGAAAGAAAGAGAACAGCACTACACTCTCTATTTATCTCTTGCTACTCTCTCTAGCTCTCTCAACGTCTCTCTATTTCTCTCTCTCTCGCTCTCTTTCTGTTTCTTGCTCTGGCTCTTTCTCAAGTTTCTGCTTCTTTCTTTTTGCTTTCTATTTCTCTCTACATTTCTCTCATTCCTTCCTCTCTCTGTTTGTCTCTACTTCTCGCTATTTCTCTCTCTATTTCTCTCTGCCTCTCACTTTTTCTATATATTTCTCTCTCTCTCTCTATCTCTCAGTGTTGCTCTCTCTATCCATTTCCCCTCCTCCCTCTCTTTCAGTAGTTCTCTCTCTCTCTAACACACACACACACGCTCTCTCTCTCTCTCTCTCTCTCTCTCTCTCTCTCTCTCTCTCTACTACACGGAAACATTATTAATTCTCCCTCAGCACATTTCTCCCCGTCAGTCTGGAGTCTGTTCATCTCGTGTAAACAACTGTACGTTTTTATTAGTTTCCCTCCCGCTGACAAAAGGCCTTCAACTTCCACCTGCACCTTTATTTACACTCACTGAGTCGGAGTGAAGTGGTGTGATTCTGTTCAACTCCACCTCACCTGTGGCAGTCTTTTCAGGGGCACCATGCACCCATTACTTTTGAAGGGTCACACACACACATACACACTCTCTCTCTCTCTCTCTCTCTCTCTCTCTCTCTCACACACACACACACACAGAGACAAATAATAAAGAAAATGAATTCCAATTAAAATTATCCGCCTTCTGACCAATCAGAATCTACATTTCACGGTGTTGTGATATATAATTTTTATATGATAACACTGATCTCTTATAGAGAATTAGCTTTATAAATCAGTGAACAGTGTACTGTGACAGTGGGCCCTGCTGAAGTGACAGTTTACTTTAGCTTTAGTTGCCTCCTACAGGAGCTCACGCTTGTTTGGGAAAGATTAAATTCTCAAACAGCAGAGACTGATTCAAAGTAAACACACGCACATACACACACACACACACACACACACACACACACACACACACACACACACACACA
>CM040976.1:25026331-25054353 GCA_022985145.1 Pangasius djambal | reverse complement strand
ACACACACATACACACAGTTAAACCCAACCAGCACATGCATACATATACACACACACACACACACACACACACACACACACACACACACACACAAATACATTTGTTTAAGACATTATTCCTGTAGACATGTCATGTTTTTGTAGTCAGCTGGTGGTGAGTTCTTACTGTATGACAGAAGTATAGGACAAGGTTCCACTAATTTACTCGAGTTGCTATGGCGATGTGAATGACTTTTAGATTGTCCATTGTGGAACAGATTGTGTGTAAGTGGTGCGAGTCGAGCCTAGTGCAGGAGGCGGGATTTGTTGGAAAATGAGCAAGAAAGAAAAATACATGTACACAGTATGGTTAGGGGTGTAGGGTGAAAGGTTTAACTGGTTTAGTGTTAACTAATGTAATATACTAGTCAGTGGTAATATCAGGCAAAGATGGCAATACAATTGTGTGTTGTGTACACACACACACACACACACACACACACATACACGCACACTCATTTTGCTGTATTAGCTCAAAAACCTCAGTGAAAATGTAAAGACATGGTTTCTTGCTGCGTGTGTGTGTGTGTGAGTGAGTGTGTGTGCCAAATAAGCCACATGTCTAGTTGTAGATCTCACACACGTTTAATCATGCAGCACTGATGCGTGCGCACACACAAACACACACACAAAATGCTCATGTTTTGATAGTTCATAAGTGTCACTGAAAATCTAATGACACAATTGTTGGCACTGTTTGTGTGTGTGTGTGTGTGTGAGTGCGTGCTTGCTCAGCTGCTGCATCACATCATTGTTGGTGGTAACTTTTCTACTGAACCACTGATGGACACACTGATATGTTCTTGTGTGTTCTTTTCCTGTGTGTGTGTGTGTGTGTGTGTGTGTGTGTGTGTGTGTGTGTGCGTGTGTGTGTGTAGCTTTCGTCAGTCTTGGCTCAGTGTACAACCTTCTGTCCTATCAGCAGTGCTCCGTAACACGGGCTTCACAAGGCGACCTCACACACACAAACACACACACACACATAGAGAAAGAGAGCCAAGCAGCTCTCTGTGTTGCCATGTGACACACGTTTTCTCTTTCTCTCTATCTTTAGCGTTCTCTACCTCATAACACACACACACACACACACACACACACACACACACACACACACACACACTGCCATAGCACAGAGATTCATGTTTGGTTATCTCACCAAGTGGATCAGGAGGGTTTAGGTGTTGGTGTAGCATCTCATTATTGAGGAATATTCTGTTACTCAGACACACACACTCACACACACTCACACACACAGCCAAGCAAGTCTCTGTGTTGCCATGTGACACATGTTGCCTATTTTTCTCTCTCTTTCACTTCTTGGATTTTAGGTGACATTCTTCTCTCCCTCCTGTCTCTCTCTCTCTACATCGTGTGTCTCTTTAGCTCTCGTTCTCTCTCACAGAAACTCAGGCTGCAGCACAAACCTGCCATTATTACCCAGTGTGTTAGACAAAAGTGTCTCTGTGGGACTCGTGTTGTCACGATACCATCATTTTGACTTGACAAGGATAGCATCACAACTCCTGATACCAAACAACATGGCAAATCAATTATACAATAACAGCAGTTCAGGAGTTTAGGTTATGATGGAAGGCTGTGTGTGCTTAACATTGGTTTCTGCAAAAGTGTTCGTTAGTTTTTTTACATTAGCTTAGTGTTCAATTGCTGTCTCACTTGATTTTTATTTATTTATTTATTTTTATTTTTAGTGATGCCCGTCTCCTCCAGATGTCCCTATTAAGCAGAAGGAGGTGAAAGGAACAAACCCTGCATCGTTCTTCATCGAAATTGTTAGCTGGATGCTCTATAACCAGGGTTTCATTTATCAAAATGTGCATAGAACAAGTTGTGCGCAAAAGCCACTACACACACACAAAAAATGGTATTTATTAAAGATGAAACAAGCAAGGTACAAACAAAAATTAACTGTGATCACAAGGCACAAGGAAGCACACGCAGACTATAGGCGATAAGTTACGCACGAGAAAACCTTGACAACGAAGCACAGAGAAACCAGAACATAAAATAGGGCTGCTAATTAGGTGCAACAGGAAACAGGTGTGATGGGTAGTGTATATTTCTCCGCCATTATGACAACACACAGCTGTACACGATGGCCATTGAGAAATCCCGCACATTCTAAACTGATGTGCTTGTGCATGGTCACACTCATTCGCATAAAGACACACCCAAATTGCCATATATGGTGAACAACTTCCCTGTAAAAAGTCAAGCAATCGGCTCATGGCACTGCTGGTTAAGCACGACATGGACCATGTCAAGTATTCTGATTGTCAAATTAATCTCTTCTATCAAAACTTGAAATAAATAAACTAGTGCAAAGCACGGCAAGTCATTCAGACCATTTGAATTGCACATGCACATGCAAGAGGTCGTGACTCGTAATTCCTGACAAGTGACATCAAATCAACATGGCTGCTCGCAGGCTCAACAGTAAACAGAGGAGCACTTCTTATCGTTAAATGAGTTATACCATATATATGTTACGGGTATTTGATTTAGATCAATCAACATACAGATATATTCACTTGTTAAATCTCTAACATCAACTATACAGTTGGCTGTTCTGAGGAGGAAGATATATATATCTCTCAGCACACTTAGCTGGCTAGATTATTGCTGCAAAAAGATGAACATGGAGGCGTTTTGTTTTTGTTTTTGTTTTCTGACCAATCAGAAGCCAGAATTCCGCCGTGCTGTGGTATACCACTAAAGAAATGATATTTAAATTCTTATGTGAAGAAATGTCAGGAAATAACTAATTCTGTGTTCATGAAATTGTGCTTTATAAGATTGATCTTGTAACAGTGTAGTAACTAAAGTATGCACTACATTTCTAAAAGTCAGCAACAGACACGGGAGTTTTATTTCCTCAAAGTAATTAGATCTCACACTGACCGTCTATTGTCAGGAATCAGTTTCTTAAGGTATCTTTGAAAGTATATGATTGTTCAACATCGTCAGGCGCTTGCAGATTCTTTGGGTCATTTCACATATGCAGTGTTTTGTCCGTGTTTGTTTTTGATCCCTGGTGTATTTATCTCTTTGGTGCGTTCCGTTTGTGCACAGCAAGCACACTCGGGTGCCGACCAAAACAACCGCTCAGCGAGGTGTTCTTGATACAGCTCCAGTCGAACTCTAGCATGCTTCCATTGCAGTGAGGAAGTGATTCAATCCTGAATCGACCCAAATACAGGAAGTGAATCAAACATGCATGTGTTTGGGTTGCGGCTGAGGTTTTTCTGTAGTTGTGAGCTGCTGAACTGAACCACGAGGCACAAACTGTCCCAGAGGACAGCGTTAAGTGCTGCAGTGTTCGGGAGATTTGGGTCGATGAACAAATAGAGAAACTAAATGGTCAGTGTGATACACATAATGTTTTCTTTGTAGATTTCTACACCCACTTGGCAAAGATTTGTGTAGTTTTTTTGTTGTTGTATGTCTGACCAATGAATACAAGAGTTTTAAGCATGCATTTTCAGCTCTACACACTCAGCCAACGTTTTTGTTTTTTTTTTTCTTCACACTTTTTGGTTCAACTAATGATGTGCAGGAAACAAACCAAACCAAATAGCAAATGAACCAAAAATATAAATTTCGCTCTGATTCAGACTCAGTTTCCAGAATAATAGACACACAAGTTTTTATTTGAAGTGATAAAAGTTAAAGATACAGCCGGGCCTTAGCCCCTGATCGATTCAGTTCTTTTTGTCCTTATGACTTCTTAACTATGAAATCAACTCTCTGTCGTATGTTTGAATTTGTGCAAATGTTCCATGAGGGTTAGGTTTGAATACACTTTTCTAAGTTTAACCGTACATTTAAGATGCATGATTTCAGTAAAATGTTGTAAAACGATAGGAATATGTACTGGAAGGAATGGATTGTAAAAAGTAGCGGCTTGTCCGAGATTGGGATAAATGCTCTTTGGGAAATATAGCTCTTGCTCGAGTCTCCGAAAGTTCAGAAATGCAAACTCATTTCAGTCGATAAATGTATTGTAACTGAATTAGTATTTGATACCTGATGGAGTATAAACAGCTCTGGGTAGTGCACTCAGACAGATGGAGCCGAGCGTGTCTGGGTTTAGAGCTCGGGCATCGTGACTTAGTGAGATTTACAACAAAACAAAGCATCTCTTTATTAGAAAGGATCATAAATTGAACATCATGCACTCAGATGATTTTGTGGGAAAATCGCATGATTGCAATGTTTTTTGTTTTTTTTTAATGTGAGTGTCCTCTAAGGCACTGTAAAGAGTGTGTTTATGAGAAGCAGCAACAACGCGCACACACACACACACACACACACACACACACACACACACACACACACACATTCAGGGTCCCTTTCTCTCTCTCTCTCTCTCACTAGTGTATTAGAGCAGGCTGGCGTCTGTCTCTGTTTATCGGTTTTGTTTTCAGCATGCTGCCTTTCACTGCTACTGCTATGCTAACAGGCCGAGCGCCAGTTAGAGTATTAATTAACGCCACGATACCGTGTACAGCTCAGTGGAAATGACATTTTGTGTTAGCGCTGAGTGCAAGGGTTTGTTAGTGACTTTCCCTTTGTTCTTGTTTTTGTTATTTATTATTTTTCACATGTATCGCTTCGAAGATTTGCCATTGCCCTTTAAACAGAGGACATTTTGCTTTTCCTGGGCTTGTTGGATTTGCGCTGGAATTGGAGATGGCCATGTGTGTGTGTGTGTGTGTGCGTGTGTGTGTGTGTGTGTGTGAGAATGGGTTAGCGAGGTCTGAAACTCTGAAACTTTTGCCATGCCTTTTGTCCTAAGGCAGTGATTGAAGGATAAATACATTAGCATGGAATATTCAAATTATTAAACTGATTAATTTCTAGTATATTTGCATATGATTTGCCATTGTTACCATGGTAACTCATGCAAATTACAAATGTTCACTTTTATTGGCTCCTTCAATATGTTCTCACTGCTGTCGTTGTGTTGCGCTCAAAACCTCAGGCTGGATTACAGCTCTGATCTAAATCGTAAGCGATGGAGTTAAAAATGAACCCAAACGCATCTTCACTACAGAAATTACGGATTGTTCACGTCAGGTCACAATTACAAGTTTCCGACGTGTTTAACTTTCATGAGTTTAAATGTGTGTGTGGAGGCCTGGGAAAACATAGTCATATGGTGACATTTTTGCTAAATAGAGAGCTAATAAATTTGAGCATTTCAAAGTCTGGTTGTTCACCAAAGTAAAAACGGACAAAATTGCATTTAAAGATTGTATTGTTACATTTTTGACAAGGGCATGTGCCCGTGTCACTGCAGCATGTAGCTATCGACAACGTGAAGAGAGCGTGACGTTCACTGTGCGAGGAAGCTAGCAAAGCTTTAGCCATTTTCAGTCGACTGTTTTTCCCACCGTGTTTATTAAACTGACTTCTTTCTGCCAAAGTAAAAAAATAAATAAAAACACTTCCATGTTGTTTTGATGAATACATTTATTGTGTCTTAAAGTTGAAGTGTCAAAAATATGTTATAGTCCGAAAAACTTTACAAAACTTGATTTTTCATCTTTGTTGGCTGTTTGCCACAGCAACGTCCAGACATTCACACATACTATATATACATTTTTGTCTATATCTCCCTCTATGCCTCACACTTTTGCCAAAGATTCAAAAATTCAGCGGAGGTTTCCGTCATGAGCTGTGGCGTTCCTCTATACACATTCAACATGTTTATATTGAAATGTTTGTGACGTGTTTAGTGATTCTGGTGCTAACTTGCTGTTATGATGTTGTATTTTCCTTATTCCTGAGAGAAGATAGTGGTTGGTTTTCCATGCTGTTGTTACAGGGGGACACTGTTTTGTTATGCTGGTGCAGTTACAGTAGTGTTTAATAGGAGAAAAAAAAAAAATCAACATTCTCAAATATAAAGAATAGCAGCCAGGTTTTGCTGTTAACTCCTAAAAACAAAAGTGCTTCTTGTCAGTTCCAGCATAGATCCAATGGTGATATTAGCATGAAAATTGAAGCTTTGGAAGCTTTGAGCAGAGTATACAGATGAGGAGATGAGAGAGCTGGAAAGGCTAAAGGACTAAAGCGCCATTGCATCTCTCTCTTTAGGGGGCAAAATCCTACTGGCACTATCAGCTGGTAGTCAAACAGCATTGTGGGTCATGCAAGAAAATGTTAATCTACATGAAAATAAACCTATATGATGAAAGAAGTCAATGAAAGGAGTTTAAAAGAAAAAAGTTTAAAAGAAAAAAAATCTGGGACGCCACTGAAGATTGCATGTTGATTATGAAGGTTACTGTGCAAGTCATGCAGGCTGGATTTGTCCTGTAATCAGTGCAGTCTCATACGTCGGAGTGTCAATTAACCAGTGGCATATGACTGACTAGTCCACAACTCAATAATTATTAGGCATAAATGTGACATTAGGAACATACTGTATATTAACAACGATTAAAAACTAGCATGAAAAACAAGTTTAGCAAAAGAGCCGCATGTTTTGTTGTTATTATGTCGGTCATGCCGGCGGTGGCTACACGCCTGTGTCCTGAAGTCCCTTATCACATGTTGTTCATGTGAGCTGATTAAGTACTGGAGCAGCAGCGGGGATTCAACCAAGGGCAATCTTGAGGCCAATGGTGGACAATGGTGCTTTTAAAAAAAAACTGGAACTGACGCTCAGAGTGTGTGTGCCATTTTCTCGCAGTGACCTGAGGGGCTTTTGTAAAGGTGATCCGATGAGGCGTTTTCCACCTGGACCTCATTAGGTAAAAAGTCACACCACGACCTTTATTAGTGACGGCCAAGTTACAGCGACTTGTATTACTGGGGACTTGAGCACACCTCGGTGTAAAAGTACACATCACTACATCATCATTTATTCCACACACTCTGTTGCCTTCGCCCTTTATCACTAACGGTTAGAGTTTGGCATACTAATTAGTGCACTAGTATGACAGTTTGGGATGCAGCCACAGGCAATGAAAAGGTTTACTGTGGCTGTTAAACCACTTGCTAATGCAACATGCTATTTTGTCGCATACTATTTTGACGGTCTGTGTATTTTGCATATTTATGGTTCGGGACTCTGGAGAGACAGGACACACTCGATAGTTAGGTGTGTGTGTGTTATTTTCTCTTTTCCATTCAAGCCCTACCTCAATTATTCTAAAATTTTAATTAATGAGCAGCTACTTGCTGCTGTGCGTGAATGTCACCCGGCATTATGGTACACGGCGGCGGCTCTGAGAGAGAGAGAGTCCTTAGGGAGGTGTACTGTTTCAGTGTGGTGTTCCACAGCGATGCAGCACGCGATAGAGATGTGAATACGTGGCAGCGAAACAGACAGGTGTGCACGTGAGCATGTTCACGTTCTTCAGAATGTTGGTTTAACATCCCGTGAGAGACATGTCGGCGACTGTGTATCGATGTTTCTGTCAAATGCTTAAGCAGGTGTAGTAAAGGCTGCTAGCTACACAAGTTCTTGCTTTATGAGTGAGTGTGTGAGTGTACAGTACATGTGTGTCTGTGGGTGTGTGAGAGTGTGTGCTTTTACCGAGTTATAGGGTGCATCTAGGGCTCCATGATCAATTAGGCTAGCATAAATACTGGAAACACTGCCCTAACATACATTAACACAGTCTAATGCTTATTGTACTACAGCACTGTTAAATTCTTTGAACCTGATTGGTCAGAAGGCGTTGCTTAATTTTCTATAACAGCAGCTCTGTCAATAGTCAAGAGCCATAAAAAGAGAGGCTGGTGAAGAAAAGTGAGTGATAGCGTACTAAGTGAGAACAGGAACTAACGTCTCACGGATGTTCCACAGCATTAAATTATTTTATTGTGCAATTAAAACCAGTAGCCGAGTTTAGGAAGCCAGTAAGCTAGTTAACATTAGGCAAACCTGCTTTACCTAGCTAAAGTTTAATATTGCTTGGCTCAGTGTGTCATTGAGTGTGTGTGTATGTGTTTCTGGTAATATATACGGCCACGGCATGTGCGTGTGTGCGTGTGTTGTTGGTACCAACAAGGCAGCCTCAGTTTGCAGTGTGTTAGTGCAATCTCAGAGCCGACACTCACACCGACACACTCCATTTTCTCTTCATCCCATTCCGGGCTCTGCTATTCTCTTTCATCTTGCCCCCTATGCAGCCTATCTTCTTCTCTCTCATCCCATCACTCCTTTGCTGTGGTGTGTGTATTGATGTGTTTTATTCCACAGAAAGGGCACGCAGTGCGAATCAAAGTCCGAGATAAGATCACAGATTGCTGAAACGAGGCTTTGCTTCCATTTCATTATTATACAGAGGAGCAGGATGTGAACATGGAGGCCTTTCAAACCCGCTCGGTTGTATTCCAAAACTATATGGGTCTACGAGAACGAGTCCACGAGAAAGAACTGCCTGTCAGTTATTGAATACTAAAACAGAATTTAAATGTTGAAGAAAAGTTGGGTTCAACACAAGATATCTCGGGCGAACTGTATCATAAACATTCTTAACATTGTGTTAATTTTGCTTTCTCTTAAATGACAAACACCTGATATTGACACCGCTAGTACACGAATCCTTCAGATTATACTTATTACTAGCAGATGTAATAATAATCATACAGCGATATTAATATTAGAGTCTGTTAACCTTCAGTTGCTCAGCCCTGTGCTTGGATTGGATTCTGTTTCAGTCTCTTTAGATAAGAGCATCTACCAAATGAATAAACGTGTTATGCTTTATCGTCTCGGCTGCTTTCAGTCCAGAAGAACTCACTGTATTGGACATCCTTAAGCAAAGAGTGAAGGAAAACTGTATTAGTGTTCGATATCTGATGAAATAAAAGTCATTCTTGGTAGTGCACTTAGACTTTTTTTTTATTTGACTGTAAATGGGCTTCTTACACTGAACTGTAGATTTAAACTTTACCAATCAAATCTCAAATCTAACCAAAAACTATCCACGTATATTACCAGAAACTGCCATTAGAGTGAACTAGAACAGAAGTAGGACTAGAAGGAGAAGTTAATGTATATCATGCAATGGAGTGGAGTAGAATGCAATAGCACAGAGTAGAGCACAATAGAATAGAAGAAAGAAGAGTAGAACAGAATGGAATGCAGTAGAGTATAGTAGAATGGTAGACTAGAGCAGACTATAGTAGAGCAGACTATAGTAGAGTAGAATAGAGTAGAGTAGAATGGAGTAGAATAACATGGTAAAAGAGAATAGAGTCGAATAGAATTCAGTAAAATTGAGAAGTAGTAGTAGTAGACTAGTAGACTAATAGAACAGAGGTGTTTAGAATAGAATCTGATTATTCATATTTACTTCTGTGGAGCAGAATAGAATAGACTAGAGTAAAGTAGAATAAAGTAAAACAGAACAGAATCGAGCGAAGGAGTTTAGGATGGATCAGAAGAGTAAAGTATTAGAGTGTAGAACAGAACTGAGTAGAACAGAAGAGAATAGAGTAGTGCAATAGAGTAGTATAGAAGACAGAAGAAAGCAAGAGAGCATAGAGTAGAAGAGAGTAGAAGAGAACACAGAGTAAAAGACAGAATAGAGTAGAATAAAATAACAGCACAGAGTAGTTTAGAATAGAATTTGAAGGAATAAAAGTTTCTTTCACTCGCACGTAGTGTAAAGTACAATAGAATGCAGTGGTGTAGAATTAAACAGTACAATAGGATAGAATAGGGCAGACTAAAATAAAACCGAGTAGAAAAAAAAGAACAGAGCAAATTAGAGTAGAACACTGGCATATTAGAGAGTAGAAGACAACTGAGTAGAGTTGAGTAGAAGAGAGTAGAAAAGAATAGAACAGCGTAGAACAGAGTAGAGGAGGAGAGCAGAATATAACATAGACAATAGAAGAGAATATTGTAGAGTAGAATAGGATAGTATTGTAACACATGGGAGCAAATCTCAAATGCTATCCACAAAACCGGCAGTCGGAGGTAAAAAGCTGAAATATGAAAATGTAGGCAGCAGTGGAACATCAAAAGAGTGAAACATAAAACACGGAGGAGATTGCTTAGAAACGCGCAGGACGCATGGGAGACTTCACATAGAACATAAAGACGAATAAAACTGAGTGTAAAGGCTTGCATCCCTTTTAGTTTTTGAAGGGGAAAGGGGGAAATGATCTCTTTTTTTCTAATTTATCTGCAAAACATTATAATCCCAAGATGTTAAAAAAATAAAACGTGAGTCCATCTTTAAACAAGACAACAATATTCTATTACAGCTAATTACAACTGTGAGGATCTAAGTGTTGTTCAGAGGATAGTAAAGAGGTTGGAGGCAAAGTTACGAGTAAACATTTATTTCACATTCAAAGTTTATATCTTAACATACTCTATTTGGCAGTTTTTGTTACTTATGATAAGCAAGAGACATCTGTTTGACCTAATGCACTAAATGCCTTTTGTGTCCTGGAAATGATCAACTACTTTGTCTTAAGTAGGCATTGATTGGAATGACAAATCAACATGGAAACCTGGTTCAAACTACACAGTGATAATTGGAGGTGTGGCCAGGGTACATGAGTTTGCCAATCAGGAGCTGTTGTTTTATGATGAAAATTATAGTGGAATATAGTTTTAGGTTCCAGAATAGACAGAAAAGATATGAAGGCCCTGATTTACAAAGATCTGATAAATTGTGAATGTACAAACCTACTAAATATAGCGGTAGGATGCAATATTCACGTTTTTTTTGTTTGTTTTGTGTGTGTGTGTGTGTGCGTGTGTGTGCTCCTGGAAGAGTAAAACTGAAACATGCTACGCTTTGCCCTTAATTACGGATAAAGAACAACATGATTAAATATGATGAGAGGTGTTGGGAAAAACCCCCCAAAAACGATTCAACATAAGATCTGTCTGAAACTAGGAAATAAGAGTGTAAGCGTGAGGAAAGGATAACGATCATTCTTTCTGGATTTTGAGTGCTGTTGCTACTGGAGGTGAAAGCATTACCGCTGTAATAGTCAGAATAATAGTTTGACATCCTGAGACAAGATTTTGAGACACTTTAACAACGGGTTTAATTGATCTTCAAAAATGGTAATAAAGTGCTTCAGCAAATTTAATACTTGCCCTTTCTTAGTGCACAATCGCTGTTTCTGAAATGGCTTTTCAAGCTGCAGTAGGCAATTCACAGTAGGTGTTATCAAGTTAGCGTATGTTTTTATACCAGCAGAACTTGAATAAATCAGGGCCAAACAGTGTAGTTTTAAATGAAGTTCATTTTAAAATGAACTGCAGATAAAATGCACTATATATTTGTGTCATTTATTTGAAAGTCTTAGTGGATCTAGGCTTTCGGTTTGGTGCTAGGGTAAGATGCTTCTGGAAGCTTCTACGTTGCTCTGGGTTAAACCCTGAAAGTCTTCAAATCCCACACATGGCCGTGTTTATCCCATAACACTGAGGCATGGTGGGAATGGGAATGAATGGGGAAGCATCCATCGCGGGCATGTTCTGATGAATTCACATCCAGCTAGAAAACAGCTTTCCAGTGGATAGAAAACACCTGGTGAATTTAGATGTGCCTCTGCTCACCTCCCCAACAAATCATAAACTACTTTTATTTCCATAAAAAAAATCTAATTCGGCTTGCGCGAATGTTTCCGTGTCAACAGTTCCAGTGGAAACTAAAAAGCGGCTGCCACTCGACAAAGGCACGTAATTGTAGTGGTGCTTCTGAAAACCGAAGCACTTCATCGACTGGAGAGAATGAAAGAGAGAGAGAGAAGGGAAATGAAGAGATGGAGGAAGTGAGGTCAAGTGAGAGGTTGAAAAGCTCTCGCTCGTCATATTGTTTTGACACTCGTATCTATCAGAGCGTCAGGTTTCACTGCCTTACACTCATCCCTGTGAATATGCGATGGAGGCAACACAGTTGGCATCGCACTACCCAGAGTGTGGAAGATAGGCGAACCGATGGATGGATAGCAGAAGAGGAGGATGGACAGATTAGGATGTGAAAGACGATGCAAAGGAAGGCGGCAGATAGAGATGTCCTCAGTAGGGTGCTGTGGATGGAGTATGATTGCAGTGCAGTGAAAAAAAAGAGAGATATCCTGTACACACACACTGTGTTTTCTCACACCTCCAGATATCATTATCTGGAGAAGGAGATGATGGTGTCATCGATTGTGGAGTCGGGAGTGTTTCATTTGCTCCAGGGGCACACATCTACTTTTCTCTTTCTCTGTCTCTCTCACTCTCCACTCTCTCCTCACTCTCTCTTGCTCTATCTCTCGTGCGCTCTCTCTGATTGCTTTATTGCTCTGAGTCACCAGGGAAAATTAACGGAGAACAGGATGGGAGGATGGAGGCAGGAGGTTTAGTCGCTCGGAGCTTCACACAAACACACGGCAGCTGCTCCAGTTTCGACTCCCCTGCGTTTCATTACTGTTTCCAGCGTGACCTCACCGACTTCCCCTAATGACCCGGGAAGTGATCACCTACTTTTGTCATTGAATTGTTCAGCTTGAACACACAGTTGAAGCAATTTTAGCTGTGTTCCATTCTGGATCAACTGCCTTAAGTATCCACCTCTGTTGATAGACCCTGTTTAATTAGGCAGCATTTTAATCAAAAACAACCCTTGGACAAGTATCACATTCAGTATGTCAATCAATTCTGTTTTTATTTGTATAGCACTTTTAACAATTGTGACAAAGCAGCTTTAGAGAAATCGCGATGTAGATTTCGACCCCTAATGAACAAGCCAGAGGCGACAGAGGAGGGGAAAGACTCCCTAAGACAACCCGGGGACTCAGAAGGAACCCATCCTCTTCTAGGTAACACCCGATACTGGAATTATACTGCAAATCATTACTTTTCTAAAATGATATACTATAAAGTCAAACACTTGTTTTTTAACTACGTCTACACAAGATGGCTGCCACATGTATTCTGCAGTATTTTAGAGCGTTGCTTGTACACACCTGGGCATTTGTTTAATTCTTGCTCATTTTATGACCAATGATTTGTTGTTAAGACCATTAAAAGCTTAACATTTTGCCATTTTGGAATTGGCCCATTTTTTTTTTTTTGCCCAGGAGTGTACGTGTATTCAGAAATTAGTGCTATGCATCTGCATGGTGTAATATTGTAATGTAAACAGAGAATGAGAAACATATGTGACATACATACTCTCCGTTTTCATGGAGAGATTAAGTTAGAGATTAATTTCATGAAGAGATTAAGGTAGAGATTAATTTCATGGAGAGATTAAGTTATTGGCATAACATACCATCTACGTTGGTGCTGCCGCAACTGTTTCGACCGCCTTTGCAAGATAATCAGAATTAGCCTTTACATCCACCATGTTCATTGTTGACGTGCAAAATCATAAGAAGTAGTGAAGGAATATATTTCAGTGTTGGCCTGAGATGCTTCAGCCCTACCTTGTGCCCTAGTGGATATAAAGTAGCTGCCCATTCTAGGATGAGCACAGGACAGTCTTTGTGATTACAGCAGCAGTATTTACAAACCTACAGTATTCACTGTTCTTCAGGGCCACTTATATACATGTATATTCACTGAGCAGACATTTGTAACCAAGGCTGAACAGATAAGGCATAATGGCCTTGCTCAAGGACCCAGTGACAGCTTGACCGGACAGGGATTCTGACTCCCAACCTTCCAATCAGTAGTCCAGAACATTAATGCTGAGACACTACTGTCCATTCAATCTAATAATTCTACATCAAGTGGACCACCAGTTGGCTCTCCATGTTTCTCAAAACTTTCATAAGACTTTGGTGTTGTGAACAGAATTGTGGGATTGTAGACATCAAGAAGGACAGCTGAGACGCTGCCTTCAAATTTGGCCCAGCTCACAGGATACTTGTCTTCTAAATTGTAGTCTTTATCTTAAGAATGTGCAAATTTTTCCCAATAATCTTAGCCTACCAGTGACCTTCCTTCCTATTAGAATGCAACATCAGTTTCCTTTTTTGAAACAGACATGCTAATTAGTGAGGGTGTTAATTTGCTAGCACAGTAAAGTAACACACTTCCAGCCGTCATGTCCATGGAGGAGTCAGGTGTCATGTCCATGTAGGGGTCAGGTGAATAAAAACCTCATTTATACAGACATGCAAAGGTTACAATTCTGAAAAATGAAGCATTTTATTTGTGTCAGATTGCAGCAATAGATTCTGGGCAATTTCTGTTCTGCAGTGAGTCTACATGGTTGGCGTCAGCTGTCAGGGTAATGGAACAACACTTTAAATGGCATCGAGGGGGGTTGGCGACAGTATAAGTCTGGTGATTTTTGTGATGTGTGATCTACAATAGCTTCTTTCTCAATCTCTCAATAGCATCTTTATTCGCAATGATGCCGCAAGGGGCTGTGTGAATTTCTGCTTACATTTTTGATTTATTAGTTTGCTTCATGAGCATGAGCATGTGATCTCAGAGCACCAACACACACTATTTGAATAATGAAGGGATTGTGAATCTTACAGTCACAATCTAAACTATATGGTCAGCTTGCTTTTCTGCTAAAATATATAGCATTTTCCCTGAAGATTAACATTATATTATGTAACAATACTATATGAATGGGTCAGGGTCAACACTGTGTTCCCAGGGCTCTAATTTACCAGCAGTTTATGTTTCAAGGGCACAATATCTGCTAAATGAACAATTGTAGGAAACAGCACTATGGTTTATTCATCCTATGTTACAAGAATGCTATGTTTCAAGGTCATTTGATTCATCCATTTATTTATAAGATACATATTCTGAAAAGACCTAAATTCTGTTAATGGACATGCTCATTTTCATTCAAATACAGCCTTAATAAAACCTACTTGGGTTTAAATGAATTGGTAAGTGAAATTCAATGAAAGATTTGAAAGTATTTCTTTTAAATTATCTTTGAAAAAAAAAAAATACACAGAGGCTGACACCTGGGTGTTTTATATTACCTTCCGAATATGGTATCCAAAATGTCCAAAATAAGTGCTTTAAAAGAAGTATTTATTTTATTAAAGTACCTTCTAATCTATGAATGGTCATAATAAAGGTTATAACAACTCATATGTCAGGACCAGTGCAGATCAGAACTATGTTTATGAGCTACAGTTTGGTATAAGAGGTAGTTAAATTATGACAGAAACCTCGGACACTAGCGAGTAAAGAATAAATCGTTTTTTTAAGACAATTTCATAACATTTTTCATTTGTTCGTTAATGATGTGGAGCAACAAGTTATTATCGTTTATGTTATAAAAAAAGATAAACAGTTGTTTCCACTGTTGGAATCTTCCGTCTTGCTGGTGAAGTTAATAAGACACAATAACGCAACCTGTCATGTTGCCAAGGAACAAGAAAAAGACTTTCTCATGGTGCCAAACCTCATGACTGTTAGAAAAGCACTAACAATGGAGACTCCTTCCATAAATGTTAAATTAACATAACCATGCAGAAAATGTCACCATATCAGTGATGCTTGTTAAATAGCAAGACTTTTTTTTTATATCCTCTTATTATTAGTCTTAGACTATGTGGAGCATCTGCCATATAAGGTCCTGTGAATTAGCTGTTACGATATAAACTATAATGTATTAGAATGAGTGCATTAATATAAATCTGTGATTTGAATTATAGCCAGCAATACTGTCAGAGGTGCTGTTATAGAAATTTAATCAAACCGATCAGTCAGAATTGGGAATTGGAATTGGAACACATTTAGATTAGTTGATATTAGGCTATATTTCATTACACAATTATTTGACTTTTTCATTTGTATACCAACTCGCATCTTTAGAGCCATTCCTCAGTGATAACCCTGATGTACGCTCATAGTGAATTATGGGTAATACTGATGCTCGCTGGTATCCCTGGAATAACGCTATATCTATAGACACCTGAGCATAAAATAACCACTATAAAGAAGCCTCATTAGGAGGGAATCAGTGTGTTCTAGGAATGGGAAGAGACTTAAAATGACCATCGATCTGGTAAACAACATTGGCTTGGGATGAATTGTAGCAGTGGGGACACAGCCAGATTGTACAACCCTCTCAGTGGGTGGTCTTGACATCCCATCATGCACTGGTAGCTCATCTGTGAAGTGTGTTTAAAAAGAGACTGGAGTTTTATGGGGCAGAACAGACAGATAGGTGTCAGAGGTGGGGGAGAAGTGATTGACGATGCCATTCAACACACACACACACACACACACACACACACACACACACACACACACAGAGGAACGTGATGCCCTTTAGACTGATGAAGCTATTGCCTCTGGTGCATCTTATCAGCCATTTCCTATCCACCGTTCATATCTGATATATATAACTTATTCTGAGTGCATTACCGAGATCAGATTTTTACCACGCTGATCCATATTATTCAAAAACGTATTATCTAATCTGTTGTTTATCGGTGTGAAATTCTTGTGTGAAAATGAAAGTACACTGAACACACAGTATTACACTTATACGCAGACATACAGATATTCTTTATCTCTGACTAAACATAGTGCCCCCACAGCCATTTATCATTGTGCCCTCTATCTGATGTGATTAATATGGCAGGTCTGTCCCCTTTATGTTTGCTATAAATCATACAGGCGGGTCCAAAAGGCTAGGTCCACTCACAATGAACTGTTTTTATTTCACCATTTATCAAAAGCTACAATAAAAGAAAGTTATTCCATTGATAATTAATACTCGAGAATACATTACTTCAGACCGAGGCAAATCCATTGTTTTGGCTGTTTGAGAAATCTGGTACTGCTTTATTTTAAGGTTTTGCAATGAATTAACTGTGATTAAACAATTAATAATGTGCTAGGGAACGAAGACAGATGAATTGCAGAATTGCAAAAGTAGAATTTGGGTTCCAAATACTTTAGCTTAACCCTACCTTCCCTACAGCCTTATTAGCCATTTTTGTATATTAATATTTAAAAAGAATAACACATTTAATAAATGAAATGTTGTGCTCAAACATACAGAGACACTGTATAGTTCTATTTAAACATTTACAAAATGACTCGCTTCCTGTAATGTCTTGCAAGGTTAGAGACACTGACAGACACTTGATGATGGTTGAGGGATTTTACATGTGTGCAACATCATATTTATACCTCAGGAATACAGGGCGTGGTTGAAGGCAACAACAGAATTCCTATGGACTAAGAAAGAATAAATTCTATCTATCTATCTATCTATCTATCTATCTATCTATCTATCTATCTATCTATCAATACACACATTTTATATATATATATATATATATATATATATATATATATGTGTGTGTGTGTGTGTGTGTGTGTGTGTGTGTGTGTGTGTGTGTTTTCAAGAATGATAATTTGTTTGTAGTCAATTATACAGCTCCTTGGGGGTGTCAAAAATTCTGACGTATATTTCTGAAAATACTATTGTCCCAAGGCAACACTCTACAGTGTCAATTAACATGTCATTATGATATGCATCAATTTCCATTATAAACCTTACAAACCACCCCAGCTACAGTGCAAACATGGTCCCCAAAATCAGTTGTTTTTTTCTATATTCATAACCAAAAATCCCCATTTCTAGCTCAACTGCATTCCATGTTCATTCCATCCCTAATTAGAAAAAAAATTACAGAAGAATTTCAAAAATGTTGAGAATTGTTAAAATACCATTGGGTATTAAACTGAACAATGTAATAAAATATATTTTTCATAAAATTGGAAGTTTTTTTTTTTTTTGATTAAACTATTAAAAAAAAATATTCCAACAAAATTGTTTCTTTTGAGTGTGTCTTTACAGGGTAATAAATATTTAAATTCTAACAAGATCAAAGGAGTATTTTTTTTTTATTAAGTATGCATATTCATGCATAATTACTTAGATGAAGCCACATTTTCATGAATAAATGTAATTTAAAAAGTTCCAATACAAAAAAATACTTCTTATGACAGGGGTGTCCAATCTTTTTGGGAAAAGGCCGGTGTGGGTGCAGGTTTTCATTCCAATCAGGCAGGATTCACACCAAATTCCACCTGTTTAATCAATTGATATCAGTACACTAAGGTGTGGCTCCTGCTTGGCTGGAATGAAAACCTGCGCCCACACCGGCCCTTTCCCAATAAGATTGGACACCCCTGTCTTATAAGAATATCAGCATCATCTGGCAAAGATCGATTGTGATTAAAAAAAAAAATCCATCTGTGCATTCTGAGATGCTTTTCTGCTCACCACGGTTGTAAAGAGTGGCTATTTGAGTTACCGTAGCCTTCCTGTCAGCTGGAACTAGTCTGGCTATTCTCCTCTGAACTCCCTCATCAACTGTGTAAACTATAGAAACTGTTGTGAAAATCCAAGGAGATCAGCATTTTCTAAAACAAACAAACAAACAAACAAACAAACAAACAAAAACCCTCAAACCAATCCATGTAGCTGCCTGTGGTTGCCTGGTTGTCTAGGGTTGTCTAGTAGTTGCCTTGTTTTTTGTTTTGCTATAACAAAGATGAATATATTATTGTTTGAGTGCTGATCAGAGTGCTGATCATAGTATACATCACTTTATATGTTTAAAGTTACTACAGACTGTAGCCCATCTGTAGTTCTGCAGAGTTTGTCAATTCCCCCTTTACGCCACCCGTCAGAAAGGGACCACTGCTGTGCAGATATTCCTTCTCAGCACACTTGGATGTAACCCATCCCTATGAAGTATATAATCTACTAAAATATAATTAAATTTACGATGATCACTCTTCATAGGCAGCGTGGTGTTTATTACAGCCTTCAGTGCTGAAATATGACCATGTTGAAGTCTGTAATTGTTGCAGACTGTAGAAAATTATGTAGTGAGCAGAGATCCCTAATCACACTCTATTTGATATATTGTGCACTTCCTAGTGTGATGCCAATATATCATATCCCATGTAGTGTAGAAAGCTGAATGGCTCCATATTGAAAGCGTAGTGTGCTAGATTATTTCGTAGCATACATACTGCACTTATAAGCAGAGCACCAGATTAGACATAATTAGATACAGTATATACTTAACTAGGTAGGGTTTTATATCATACCCTGTATACTGCACAGTCTGAATGGCTCCATATTAGGATTAAAGTGCACTAGATGCAATGTAGAAACTATCATTTCATATGCTATGTTGTAAAATTCAAATAAGTAAAACGGAGATGAATCACAAATTCCATTTCTTTCTTTCTTTTTTTTTTCCATATGTACTACCTGTAGCTCACCTTGAAATTGTTATTTTTATGGCATATAGTTCACTAGATAGGGTGTAGAATTCATTAGTTCATACCTGATTTAGTGCACTACATCATCTGGTACGCTAGTAAAATGGGTCCAGAATCTCAAATGGCTTATACTGGACATATAGTGTGCTAGATAAGAGTGATTATTTCATACCCTATGTAGTGCAGTAATAAAGGTAGTAGGGAGTCACAAATGGCTCCATATTGGAAGTGCTGTGCACTAGACAAGTGTAGATTGATTTTTCTGTTAGTAGTCTTATTTTGTAGCGTACATACTGCACAAATAATGGGAACTGGAAGCAGAGTGCAAAATCAGACACTATCATATATATATATATATATATATATATATATATATATATATATATATATATATACACACACTACACTAGATAGAGTGTTATAAAATACCCTAATATGAAGTGTTTATATCATACCCGATATACTGCATGGGCTGAATTGGCTCCCTATTAGACAGATAGTGCACTATCTCGGCTGTAGTAGCCATTAGTTCATACCCTACATAGTGTACAGAGCTGAATAGCTTCATGTTGGACATAGATGTACTAGATAGGGGGTAAAATGTATTATTTTATACCCAGGCTAGCATGCTAGTACAGGTAAATAGGGCTTGACTCTCAAATGGCTCCATATTGGAGAAGTAGTGCACTAGATAGTGTGTAGAATGGGTTATTTTATACCTAGTCTATGTGCTAGTATTAGTAAATGTACAATATGGTACAAATAGTGCATTAGATAGGATGTAGCAGTCATACCTGTTCTCTGTGCTGGGAATATAAAGCTATTGAAAGTGTATGTTTTGTGTCATATGTCTTTCAGTGAAATGTAAAGCAGTTGTGCTCACTGGATTTTAAGGGTTAAGTGACTTAGCACTTAGCCACTGCAGAACCTTTAAATGCTCTCTCCACACAGATAAGCAGAGTTTCAGTGGTTTATCCCATCCTTTCTTCATGGTTTTGTGTTCATTCGTCTGTGCAGTGGGTGAGATGCTGAAGGATACACTCCAGTGATCGTCGTCCTAAAAGATGCCCTCCCCTCCATCCCGCCTTCTCTCGCTCCATTTCCTAGTGCTGTTCCAGATGCACACCACTGCACCCACATACAGACACTGAGGAAACGGCGAGATAGAGAGAGAGCGAGTGAGCGAGTGAGAGAGAGACAGGGTTCATGGGAAATGGGCTGGCAGGGGAGGGGGTGTTTTCTTCTCATTACTTGTTGCCTGCAGCTCTTATGGACATTTTTTTTTCCCTATCGTCATTTTCCAGTTTCATCATTTTTGTAATTTATCCTTTAAAAAAATAATAATAACATTTCTAAAAAGGTATGGGACTATGGTAAGTTAAGCTAAGCAGGTTAAGATAACAAAAGTAACAAGGCTCTAACTAATGAAGCTGAACTAGTGAAGGCTATGGTGCTAACTTGGGACTTTAGCAGGCTGAGCTAACAGTGGTGTTCTTTATGCAAGCTAAGCACAATAGCAGGTCGAGCTAACCTACGCAGCCTCTACAGCATAATCTAACAAAGGCCATGGCATTTACTAAGCATGCCGCACTGATGAAAGTGGTGGTGCTAACTACCCAGGAAGCAAACTAGTGTTGCTCAGTGTCTTTTTTGCGTGACTGTGCTGCTCCTCCCTATGCAACATTGTGCAAACATTAGTGAAATGTCATTTTTCATAACAACCTTGCCAAAGTTCACCGAATGCTGACACAATGCTGGCAAAGGCACACGTTTCATAACATCCCTCTACGTTGGGTGCCAATTTTCATTCCATGGCACCTGAAATTGACCCATAAGAACAGCTGCTGTTAGCTCAACTCTGCCCCAACAACAGTTAGCTACTTGGGTGAGCAGGCTGAGCTAATGAAGCCTATATCGCTAATTAAGAAAGCTGAGGTAAACAAGTTGATGTAATGCAAACTATACCACTAAGTAAGTGAGCTATTACAACAAAGACTGTGGCACTAACCAAGCCAGCCCAGTGCTAGCTTTTCTGTGAAAATTAGCATTTGCCAAAGCAACAACCTAAAACCATATCTAAATGGTAAGAGGACACATTTCTTGATTTTTTTTGTAAGAAGCCACACAGAATCCGCACCAAATCCAACACAATGTAACTCCGTCTGCTGTGATTTCATCCATGTGCTTGGCCTTTTAGAAATCGTTCTAAAAATCTCTCTATCCTTTCAGGTTATCAGTGTAAAAGACATCTCAGTGGTCATTTCAATTAGCTGCTATTCTGCTGAATATGGAATATAAGTGCTAGAATAATTACACTGAATTGAACTAAATACTAAATATGAGAAATGAGCACATCACCAAATGAGCACAGCCAGGCATCCAGTAGAGTATTTATACATGCAAAAGCTGCTTGATAGTTGTTGTCTTCGCTGTTTTGCCAAGACAAACACTGGACTGAAGCCTATTACTGCCCCCGCCTCCATACACACAATCTGATTTATTGCCAGTGATAAAGAGATTGTGGGCCTGATAAGGATTAGACAAAGGTATTTACTCTAGGTGCACATGTTCATGTGTGTGTGTGTGTGTGTGTCTGTGTGTGTTTGTGCATATGTGGGTGTTTGTGCACAAACCACAGACCAATTAAAAGGGCAGAGGAGGGAATATTTTGCAGACGGGGAAGAAGATAGGTTAAATGGGGTGTTATGATTTAAATGCGCACTCCTGAGGATAAAAGCGAGGAGCAACAACAACATCCTGTTTTCTGCCTGTGGTGTTCAGTTTATGAATTCAATTTATAAAGCTACAGTGAAAGGAAAGTGTCTAGGACTAGTTCCAAATGATAGGTATCCATTTCCTAGGATATTTTAATGCTGCGTTTGATTAATTGTCATTATACCCCAGTGCTGTTGAATTCTTAATTCTGGTCCGATGCTGTTAATTAATTTTGTAGCGTGGTTCTGATAATAGTGCTTGGTTTAGATGAATGCTTGTGTCGTAACATGGCGTTGTTTCTGTAGTTAAAAACTCGATCTAACACTTATAATAAACAGATTAAAAAGCATGTTATTTACATAAGAAAAGCATATACAGTAATTGCAGATATGGTGAAAGGAAATGTTTATTTAACATTTATGGAAGGAGTCTCCAGTGTCAGAGGTAAAGCTGTAACTTTTCCAACATCTTCAGGACAGAGGAGTTTGCGGTTTTCTCCCCCCCCCCCCCTTTTTTTTAATTTATTAACTTCAAGAGAGAGAAAAAATAGAGGCTAGTGAAGGAATGACTGTTTGTAACTGTCGTAGTGTATATATAGTATATGACAAAAGCAGCTAACTAGATGTTCTACAACTGTAAAGGTAACTATAAATGGATAAAGAGTATGACATCTTTTTTTTTTAATAAATTAATAAATAAATTGCTGTGGTAAATTATGGTAAATTGTGCTAAAATTAATTATGTTGCCAGGAATCTTAGCAACAACGTGGAAATGTATCAGAATATCCTGTTCCCACACCATTTGATTCTTTCTCTACCTGCAGTTTATGTCTGCTCTGAGATTCACATTTATTCCGAGACTTTTCTGGAAGCGAGACGCAAAATACAGTATGTCCACACTTTTATAGGTTCGGGACATAATGTAGCTACTGGAGCATCTTTAACCTTTTAGTACCTTTTTAGCACTAGTCTTGTTAATAGTTGTTAATAGAAGAGGCAATGTGGCTTATGTGTCTTTAAACATCCAAGATAAATAGGATGTAGAGGCACATTATTATTTCATG
The DNA here is from genome assembly GCA_022985145.1 of Pangasius djambal. Taxonomy (NCBI): domain Eukaryota; kingdom Metazoa; phylum Chordata; class Actinopteri; order Siluriformes; family Pangasiidae; genus Pangasius; species Pangasius djambal. The sequence continues at coordinate 25,031,295 of CM040976.1, read as the reverse complement.
ATCATGCAATTAACTGTCTGAGTGCAATATGAAGAACTGTTTTTATTCCATCAGATACCAAATGTTAATCCGTCATTTCCCACAGACGATAATTACTATTAATCCTTTATTTAACATGGGGACAAATTGTAAGGCACAGAAGTCAAAGAGCATGGATCTAATTACAAAGTTATTTAACTTAGCATTAGAATATTTCTGGGTTTTTTTTTTTCACTTTCATTTTCACAAAATTCCCAAGAAAACCTTTTTTCTTATTTTAACTTTTCTGTGTACATAAAATGATTAGCAATCCTCACAAGTGCAGCAGCTCAGTAGGTGGTGATAATAAGATTTATACCGCAGCGCTGCTGAATTCTCCATTCTGATTGGTCGGAAGGTGTAGATTAAATAAGATTTCAAATTGTAGTTGCAACATGATGACGTGCAAATGAAACAACACACTTGCTACGTCTAGAAGTCCTGAGGTCTGTAAAAAAGAAAATGACACAGGAATGATACATCTGTGATTTCAAAACCATCTGGTTTCAATATCTATGATCTGATTGGGTGAAAACAGACAATACAACTCATAGAGCAAAAACAAAAACAGGTTAAGAAGACAAAACAACACTAATGGCAAGTTTACAAGGACACTTTGGAATTCATTAGGAAACACATTGCTATGAATTGCTGCTTTGATGGTTTAAGAGTTATTTTCAAGCAAACACAAATGCTTAGCATATAGCTTAGTCAGACTCTGAGACAAAATATATCTACGGTACTATACTAATCTATAATATCATATCCTTACGTTTCATTTGAAATCGTATAATGGAGGAGGAGGAATAATAATTTTGAGGAGCGAATAGGAGACTAATTGTATCAATGTTTTTGAGTCTGTGCTTCATTAAGAAGATTTATTTTCCTCTATACTGATAATGGACTGCACTTCACTTCACTTCAGACGTCTTCAACAAGCAGCAGTGTAGCAGACCCTCCATGTCATACTGTCTTGTAGCTATGTTAGCTACCTAGCTGCGTTGAGGGTCAACTGAAAAGCTGAACACATTAGCAGAACACAGATTTTGTATTCTGAAATAAGATTATTTGTAGCCATCTTTCACCTCTAGTTGTGCAACGAAGCCAGAAAATTTGCTCCCAAATATGGCGAATGCAGCAGAAACCAAGTTGCTAGCTATTTCAGGATAGTGCTTCACTTTAGCGAGATGGTCTTTAGCAGTGTATGGCATGGATGTAGATGACTGAAGCTCCGCCCTGGATGGTCTCCTATAGGCTGACGCATGGGTCCATCACAGTATGGTCCATTAAAATTCAGCTCTAGTAAACTATGAAGAATTGAGTGTAATTTTCACAATCATAATGTTTTAGTGTCTATGGATATCATCTCAGAACGAGATCAAGAGATGGAAGGAAGGATAAAAATAGAAGGAGAAATGACTATCACAAAATCACAACTCAGCTCTGCAGTAATAGTCTCATTTTTTCCCATTGAATCAGATCAGCAACAGGTCAGGTGATGACATCACATACACACACACACACACACACACAGGTAAACGGTGCTGAAGGCCCACTGGTGCAGCAAATGAAATTTTATCTGTTACACCAAAATGAAACAAGTGGATTATTGCCGTGTGTGTGTGTGTGTGTGTGTGTGTGTGTGTGTTCTCAGTGGTTGGCATGTGTCAGTGTTGATAATTTCCCATGAGTTATTAAATTCATTTCACAATTAAGCTGACAGAGATCCTGCAGATGCCAACTCTCTCTTGTCATCCAGTTCTTCATCCTTTCTTACCTTCCCTCCAATTTGTCTTTCTCCTTTTCTTTTCCCAGGGATTTTTCATCTGTTCATCTTCTCACCTTCTATCTTCTTTCTTACAGTTTCAATTCTTTCTCCCACCTCCTCGTCTTCTCCCGTTTTTTCTTCTTGTTTTCCTCCTGGTTTCCTTCTTGTTTTTATCTCTTTTTTTGTTTCCTTCTTTCATCTCCTGTTACCTGCCTCCTTTTCACTTCAGCATTTCTTCTTTATTTCTTCTTTATTTACCTTCCATCCATTTTCGTTCCTCTGTTTTTCTTCTCCATTTTCAGTTCTCCTTTTCTTTTTTTCACTTCCAGTGTCTTCTTTTTCTCTCGTGGTTTCATTTCCTTCTTTCCTTTTTATTCTTGTTGAGCTCTCTCGGATGGCTATGACGTTTTTAGTGTTTACTCAGGTGTACACGGGTGTTTCCTTCATTCAGATGTTCACTCAGGAGTTCACTTCACTTGCTCAAGTGTTCACACAGCGTTGACTCATTCACTCGTTTTTACTCACTCACTCCTGCGTTTACTCATTCACTCATGTTTACTCATTCACTCAAGTGTTTTCTCATACACTCGAGTGTTTATTCATTCACTCGTTTTTACTGATTCACTCATGTGTTTACTCGTTCACTCATGTTTACTCGTTCTCTCAGGCGTACACTTATTCACCCAGATGCTCAGTTATTCACTTGAATGTTCACTCATAGTAGATTCAAGTGTTTACTCAGGTGTTACATTTTTCTCTCAGGTGTTCACTCTGGTGTTTACTTATCCACTCAACCCATTCACGCATTCACTCATGTGTTCATTGAGGTGTTCAGCTGTTCTCTCAAGTGCTTATGTTTTCACTTACGTTCACTCAGGTGTTTACTCATTTATTAACTCGGGTGTTCACTCAGGTGTTTACTTATTCATTCAGGTTTTCAATAATTCACTCATATAGTCACACAGGTGTTTACTCATTCACTCATTCAGGTTTTCACCAAGGTATATTCATCCAGGCATATTCATCCTGATGTTTCCAGTGTTTACTCAACAGGTCGCATTCACTCAGTTGTTTACGCAAGAGTTCATTCTTTCATTCACCTGTTCACTCATTCACACACAAGTTCACTCATTAACTCAGGGGTTCACTCATTCAGGTGTTCACTTATTGACTCAGATATTTGCTTAGGTTTTCACCCAATCACTCAGTGCTCACTCATTCAGGTGCTCACTCATTCACTCAGGTGTTCACTCATTCAGTGTTCAAGTCAAGTCAAGTCAAGTGGAGTTTATTGTCATTTCAGCCATATACAAGTACATAGTGAACCATTCACTTAGGTTTTCAATCACACAGGTGTTCAATCATTCACTCAGGTGTTCACTCATTCATTCAACCTTTCATTCACATCTTTTCCCCTTTACTCAGGTATTCACGTATTCACTCGGGTATTCTCTTAAGTGTTCATGCATTTTCTCAGGTGTCCAAGTATTCACTCAAATGTGTATTATACTCAGGTGTTTCCTCAAAAGGTCACGTATTCAATAATTCAGGAGTTCATTTATTCACTCACATGTTATACAGGTATTCACTTGTTCACCAATGGGCATACTCATTCACCCTAGTGTTCAGGTATACATTTGGAGGTTTCTTTTACTCATTCATTCACTCTTGTATTTACTCATTCACTCAAGTGTTCACTTATTTACTAAGATCTTTCTCATATCCAGATGTTCATCAATGTGTTCTCTCAGCTATTCACTCAGCTGCTCACTCTTTTCCTGTTTATTCAAACACTCATTGTAACTCAGGTGGTCATATATGATATATTTATCATATTTACTTATGTGGTGTTCAGCTCTACATTGGCCAGTGCACATATTCAAGGCTGAAGGTGGTAACACACGTCACCACCTTCACCATCTCTTTTCATTGCCTTCACAATGCCCTTTTCAACTCTCTGTCAATCGCTTGCTCATTCTTTCTTTTCCTCTCTTGATTCCTCCTCAAGAGTGAATGAATCATCAAAGCACTCAGAAGAAGTAAAATGTCCCCCTAAGCAAATCTCTCTCTCTCTCTCTCTATCATCTATAATGTACAGCACTAGTGTGCCGTGAGTTACTGCTGATTCTACAGGCTGTTATCGTTAAGTCAGGATTTTGTGAGGCCGCTACCCCCTTCTCTCTCTCCAGAGTTACTGAAGTATGCCATTTGTAAAGTTAATTAATTCAGCAGTTAATTATATAACTCATTTATTTAAGAATGTGAGTGGGTGACACTAGGCTGCTGGAAATGTATAACTTGCTGTAATTGTGGAGTGAATGTGAGCTCAAAGAGGTTTTCGCTAATTTGAACCCGGAGGCAACGGATAGGACGCAGATCCACTGAGAGAATGAATCTAAGGCAAACTCCTCAATTATAACCGGTGCTGTTTTGCATATAATATTGATTTTTGTCCCATATAATACATGCAAAAATATTTCACACAGCAAATGTTACTGTACTGAATTCATAAAGTCTGGACAAGGTGAAAGTATTCTAGACTCACTAGTGCTTAGGACTTTGGAGATGCACAAAATCCCAATATGCACAACCAAACCTTTATTTTTCATTAAAACTCCAAATTCTTCAGAACATACCCACAGTCTTCATCAAACACCAACACACACCAATAAACATATTAACAAATTACCATTAAGAACCAACCACTAAATACAGCAATATTCACCACCATCAAATAAACACCAGGATTCATAGTCATCAAGGACCAACACATACACCACCAAACATACACACCAACATTCTTAATCAATTATCAAGACACACCACCAATCATACACCATCATTCACCATCAAACACCAACACACCACCAAACAGACACTAACATTCTTCACCAAACACCAACACACCACCAGACGCCAACATTCACCATCAAACACCAACACACCACCAAACAGACACCAACATTCTTCAGCAAACAAAAACACACACCATTAAACACACAGGAACATTCACCATCAACAACTAACAGATACTCCAACAAATAGACACCTACACACACTAACATTCTTCATCAGACGCTAACACACGCCACCAAACACACACAGATATTTCTTCATCAAACACCAACATACACCAACATTCACCCTTAAACACCATCACACACCAGCAACCACATAT
>CM040976.1:25005914-25016048 GCA_022985145.1 Pangasius djambal | reverse complement strand
TGTTCTGATTGGCTGAGAGCAGTACAGTGTTCTGATTGGCTGAGAGCAGTGCAGTGTTCTGATTGGCTGAGAGCAGTACACAATTCTATCTAGTTCTATTGATAAGATACCCCAACAGCTGTGTGGTAGGAGTGCACGTGTTTCTGTCTGAATAAAATGAAGATACAAAGGACCTGTATAAGTTTCCTGTGTCTCTAGTGTCTTTATTTCCTCTTTTTAAGAGTCCTTTCTTTCCAGTTTCTCTAGTTCACAGGTGTTCTTTACTTTGAACTAGTAAAGTTCCTAGTTTTCCTTGTCCCTGGTTCCCTATTTCCTTTTTCTGGATTTTCAGTATTTATAGTTGAATTATTTCCTGGGATCAGCTGAGCTGTAACTATTGTAACTATTTATGTAAAAAGTTATTCTCTTTTGTGTGTTCATGTTCTTTTGTGTGTGTATGTGTGTGTGTGTATGTGTGTTAGCACATCTTCAGTTACAATTCTGCTATTTGCAGAAGAAATACAGGCACTGAGCCATCCATCCATCCATCCATCCATCCATCCATTGTTCTTATCACATTTTGCTCTCATCTTGAAAATGAATAAGGACTAAGCTAGAAGTTTTTACCATGTATACTCTCTCTCTCTCTCTCTCTCTCTCTCTCTCTCTCTCTCTCATTCTGTGTAATGGCATGAGACAGAGCGGAGCTTGGCATTAAGTTGTTTTGCCAACTGGCGGAGTGTGTGTTGCAGGTCAACGTGACATTAATTAAAACGCAGTGCGTGGGTGCTAACAGCTCCACGCTGAATAAATAAATAAAAAACACACACGTCGCGCTGGGCCACAAACTCACTGACGCCGCGTAACCCTGTCGCAGGGTGTGTGAGAGAGAGAGGAGAGAAGAGTGTCGAGGCGGACGGAGGGAGGGAGGGAGGGATGATGGTTGGGGAGAGAGAAGACAGAAGAGGCGAGGGAGGAGAGGTTAGAGCGAGCGGGTTTGTTATGCTCTCAGTGTGCTCAGACAGTGATGTATGCTCCGGGCTCTGCCTCATTACGCCGAGGCCATTGTGTAAATCAACAGATAATTACGGCATACATCACACACACCCAACGCGATTTACAGCGCTCCGGTTCGAGTCCTCATTAAGGCACAGAGAGATGGAGAGAAGGAGGAATGAAAAAAAGCCTCGTTTTCTCCCAGCACGTAAACAATCCCAGCTTTTTTAATCTCCGGGAATGGCGGAAAAGTGCCAAGCGCTGTTTGGCGAATGTTGTGTAGTGTTTAGTAAGTGAGTGTGTCCTTGACATGCCTCCAGTTTGACCTCACTCTCTGATCATCAAATTTAAAAATGTTTTCAGGAACCCTGAATCATAAGACTGAAATAAATGTGTCAGGGAAGTTGTCATGAGCTGTTTTAACAGATTACGGCCAGTCATATGAAAGCATGACCAGATAGCTCTAATAATGTTTGGATTTTTGCTAAATGTACTTAGTTTCGCATGACTATTATGGCATGTACCTTATAAGAAGTTAATAAGAGATCAAATAAATAATAGAACCCTAGGAGGAATGGGAATTTTTCCCTGATTACTTGTTCCTGATTGGCTGGCAGGTATGCTTTAGTTCCTCATATTTAAATGTCCCTTACATAGATCAAATCAACCACGTTTTTCTTATTTCTATGTCTTTGTGTACAGAAGTGTTACTGGAGAACATACTTGCAGTGCGTTGAGTGTGTGTGTGTCCTTGAGTTGTTTAGCTGAAAACTGAGTCTACATTTCAACTTCACATTCAGATCAAAATGAGGCTGAAAGAAATGGAGGTCTTTTTATTTCATTTATTTGAGGAACAAAGTTGTCAAGTGGTGTTAAGTGTCGGATGTCGGATAAGTGAATAAGTACAAACAGTTTTTCTGTAGTGCTGTCAAGGGTTGCCAGCTACTCTGTTTCTCCACCTGCTTGTTTTCTTTCTCTTTTCCTTGATGCGTTATAAGTAGTGTTCATAACACATACAAGAAACCGAGCTCACCTTGGTATGTCACATCAAGAAATCTGTCTTAATGTTTTTTTTTTTATTTTTCACAACACAACTTATGAAAGAACTTGTCAGAGTGTCTATGACTGAAAATAATGCTCCAAGCAAATTAGAGCGGAATTTCTTTGGTTTTGGCATTATGATGTGTCATAAACACTGCTTATAATGCATCATGTCCTAACCATTGGCATAACGTGTAATGCCTTTACAAAAATAATCATACCATTCACAGAACCTGTGAATGAATTCAGAATCTGAACCACAACCAGAATCAGCATAAAAATGAGAATGCGAATCAGAACCAGAATTGGAGCAAGAATTAGAATCTGAATCGGAATCCCAACCCGCATCAGAATGAGAATAAGAATCAGAACAAGAATCAGAAGCTTCCCCTTAGTACATGTGTATAAGGAATTTGCCTTGGTGCTTGAGTCACATAAATCAAATAATATACAATAATAACCAATATATACAATATACAATAATTTAATGTTATATAGTAATTTACAGTAAACTAAATCATTTACAGTAAGCATCCAATTCAATATTTCATATCAGACATCAGTGACCTTTTCGTGTCCGTTGATGTCTGAAAGAGTAGAAGCAGCTGCATGACTTATAGAAGATAGAATATAAACGCATCTTGTTCTTTTTTCGTTCGCTTGAATTACCGTTCAATGTTTGTGCATTGTTACTACAGTAGCAAGCAAGTGTTAGCCAAGTATGATTTCCCCCTAATTATTGCTTCATAGTTTTAGTTGCTTTAGTTTCATTAGATTAGTGACACAACTCCAACTCCAGAACCATGTCTGAGACTCTTGATAAGGAGAAACTTTATTAATCCAGTCAGAGAGAAGTAGTTGTACCAAACTCTTTTCAGTTTCATGAGTCATTTCTACAATGAGTGGCTGGATTATTGGCTGGATTCCAAATGGCTTTACCCTACATAAGTGCACTACATACTTTGGAAATACTTCCACAGCCTCTGTAGTGCACTATAGAAGCCATTTGGGACTCAGCTTTGGGTTTCAGCTTTAGTGTAGATATCCAGATATTTAAATAGCATTTGAGGTTGCCTACCTTATGAACAATTTAGAGTAAAACACACACACACACACACACTCACCCACACACACACACACACACATTTACATATTCCAGTTGACTTCCCCCAATGTTGATATACAGACAATAAAGCTACTTTTTAGTTAATCACTACCTGTCTCATGATTGACTTAGTGAGAGAGTTACTCACTCACAATTACTGATAAAAACACCCTAAAAGTGGAGTTTTTGTCATAATAGAATGACAGGTTATATCGACACCAAGCAGTGCAAATTAGCACAGGTTTATTGCCATTCGCTATGGCATCCTTTACAATGCCTGAGCTTAAGGTCCCCGGTGTAGAACGTATGACAGGAAACAGGCTGCGTGTGACAGAACCCAATCAGCGGTGTGACATTTCAGCCGGGACTCAGAGCCACACTTGAGCACTGAAAAGCAATCAGTCCAGATTCAGCCGAGACCCCATTCACAGGCTACACACACACACACACACACACACACACACACACACACACACACACATACATACATACACACCAGAGCTCGTTACAGAAACACAATGCCACCTGCTTACATTCTACTCTGAATAAATTAAAGTAATATAATATAAAATTCCATCTATTTTAATTCGGACTGCTCTTTGATAAACATGTGAGCGTGGGTGGAGAAGATGGAGAAGAAAAGGAGAGCATGTGTGACTGCCAGCATCAGCACAACAATGACACACACACACTAGAAGTTTTCTGCTCAAAAAATGCTACAGACGTGTGAGAAAGTATTTATTTATTTATTTATTTAGTACAAACACCAAATGATGGTGAAGGGTTTAGCTGGTGCTGAAACTTTCACATTTTCACACCTTTTAGTCCAATTGCCAAGTCCTTTTCATAGTGAAACTGATACTACTAGGTTGTGGGCTGTTTGCTTTGGTTTAGTTTCACACTGCACATAATTAAATGGACCAAAGACAAAAAAGATGTTAGTTGAGGGCTGAAAATATACTTGTAAAACTCTTTCATTTATTCTTCAGGAATATTTATTCTTGAGGGAAAAATGTGAACGGATGTCATAGATTGGTTGGACACTGATGCAAGTGCGGAGTATTTTATTTAAAGTGCGATGTACCATGACAGAACCCCCGCTTTAAGGAGCGGATCCTGACGCATCCACTCCAGCTTAGATGGGGTCTGGACCACCAGGCAAGGTATCCGTGAGCTCCCTCCGACCAGCGGGGACCAAACGTGGTATAGCCAAACCAGTGCAGTGGGCCAAACTCACTTCCTTGGGGTGGGCAACGACGTCATCACCAGAGTCACAGGGCAGAGCCTTGTGTGACCACAAGGCCATGCTGGCCCCGTGTGTGACTTGCAGGGCCGCCTCTTCGTTCCTCTGGCTTGTGCGTCTCTTGGGAGGCTGCCTGGTCAGCATCTGACATGAATGTCCCATGGGAGGCCCCCCACTCAGCCTCTGGCACGAGCTCATCTGTATTGGCTGAGCTGGTATGGCCTCACCATCGGCCTCTGGGGTTGGCTGGGCTGGTGTGGCCTCCCCGTCTGCCTCTGGTAGGAGCCCTGCCGTCGCCCCGCTGCCTGTGTTCGGCCAACTAGGCTGGGCCAATGCACAGATTGTAGCCCTCCCCCAAAAAATTCTATGAGGGAGCCCAGCCTGGAGCAGATACAGGACAATCTTGATCTGATTGAGCTGCCATTGGTTCTCCTGGATCTTTGTGGCCTGGTTAGACATGATTTGGATTACCTCCCCTGCATCCATGGTTAGGTCTAGCATTCTGTCATGGATTGGTTGGAAATGGATTCGAGTGCAGAGTATTTTATTTAAAGTGATACACACATGAACAATGACTAGGACTACATAACACAAACACAAACATAAAAATAAACTAGATTAGCATGAAATACACATGAGCATGGCATGGACACAACAATATATAACGACACTACTGAAAAAAGACGCTAGTGCTCATAAAACCAAAATGTGAATCAGGTGCAAACAGTCATGTGAGGTGAGTGTCGTGGTCAGGCGAGATGCAGTGGCTGATGGGAATCGTAGTCCTGTGCCGTATTTGGCGCAACCCTGACAAACAAACCTTTGCCATGTGCAAGTATCAATCCTAAAAATCACCTGAGAACACAAAGCCGGCAATAAATAAATAATTAGATAAATATATAAATAACTATTTAGATTTTTTTGTATCACATCAGCGTTTATTCTCTCAATTTTTGTTTCAGTTCAAAAATCCAGATCACATGACATTACAGCTCAGTTTGTGTCTTGCAGCTCAGTTAGCAGCTCACATCTAAAAAAAAAAAAAAGCTGCAACCCAAAACACAAGGCGTGTTTGATTCACTTCCTGCAGTTGAGTCGATTCAGAGTTGAACATTACTGCAATCCTACCTCACAAAAAGTCACTTGGAGTTCACTTGGTCTGAGAGTGTATGAGTGAGGTGGTCTTCCTCTGGTTGTTTTCACTCCAGGGTGTGATTGCTATGTTCTTATCTAAAGAACCCCACTGAGTGAGAAAACGCACTAAGGTTTGATTCAAATGGGCTAAATGCTGCACTCTATGTGAAAACATCCTTAAAGAGTTCGGCAAACTACACGTGTAAACTCGTTGTGTTTATTTTTATTTTTAGGGGACCCTAACACGTGCTCGGACTGAACTGAACCCTGATTATCTGGACCTGCGCTCTAGAACTGACCTGAACCCTGAATACTGGACCCCGTGCACACCACTGGTGAGTAACCAACCATGTTCTATGTGTCAAGTCAAAACAGACAAATACACACTGAATGCGAACAGAAGGACCCTCTGATACATTTCCTGCTAGCATAATTACATAAGCAGAGCTGGAGTTAAATATGAAGGGATGGAATTTAGAGGACATAATGTTAAAACAAGCATATCAAGTGAAATGAGTGAAATGAAAATGGCTAAACTGTGACATTCTCTTGGTCTATTAATCCTACATTTCTTGCTAACATCATTAAAAAAAGCAGAGTTTAATTTGTCACAAGCTGCTCCATGTACATGTATCGACACACATCACACCCACTCTTCGCTCTCTCAGTCACGATGGGCTCAGCTGTGTTGATTGGGTTTGCTCGAGAACTTTTCACAGCTCATTTTTGGAAAAGAAAATGAAGACACGGGGAGACTGCAAGCTGAAAGTGAAGGGTTTGGAACTCCAGAGATATGAGTGACATTTTGAGCTCTTAATGAGTCCTGTGCAGTGGTGAATATACTCATGAATCTTTAGCCAGTTTTCTGTAAAAATGATTAAATCTTAAAAAGTGACACAGCCAGACCGGTTTGGTTTGACTCTACTTTAAATTTTGTCTAATGTCACTTATATGCGGTGAGAGCACTGCTGTATTATTACTTCTTCTTCTTTTACTTATTACCCACTTTTCAGTGATGCCTTTAGCCTGGAGCACTTAACATGCTGGTTTCATTCAAACTTTGTCTTGTTGATTTTTTTTAATTTATAATCCGCTGATAGTGATGCTGCTTCACAGCTCCAGAGTCTGTGGTTCAATCCTGAGCTCAGGTTGCTGATTGCGTGGAATGTTCTCTTTGTGTCTCTGTGGGTTTCCTCCAGGTTCTCAGGTTTCCTCCACCACTAAAAACATGCGATTAGGTGGATTGGCTGTGATAAATTGCCCTACGTGTGCCAGATACCCCAGCACACCTTCAGAGATCTAGTGGAGTCCATGCCTCGACGGGTCAGGGCTGTTTTGGCAGCAAAATGGGGACCAACATAATATTAGGCAGGCGGTCATAATGTTATGGCTGGTCGGTGTGTGTGTGTGTATATATATATATATATATATATATATATATATATATATATATATATATATATATATATATATATATTAAAATTAAAATTAAGATTAAGACATTAAGACATCATCATCTGGCAGTTAGAATTCAAATTTCCCAACATTCCCCAACACATATATATATATATATATATATATATATATATATCCCACATATACATAATACCAGCTGATTTAAAACTTTCATTTCATCCCTACAGCACTTCCAGATTTTTTTTTTTTCAGCACATAATTTCCATCAGGAAGTGCACATCTAATTAAGAAAAATAAAAATGGTGTAATTGAGATTTTAACACCCGTAATGACTCTCTAATGTAATTTGGCAGACACAGCTCAGTCCTAGCAGGACACACTGTGCCAGAACAATCACATCAGTCAGCAGTTTTAGCACTGCAGGTGTCTGGAGGAGTTTTTGGAAAGGCAGCACTCCACAAATTACTAATAACCAAAGTGATTTCTTTTTAATTCCAAAAAAATAAATAAATAAATCCCTGAAACACTACAAATCCCATTTAATTCACAACCACAAGGTTCTTTTAAAATGTCAAACTTAATAGCTGAACAAAGGTTGATTTAACTTTAGTGTTGTTCACGCAGAATATTAGGAAAAAAAAGCAGAATGGAAACAGACACACACTCACACACACACACACACACACACACACACACACACACACACACGCTTAGTGAAAGAGAACAAAGTTGTCCATGTCACCTGTTTTTGGGTTACTTAACAATGTGCTGTATTCCTTTTAGCAGATCTGATTAGTCCGTGAGGGGGAATAAGTGAGGGGGAAACAGCCTGTAGTGCACGACTGTTCAACATATTCACACTGTCCAGAATTCACAGCACATCAGTAGATTAGTCATCTGTGGGTAGTTACCTTAAACCGCCCCATATATGTGCACTCCGCTTTCTACCGCGGCTGGCTTGAGCGCAGTCTGAAACACGGGTTAATATCAACAACCTGTGTGCTGCGCTTGATGAAAGTCACACTCGCGCCTAAAAACGATTCAGAAGCACGCCATGTGTTGTGCTGGCAGCAGCGTAACCAGGAATGAATTTTGGAAAGATGAGTAAATGCACAAAATAAAATAATCCTGATCTACTTTTTACAGTATTGCAGTGGTTCAGTTTACTGTCAATACAATATAAATGTATTAAAATATAATATTTGATTTGTGTCAGTATCGTCTTGTGAAGCCTGTATCAGGATATGTCTCATATCATGGCTTTAGTGTATCATCTCATGCCTTCTATTCAGTTCTCTTCCTTCACACTCCCAAGGTTTACACACGTGTGAGATTAAAGTTCAGCGTTATGAACCAGAGATAAAACCGCTTCTGGAATGTAGTTCCCTTTTCATTCCCTGCACACTTTTACATCCAAGTGACCTGGCTTTTATATATCAGATTTTATTTAGGTTCGCTCTGACCGCTGCGTTACATCTGCATATGAGGTCAGAATGAACACACACACACACACACACACACACACACACACACACACACACACTGATATGCCTCTCCCTGTTGGCCCTGACAGATTTAACTGTGTTCGATCGTGTGTGTTTGAGAATATTTTAGTGCTTGTTTCCTCTCTGATCCTTTTCTGTTGAATTCTGTGAATACAGAGCAACTGGGATCAATATGCACAACACACACACACACACACACACACACACACACACACACACACACTCACTCTCTACTGCAGACTGTGCCAGAATGCTACCAGCTTCTGTGTGTGTGTGTGTGTGTGTGTGTGTGTGTGTGTGCATGCCACCCACAGAGACTGCAGTGTGTGTGGGTGTGAGAAAAAAGATAATGTAAAAGGAAGCCGAGTGACAAAGAAAAGAGGGCACGGAGGAAGGATGAAGAGAAAAAAAACAGAGAAGGAAAAGTGCTGCAACAGTAGATTTGTGTGTGTGTGTGTGTGTGTGTGTGAACACTGACCTGAACGTGAAAATCATGATGCCTATTGGAGACGATGAGTGCTGCCACTCAACAGAATGAACTAGGACACACACACACACACACACACAGGAACACAAATGTTTTACTGGTCAAGAAATATCTTGACGTCATTTTCCACTTAATAATAATAATAATAATAATAATAATAATTTACTTTTTTGTGTGTGTGCATGCCTTGTGTAACAAATGATAATAAATGAGGACAAAAAATATTGTAGTCAGAGCTGGTATGCTAACTGCTAACATGCTAACTGCTAGACTTTTTTTTCCTCACTCATGAAGCAGTGAGAAGAAAGTCAGCTGCCCCGTGTGGTCAAAGGTGGAATAACACGCTAAGAATTAGCCGATTAGTATGGTACACAAGGCAGAAAGAAATAATAAGTAACATGTCAGTTTGACCCGGGAACACACTTTTTAATTATTTATTTACTTACTTACATATTTTCATCTGTGGTTTAATTTTAGCAAACATAGCTGCTGGTTTAATTCACACAATTATATATTCTATCTTTAGTAATTAGCTAGGTTGCTAGAGGATTTGGCTATCTAACTAATGGAGAGATGATATTTACAGTACAATTATGTGTACGAGTTCCAAGGAGGCAATTACCACGTGGTCTGTGTTCAAGTGGTTTTGGTCGGAAAAAAATGGATGGAAATAAAGAAATAAAGAAAAACGTTTCCTGGAACCATTATGTTTCCAGACAGTCTGTCCATCTGTCTTTCTGAGACGCTAGCTAGTGCGATATCTGCTGAACGAGTGGTTGAATGAACTGATTGGACTTTGGAATGGATCCAAACAGGGTCAAGGTCACAGCAATGTCAAATGTTTGAAACAGTTTCTCTTCAATAGCTTTCTTCACGTTTGAAGTATATTTTAAGGGGATACGACTTAGTAACAAGAAGGATTAGACTTGTTAGTGTCGAGTTTGAATTATCATCAGTGACAAGGCCTTTATTTAATCTTAACAATGTTAAAAAATATTTAAAATTAAAAGAATATAAAGAATTGAACAGTCAACATGTAAAATTCCCGATTAAATCTTGCCGTCTGATATGGACGTCACATTCATACTGGTGACTTTGTTAGTGACACGCCCCCTCTTAGAAAAGTCACATCACAGCTACGATACTTCTGGCAGGATTTGAAGGCAGCACATCTGGCTAACATCAGGACAGTGTGGAATTTAGGTTCCTGGCTAGTGAAATCATTTAT
>CM040976.1:24977601-24998676 GCA_022985145.1 Pangasius djambal | reverse complement strand
ATCTTTGGGCAATCCTCCAGGAGGCTTGGAGTAATATATCAAGTCAATGTTTGAATAAACTGACTGCTCGGATGCCTAGTGTTGTCCCTTATTATCAATGCAAAATGGTCACTAACTAAAGAGGATTTATGCTGATATTGCCCAAAAACCCTATTTTGTTCAGGCGTTTCCAAACTTTTGGAGGGCAGTGTATGCTCAGACTTTTTTCTGGACTTTTTGAATGTAGGGAGGAGAGAATGTCTCAATATCGCTCTAGACTTCAGGAGCACAACCTAGCCAGAAGGCATATTCTTAAATCTTCCAACCTATTCTTAGGGTACCACAGAGCATGCACATTTTCTTTACTTAGAGTCGAAACTGGTAAAAATGTTTAGCTACAGAGTCATGTTTTGGTTTTGGCCCCAAAAGGGCTACGAAACAAGAAAAAATATAATGGCTCTCATATTAAAAAAAAAAAAAAATCAGTACCTTATGATCAGGCATGACAGCAGTAATACACAAGTAAATGGTCATTATACAGTTAGGTATGAGTTTATTAGGAAAAATGATAACTTATTTTGGTGGGGTGTTTTTTTTTTTTTAATATCCTATGGGAAAATGGGTTAATACTGTACATGTCAGATTGTAAATCAATAATGCTTTCAGGATTGTGGTGGGATGCCTAATGATCTCCAAATCAATACTCATGATCTTTAATCAATAAGAGAGTTAATTACGAGGTATCACTTTGTTTTATTGTGTTTTGGTACATATTGCCTTTTTGAAAAGATCTCTGGAAAGCATTGATGAAGGATTAAAGAGCTTATAGACCAACAGAAGAGTAAGAACACACCTGCCAATATGTCTTAACCACGCCGATCTCAGCTGCCTTATAAATTCCACGTAAAGAAGTGGTTTACGGGAAGCACTCTGTTAAAATAACAGTCTGTTACTTGCTTTTTCTCTCTCTCTAAAACACTCTCTGTCCCTGTGGTCCAGTTCAGACTTAACACACCCCCGTCTACTTCCCCTTGGCCATCTTAAGGGTCACTCCATTATTCTATCGGCTTGAGTTAAGTTTATTAGATGAGGGTAGGCATTGAGTTGTCATCAGTGTTCTTCAGGAGTACTACTTGCCCAGAAGGTATTGTTGCAATCTGACACCAATTCGTTTTCAAAATGGCGGATGAAGCTGTTTAAACAGGATCAATAAAATACTTCCCATTACAAACGTGTAACATTTGATTGCCCGTGTTCAAATTAGGTTTACTCCTCTGTCTCTATCTGTACCTGACAGCTGTTGGAGCTGTGTTACTTTACTCAGCTAGTGAGTTAGTGTGCTAGCTAGTTAGAGAGTCAGTATGACTCTGTACAGTTGTCAAGGAACTGAGAATGTAAATCTCAGAGGAAATCTGGTGAGACTGTATATGTTCTTCATGACCAAACCACTAACAGTTATACACGAATGATGGGTCGCAGATTATTATTTCCAAGCCACTGTCATGTAAGCATTTTTCCTATATACATGCTAAAATAGAAACAACACATGCTTTTCTAAATAGTCCTTCACTTTTTATGATGCTGAGCATGCATGCATGTATATATATATATATATATATATATATATATATATATATATATATATATATATATATATATATATATATATATCTTGCCTCCATAGCATGTGATATTAACATATCCATGTGCAAATATGACACCACTGAATCACACTTTGATAAATAAATAACATGAATATTTGATTATGATTAGCAAAAAGTGAGACTTATAACTGATTCTGGTGGCTTTATCGTGTTCAGTGTTGTGGTGGATCTGGAACTCTGGGCATAACGTGAGAATACACCCTGCATATGATGCCAGTCCATCACAGGGCACCATACATGTACACTCACACCTAGGGGCAATTTCCCAAAGCCCATCCACCTAATGGGAGGTGGTTAGAAAGCGTAGAACCTGGAGGAAACCCACAGGGACACGAAGGTTTGGGATAACAGTCCATGTCCAGTTTCTGGGGCTAATTTAAGCTGAAATTTTATTTTATTTTTAGGCAAAACACAAGAATGAATCCATTGTCGAATACACAAGGGCAAGGGCAGGCCCTGTATAACTGGATAGCACTACTCACAGCTTACGTAAGGAGAAGTAAGACTCTGATTTTGAGAATGACATTATATAGGTATATATTCATATGAATGAAATTTCAGTTAGATGCCACCCCTCACCCTGACCCCTCCCCTTTGCTAATCTAGTCATACATACACATCAATTGGAGCAGCAGCAATTCTTACTTTTGGACATTACGAGAGTGTGGTAGACGCTCTAAATTCATATACGTGGATACCTCCAGTGCCCTAATTGTAGATCTTTCATCACTGTTTTCACACGGGAAAAGAAAGTGTCTGTTCTTCCTTCCTCTCTTCCTCACCCTCTATCCGAGGTCACAGTGTGCTGTACCTTGGTTATCTATGTAAGTAGGGTAGAGAGAAAAAACTCTGCTGATCCAATTTTATATTTTTTATTTATTTTTTATTGCTCTCCCATGGCTGGTTTCAATTTAATGAAGTTTGATATGGAGTGTATTAGAAAAGGATTTGAGTGCTGGACTCCTGCATTGTGCTAAGAGGGATTTAAGAGGGTAGAAAAAAACATAACATACTGTGTTTGCTTTAAAGCACCTCAGCTCTGTGCTTTAATCCCATATTCCCCATATGGGGATAGAACAGTGACAGCAAAAACAAGAGCTCTTTATTAATATGAACAGATGCCTCACACTCGGGAGCTTTAGTGAAATGTTACTGAGGCACTCTGAGAGCAGAGATTTCCTCCCAGCAATGGGAGTACAGATTAAGAGGCCTTTATATGTTGCTATTAGATACAAATGAAAAAAAAGTAGAAAAATGGTGTTGTGATGTTCAAGGTCATTACAAGAGAGTCAAATGTGTTTTAAGAAGTTTTTTTTTAGTTACAGTAAAACACAAATTACATTCCGTACTTTATTTATTTATTTATTTATTTATTTATTTATTTATTTATTTATTTATGTATTTATGTGATTTTCACCCAGCATATTTCAGCTGTTCACAATTTCCACCTAATCTCACAAGTACTACCAATCTGGGAAGACAAGCGTTAACAACATACTGTACCTCCGATAAACAGCTGCACCAAAAATAATGATCTATTCTATTAAAAAAAATCAATTCGAAAAAAAAAAACTTTAAGATTCTCTTAGCTAACATTATTTCCTCCATTATTTTTCCTTAAACCATGAACTTCAATAGTAATACGTAACTTAACGTGTTTTTCTTTTGGTATAAAGTATAGCTGCATTTAATAATGTTGACTCAATCCATGGCGTTGTCAGTGTTGATTATTTAGCTTATTTGGTTTATTATTAAAAAAAATAGATTAATGGAAGTATTAATTTGACATACATAATGTCATTTAAGGGAACCTTAATATAAAGTGTTATTAAAATGTATTTAACCAGCATGAACTTTTACCTCGAGTTCAAAAATCTGGCTCTCAACCAATGTTGTAAATGTTGTAAAATTTAAGAGAACTATGAAGTAGCGCTGTGGAGACCCAGAGTGCGCAGTATTTATTCAATTATCCATCTCTCTCAGCCAAAATACCATTCTCATTCACCACTGATCATGGTTAGTAATATCTATTTATTTGCGGCATTGCCTCATGTGATTATATTTGTATAAATAATACAACATCACATAATTTATGATGTCCGGTGATTTTTATTTATCAGTATAGACAAACCTAACTTCGAAAAGTAAAGGATATTAGCAAATCAGGTCACACCTTTAAATAAAAACGGCAGGCCATTCATTTTCTGTCCGATTTTTGGGCACTTTGTAAGCATCTGGAGGATATTTAGATTAGAGGATATAATCCATATTAGTGTTTTATACATTAGATTTCCTTTGGTTGAATCATTCAATCTTGTTCATGCATAAACACACACTTCTTTCTTTCATTTTAGTTTGTGCTATAGCACTGTTATTATTCATGGCCTCCACACACTCAGTATCACAGCAGGCTGATCTGAGATCACCATCTCTCCGTGGCAGCTTAAGGAGGATTGGGGTGTGTGTGTGTGTGTGTGTGTGTGTGTGTGTGTGTGTGTGTGTGTGTCTGAAGCTCAGTTTGTAAAAGGGTGATGGATTTGTTGTCATGGCACCCTGACAGAAAATCACTGTGTCTATATGTGTGTGTGTGTGTGTGTGTGTGTGTGTGTGTAGACTCAAAGAGCTCTGCGTGGAAGGTGTGAATGGGCCACTAAAGAGATGAGTGTACATTACTTTGAGTGGATGCAGCAATTAGAAACAATAACAGCATGTTTCAGGGGTTTCCTGATTTCCATGCAAATCTACCATCTTTATATCCATGTCCCAGCCAGGAGTGTGTGTGTGTGTGTGTGTGTGTGTATGTGTGTGTCATCCAACACACTAAACTGTGTTAGTAACCACAAATTGTGGGTGGGCAGAGATTAAAAAAAGACATTTCCTCAATGAAACCAAAAATCACATCACCATGCAGCTGCCCTGTGAGCTTCTTATTGAGGCCATTTGAGAGCAATACTGCAAGTATCATTCTGTTCACACGTTTTGAAAAACATGACATCCTCTGCCTGAGGATTCTTTTATAAAATATGTGGGGCCTGGGACACACACCCTTCAAATTTTGCCATTTTCTTCATCTTCATCTTCCTGAACTGAAATAGGTTTCTCTTTTGTAAGTTTCTCGATCACGAGTCAAGTTCTATGATTTTAAAAAGTGAAAAGGGAGAAGATTAGAGATTAAAGATTCCAATTCCACCTTCCGGTTCCACCAAAAGGCAGCCCGCCTACATCTACATTTACAATCTAATCTACTTACGGAAAAACTACATTGCGGACAAATTTTTAAAGAATTAGAAGTTTCAAATGTGAAATGAGTTCTCACTTTGATAATTACCATCAGTCACATCAGTCTCTGTTTCATCACCTGAGGTAAATGTCACTTTAAACACAAGCCTCAGTGTCGTCTCTTCACTGCACTGATCTCTGTTCATATTAATAACGGTAGGGAAACAATCGCTGATTAATTCAGTCACTTCTGTTCTGTTATTGGAACATTTGGAAAGGTTTCTTTCAAACTTCAGCCTTCTCTGAAATGTAGGCTTATCGCCATTTTAGAATAGCCATCAAATCATGAGAAAATCTCACGTAATTATCAAAGTTTTATTTAGTTTTGATTTCTTAAATTTATGATTTATGATTTCCTTTATGATTTTATTTATTATTTATGATTATGAATTAGAGATGCCTAAGTATACTACTGGCAGAAAAACTCAAGGTTTTTTTTTTTTGTTTGTTTCCAAAATTAAAACCCTGATTTTTCATCATTTCTGGCTGTTTTCCAGAATGCATCCTGCAAGTTTTTCCAGGCCACCACAAAAGTGTAGGTCACTTTTATCGTATTTGGTTTTGTACTTAGCCAAAAGTAATTCGGAAGACAAAACTAGCAAACATAAAACAGCTTATGTAGCTAGAGCTGTGCGGCTAACCCTCAAGCCAGCCACAGTCACCATACTGCCTCTGTTATTGAGTAAGCACTAGTCTAGTTATGTCCAGCAGATGAGAGATCAATTAATACACAACTGTCACATGCATAGCATTAAATGTTAAGACATGTGATGATCCTGAACTATGTCCTGAATGCAGGTTCAGAGACGTTCATTAGCGGTGGCTAGTAAGGCAGCTGATTAGCAAAGGACACACAGCTACTGCACACAGTAAGAATCTAATAAACTGACTGCAGATCCAAATGAAGCTAATCCAACCTCGCTATAGATAACCATGAGGGAGAAAGTGAGAGTAATCTGATGCATTACACTCGCCACCTAGACATGAGGTAATTATTCACACATAGACATAGGGATCCATTTCTATTATGCACATAGATAGACTTTGGAGATCATATTATTCGGCACACCACCAAGGTTATTTGTCATTTATTTCTTTTAAATGGTAAAAATGGTTCTCTCCAGATAGAGAAAGAGAGAGAGAGAGACAGAGAGAGAGAGAGAGAGAGATAGAGCACAGTGTGGGGTAGAGCCGCTGCCTTCTTTCTTACTTATTCTACATGTTTATAAGTGCACTGTTTGTACTTTAGTCATGACTTGTGTGTGTGTGTGTGTGTGTGTGTGTGTGTGTGTGTGTGTGTGTGTGTCAGCGTCAAACACCACTCCGTGCACAACACTCCATCTGCACTAAATTAGCATGGCAAAGTGCAGTCACACTGAACTACTCGAACACAAAGTGACAGAACGAATCCTGAGAACACAGCAAGGGAGACAGACATTCTCTCTCTCTCTCTCTCTCTCTCTCTCTCTCTCTCTCTCTCTTTTTCTCTATCAGGGGTGTGATGATATACACCTTGATAACTATTATTTAATGTCGTTTTCTTTAAACCGCTGTGATCAGATACTGCGAGGGACTGAAAAACCATCACATCGGTTTCTCTCTCTCTCTCTCTCTCTCTTCTGCTCCTACATAACGGTCTCAGTGTTAGTGACCGGTCTAGCACTACAGAATACCAATGAGATCCCTAATTAACAAGTCTAATTATTCACAAACGGCTTCATTAGTGCACACTTGCCACGTCTGAGAGAGCAAGAAGAAAAGAAAACTCCAAAACCCTGGAGACTCACGCTCCTCTGTATCTTATCTACAGTATATGACAAGAATCAAACAGAATAACTGAGACACAGATAGTCATTGTTGTTTGTTACATAAGCAACAGTGTGTTTATGCAGTAACAGAACCAGAGAGTTCATATATATTATATTATATTCAGTGCTGTGGCATTTCTGATTAATATGATTCGCCATGGCACTATGATGGAACCCGCATTGTTACAATGGACTGAGGTGAATGAACATTATGCACCACCTGGAGGGCAACACATTCTGACTACATGCGTTTAAGTCAAGCAAATGTCATGCAAATCAGTTCGCAGCACTGACAACCTGACCACTTCCTCTGTTGTTTGCTAATGTAGTTATGTGTTGATGGCTAATGTAGTTATGTGTTGATGGCTAATGTAGTTATGACATAACATGTGTCTGAAATATATTAAAAGGCGTTACAAATATGACAATTTACCTTTACAGCATTTAGCAGAGGGCCATCCAGAGCGATGTACAGAAGCGCTTTGTAGTTTCCAAACACATCAAAGCATATCCTCATGCTAGTTCACTAGGTCAGGTGCTAAGACTACCATAAAGCTAAAACGTTATTGGAGCAGGTTAGTACAGCATGAAATAACACACAAGACAAGGGATTTTTTTTTGTCAATGTATTAGAAAGGTTTCTTGCAGGAATTATTATGCAGGAGTTATTATTTCATAATTTGTTAGGAAGTGCTTTGGTACACACACTATATGGGCAAAAGTATTGGGACACCTGTCTTTAATGACATCACATTCTAAATATAAAGACATTAATATGGAGTTGGTCCCCCCCCTTTGCAGCTATAACAGCGTCCACTCTTCTAGGCAGGCTTTCCACAAGATTTTGGAGTCTTTCTGTGGGAATTTTTGCCCATTCTTTTAGTAGAGCATTTGTGAGGATGTTGGACGAGAAGGTCTCGCAATCTCCGTTCCAGTTCATCCCAAAGATGTTTGATGGGGTTGGGGTCTGTGTGGGCCAGTCAAGTTCTTCCACACCAAACTCATCCAACCATGTCTTTATGGACCTTGCTTTGTGCACTGGGGCTCAGTCATGCTGGAATAGAAAAGTTCCCCAAACTGTTCCCACAAAGTTGGAAGCATAGCATTGTCCAAAATGTCTTGGTATGCTGAAGCATTAACATTTCCCTTCACTGGAAGTAAGGGGCCTAGCCCAATCCCTGCAAAACAGCACCATACCATTATCCCTCCTCCACCAAACTTTATAGTTGCAGTCAGGCAGGTAACGTTCTCCTGGCATCCGCCAAACCCAGACTCGCCCATAAGACTGACAAACAGAGATGCGTGATTCGTCACTCCACAGAACACGTTTCCACTGCTCCAGAGTCCAGTGGCGGCGTGCTTTACACCCCTATATCCGACGCATGGCATTGTACTCGGTGACGTGAGGCTTGCATGCAGCTGCTCGGCCATGGAAACCCATTCCATGAAGCTCCTGTCACACAGTTTTAGTGCTGATATTAATGCCAGTGGAAGTTTGGAACTCTTCAGCTATGGGATCAGCAGAGCGTTGGCGACTTTTACGCCCCATGCACCTCAGCATTCGGTGACCCCACTCTGTGACTTTACGTGGTCTTCCGCTTCGTCGCTGAGTTGCTGCTGTTCCTACATGTTTCCACTTTCCGAAAATACCACTTACAGTTGACCATGGAATATCCAGCAGGGATGAAATTTCACGAACTGACTTATTGTAAAGGTGGCATCCTATCACAGTACCACGTTTAAATTCACTGAGCTCTTCAGAACCACCCATTTTTTTTTTCACACATGTTTGTAAATGCAGACTGCATGGCTAGGTGCTTGATTTTATACACCTGTGGCAATGGGTCTGATTTAAACACCCGAATTCAATAATTAAGGGATTTCACATAGGATATAGTAATATACTGTATATATATATATATAAAATCTATAATAATAATGTTAAAGATTAAGTACAACATTTTAACATCAGAAAATAAAAAAAAATCAACAGCAACAACAACAACAAAAAACAAAACAGTATCTTAGAAAAGTGTATTGTGGCTTAATTAATCACGATATCGATAATATATTGTCGTATTGCCTAGCCCTAGATGAAAAAGTTTTCAGACATGGCATAATGTATTAGGAGGGTTTCAATTATGATGGAACATGTTAGGAGGGGTTTTGGTTGTGACATCACACATCGAGAGCAGTTTTGTTATGATGAAATAAATTGTAATGAGATACAGATATAACATTATATGTATATTAGAATGGCTTTTGGTATGACGTCCTGTATTGGCAAGAGTTTTGGTTATGATGTAATCAACACTTTGGGGTTTTGGTTATGAGAAAATGGATTGGGAGGATCGGGGTTGGGTTATAACAAAATGTACCATGAGGGCTTTGGGTGTGTTTAACATCTGGATAAACTAATTGGATGTAAATCTGTTTTAAATGAGTCTTGGGGGCATTTCCACCTGCATTTCTACAATATGTGTAAATTAATTATGTTCATTAAATTTATATTGGACATGCCCAAATGGACTGCTTCTGTACTCCCAGGAGGAGAACTTGGACAGGGAATTTCTGCATTCTTGTATTTTCTTTTTACATTGTCCGTGAACAGGATTGTCCCAAAGGGGCTGCCTGTTTGGAACCAGCATCACAGCAATGCTTGCTAAGAGATAAGAAAGGTTCACTTTGATTGAAAAAAAGCTTAGCTAGATAAACACACTCACTTGTTTAATTGGTGAGCTAATTTGACAACATTTCCGGCGCAGGAGTTTGCAGTTTGGGACACAGCCCCCTGATTCGTGTGAGGATTAAAGAGAAGGTGTGATAAAGATCTAAATTAGGAATAAATGAAGTGTGTTTAAGATGACATGTATGTGATTTCTCCTGCTCTGAGTGCACACGCTGCGTATGAAATTAGAGGTATGCAGGGATTAATGGAGGTGCAGGAGACTTTATTAGTGCATAAATTAGTGAGAGTTCTGTGTTGTGGTCTCTTGCGGTCAGCCTCCGCACACCCTGCTCTCTTTGAAGGGCTCATTAGCTGGGTGAGTGTGTGTGCGTGTGCGCGTGAAGCGTGTGAAGGCACGAGCGCTCTTTTCGGCCTCGCGCGCCTCCGAAATCAAACTTTGAAGTCGGTTTTCCATTGGAAGGATTAGCCATCGGGGATTTGATTTAATTCTAATTTCTTATTTTTGCCGTGATGCTGAAGACTCTGCTCTGCTGTGTGGGAGGAACAGGCCGTCGGCCTTACGAATCTATTTACTCAGAAGTGATTTCAAAGTGAAACAATGAGCACTGTGTGTGCGTGTGTGTATAGGGGCGTGTGTGTGTGTGTGTGTGTGTGTGTGTGTGTGTGTGTGTTTTAACTAAAGGCTTAATGTTGAGCTGGATTTATGATAGTTTGAAATATACACAAGGGTTAAAATGCCCTTTACACATCTCACACACCTGCCAGCTAAACAAACCCATTGTAGTGCATTATTTTCAGCATTACTGTTACTTTGTGTAGTGAGTGCAGTGCTGTTCTTCCTCATTCCTCTTCTTCCTCCCTTGGCTTTGAGAAGTGGTGCAGGCTAGAGTGCACACACATAACACTGTATTGTAGATGATTTAGAGCATGTTTTGTACAGGATTTCATTCAAAAACACTTTTATAAGCATGAAACTTATAACTGAAATACACTCAGGGAAGGATTTGGATGATGATGTCATAGTTTACAACAGCTGACCAATCAGCATCTGCGCCTGAACTCAGTGAAACTGCACACACACTAGAATCAAAGCGTTCTTCACTTATCCCTGTGAGGAAAGCCTTTAAGCTTCTCTGTAGAGCCCTACAACAACGTTTGCCTATGGTTTCTTTCTTTCTTCTTTCCTTCCTTCCTTCCTTTCTCATCCATAGTTTTACTCCTTTCATTCTCCTATCACTTGTCAATGAGCATTTAAAACATTTATAAAACCTATTTATAAAACATATTTATAAATATAAAATATGAACAAATATAAACCATATTTATAAACAATTTTGCATTTGATCTATCTATCTATCTATCTATCTATCTATCTATCTATCTATCTATCTATCTATCTATCTGTCTGTCTGTCTGTCTGTCTGTCTGTCCATCTAGTGTAAAGCCATATTCTATACGTTTGTTAAAATGGAGCTTGGCAGCAGTGCGCTTGCACACTCATTACACTCTTCTCTTGGCAAGCCTACATTTTGTTTGCATTATACATCTTGTCTCTAATGGCCTTTTCAAATGGCCACTTACAAGCGTGTTTATTTCTGAGCCTTGTTTTTTTTTTTGCCCCTTGTCTTTTTGTGAGGGCTTCTGACAAAGACCCGGCCAAACGCAAGGCTTAATTAACGAGTGCCAAGCGAACGATATGGGAGAGAGGAAGTGATATGGGGGAGTGCGAGAGATACAGATAGGGGTTGTCATCGTAACCGCCTCACTGCCTCTTTGCCTCATACGGCCTTCGCACGTCCATTGCTCCATCGAAGGGAGAAATCTGATTTCAGGGGCCACTAGATATTCAGGCTCTGTGAACGAAGATGTAGAAGATTATTTTCTGAGAAAAGAACTATTGATCACTTTTGTACTGTAAATCTGCAGGCAGGGATCAGCAGTTTAGGCTCTTTATTAGTGACCGGAAGGTTGTGAGTTCAAATCCCAGAGAGTCATCAAGGTGTTGGGCTCTGAACTCTCAGTTGCTCAACATGGCGCTTGGCTTGCATTTTTACTCATTGTTAAGTGGCTTTGGATAAAATTTCCCACCAGTGGAAGAACAAAATGTGTGATTTTAATGTGACAATTTTATTTTATTTATTTATTTTTTTGATTTTGGAATTTTTTTAATCTTTTGTAGCTGGGCCCTTCATGTAGAAACGCTGTATACATCTTTTTTTCCCCTAAATGTACCTATGAACATGAGTGCCAGCATGCTTTGAGATGAATAAATAAAACATTTCCATGAAAATAAGGTCATGTAGAATCCATCGTTATGTTTTACATCAAATCATGATGGCTGACTTTTGTTTATATGTATGCAAATGGTTATTTTGGGGCTGTTTCCTTTTCATGAATCGCTTTTTCACATCATCTTTGAAGTTTTGCCCACGAGAGTAAAGAAACACAGCCTTTGTAATGGTCTTTACGTCCTCTGCTAAGCTAGCACCTAACCTTGAGCGTGTAGCATGAATCACTCTTGCCCTGATAGGATTTGTGCGCACACGACTGAATAATCCGTCATTCCAGTGAACAATCGGATATCTTATAAATAAACATACTTTTTTTAAAAAAGTGTCATAAATAACGTCCCCTATACTCTCCTGTCTCTCTGTCCATTAGTGGGTGAGATTTTAGCACACACTCGCTAATGACAACCCACTAATCATCTGCTTAAATGAAAATGTCCTCATCCTGTTTTTCAAGAAGAATATGTTTGGGTCATAAACACAAAACCACACATCAACACATCAACACACACACATACACACACACACACACACACACACACAGACAATGTTATTAGCGGTGACAGAGAGCTTCCTGTCAAGGGTTATGGGTGGTGATTACTTTTGTGAGTGTGTGTGAGTGTGTGTGTTGGCCTCCTCAGCTGGTGGTATCTGATTGTCAATTTCACCTTTAAATTAAGAGTCTGTGCCACCATGAAATCTTTTCATCCTCCAGATCTCCGCTGGACACCAAAGCCTAGAAAGAAATGGCCTATTTCTTTTATTTCTTATTTTTTCACATCCTCTCTAAGCTGGCAATCTTGTCCCATGGCACAGCTCTTTGCCAGTAATTTCAAGACTCCGTGCTTGATAGGTCTGAGGGTTGAAAAGGCCCTTCAGTTTGCCATTGTTCAGTGCTAATTGCTTGGCAAAAATTGCCCTTGTGTGCCTGGGCATGTTCATATTAAACAGAGTGACATGCTTTGACAGCCACGTCGTGGATAAGACGGCGACGGAAAATGGAATATAGGTCTCATCCTGTACGGAGAGTGCCTTTGTTTAAGTGTATTCCATCATTTCAATTTTCTTAACGGTGTCACATTTCCTCATTTTCCTCACAAAAGAGGAATAATAGCAGCTGCTTGGGTTCCTGGGGTTTGTTATCGCAGGCCTTATATTAGAATATATGCATAATTTTTTTTCTTTTTGTTATAGAGATTGAGATATTCCTAATGAGACTGTTCATTAGTGCTTGCTATCATTATCCTCATGGTAGCAAGTCCCGGATGAGTTTGTAACTACTAAATGATGATTTTGACGGTATCAAACTGCGCCAATTTAGCTGACAATCCACGACAGTAATTAGATAAGAATGAAGACATGTTTCTCCACACGCACAACTTCAAAGCTCAGCTCAAGTTTTTATTATTTTTTTTAAGTGCCGCAGAAGGACGATTGCACAATGGGAATCGATAGAAAGGCCCGAAAACGTGAGTAAATACTTTCTGGGCACATCATTAGACGAGGTATTGTTTTCAGGCTAATATAAATCTTTCAGAGGTGGAACACAGCAGGGGTTAAAATAAAGGCAAAGATGAGTACGCAATGAAGCCGTGATTTAGTGCTCCAGAGAGAGTAGAAAATTACATCCACCCTGCGTGAACTGCTGTTTTTTTATTTTTATTTTTACAGAAGATGCAAATCTGACCTTGTTTTGTAACTGTTATTCTGGGAACAATTTTGTGCCTTGAATGGAAGTCTACTTTAATGGATTTGGGGCAAGTCCACAAGTTAGTTATTACTGTAATGCTCAAACAAATGGTTTTATTATACTGGGTGCTGTGTGTATTTCAGATCTGAATGTAAGGTTTTGTTCTATTGTTCTCTGTAAAAAGTTGTATATATATATATATATATATATATATATATATATATATATATATATACATACATACACTGCACACACAGTGGGGACCAAAAAGTCCAAGAGTCTGAGAGTGCAATACCTGATGATCCATTTGAAATCAAGTCCATCAGAGTGTCATCTGAACACATGTTTCAATAGAAGAGATTAGACATGAGGAAAATCTGCCCTTTTGTACAAAGCAGTTAAAATGGTCAATATCACATAATTGCTTACATTTAAATAAGGACCTAGAAATAGTGCAGTATCTTACTATTAAATATTCAAGATATTGAGCATTTAATGTCTTTGTTTTAAATATTTCAAAATTCGAAAACCTGTTTATTTCTCAAACTTCTGGAGCCTGTTTACACTGTATACACCCCCATGGCCCACTGTTCCTGGCTGACAGGAGTGGAACCTGATGTGCTTTTCAACTGTTGTATCCAATCCACCTTAAGGTTCAACGTGTTGTGCATTCTGAGATGCTTTTCTGCTCACCGTAGTTATTATTTGAGTAAATATTCCTTCCTGTCAGGTCAAACGGGTCTGACCATTCTCCACTGACCTCTCGTATCCCCAAGGCATTTCTGCTCACAGAACTGGATGTTTTTTGCTTTTCCCACCATTCTGTGTTAAACCCTACAGGAGATCAAAAATTTCCCCCATTCTACCTTAAAGCACTTATCACCATGCACTGCACCACCAGTCCTCTAGCACTGCACAACTGGACCCACCATCTCTCAACGTAGAAGGAAGGCATGCATCAAGGCTCTTCTCTGTTCTGGTGCCTTAGTGGTGGAATGAACTTCCTCTGGCTGTTCGAACAGCTGAGTCACTGGCCGTCTTCAAACAACAACTAAAGCCCTAACTCTTCATGAAGTACTTAAATTAGCACTTTGTTATAGTGTTGTCTTGTGTGTTTTTCATACTATACTAACCTCCCCGACCGATAGTCCCTGACCTAGTAAAGCAATTTGAAGATGTATTTATTGATAGAAACTTCAAAGCACTTCTGTAAGTCCCTCTGGATAAGGGTGTCTGCCAAATGCCATAAATGTAAATGTAGATCAGGGGATCAGCTACTTCTGAGCCTGCCTGACAACAACACCCATGCTGTGGTCAAAGTCATTGAGAACGCACTTTCTCCCCATTCATAACTAAACTTAACTGAAGCTCTTGACCTGTATTTGCATGATTAATCCTGCCACATGATTGGCTAATTGAAAGTGTTTCTATTAAAGTGGCCAGTATACACGGATTGGATGAGTCCACATTTATCTAGTGTATCTGGGCATAATCTAACCCCCCCCCCCCCCCCCAGATTAAGCATTCCTCTGGGATTCGGAATTTTTTCGACCTTGTCCATCCTGAAAACTATGACAGACGAGTCGTGCTTTTGTCCCTCCAATGACTCAGTTCCACAATTGAACAAATCCCTCACTTCAATGACTTCCCATCAGAATTATGGGGCAGCGAGATCCATCACCCAGTGGTGTAATTACTTCGCTAAGCATCTTTGGTTATTTTTCTTCAAGCTGTCACGATCTTGTGAGGATCCATCTGATTTCAATCAGCTTAAAGGGAGCATCATAGGGATAGCGACCTTGAGCTTTTAGACGAATTATGGTGAGACATGTTTCAAAACTCTAACTGGGGATAATAAGACTCTCGAGTGGCTACGTGGGAGGCTGCATTGTTAGGATGTTTTAAAATATTAATTTTTCATCTGCTCCTGTCTCATTTGCAGTACTTAAGTTGATGCCTTTTGATGGAGTGTCCTGGTTTCTTTCTGCAAATGTTTGATTTAGAAGAATAACAGGATAACAGATGACCGAAGATCCTTTTGTATTCAGGCACATAGGAGATCGCTCTTTTGGAAGCTTTTAAGCTTCCAAGCTTGGAGGCAGCTATTATTTTAAAGAAAATAACATTTATGCTGCTACTCTCTCTACTATGAGCTTCGTATTGATCTCAGAAATGATGGTGCCCTCCAGAAACACTGAAATGGATATAGAGAAAAGGAGCTTAAAGCAATAACTCATTTTGCTAAAAGGCCAAAGAGCACAGCAGCGCTAACATGGATCCTATTAGCCAAGATGGACGCTGTATGGAGGAAAACCAAGCACTCTTCAATCTTAATCAGTTTCCAGACATGGAACCCAGAAAGCTGTATATATATATATATATATATATATATATATATATATTTCTCTTTCGCATCCATTCTGATTTTTTTCTGAGAGTTGCAGGCTAGCTTGAGAGGAAGCGGATAGTGCTGAGAGGGTCACTCCTCCTGTTAACCACTTCCTGTTAAAGGATAGTGCTCATGCTGGAGGTCAGCATTGTGGTAATGAGATTTATGGGTAAACAGGGTGCGGCCGACCCCACCACCGCAGATCGTTTTCTGTCTCGATGTTGCTGTAGTATGTCAGCCGACCCCTGAACCTCCTGTAATGAGAGTCTGATGAGCAAAGAGGAAAGGTTCGCCCCCCGCTTCGATCTGATACAAATGCAGGAGGCAAACATAAGCTGCGTGTGTATGAGGAGGAAGGAACCAAGCTGAGGATAGAACAAATAAGCACAAATCTGAAGTGTCGGTCTTTCATACAGTTGTGAATATCAAATACAGCAGGAGCAGTCAATGCATGTGCTTAATAATTCATCACTGGACATGATAATGAATACTTTCTGTGACCAGGAAGGCCCACAGTCCTCTCACAAACTGTCTCAGTGCTTTTTATAGGCAGAACACAGCAATCGCACTCTGGTGCAGAACAAAACAACCGGTTTGAGAGTGAGGTGGTCTGGTTCCAAGAGATCTCTGGCATAGGTTTGATTGCAGTAAGAAAGCGATTCGACTGTGAATCAACCCTGCAGGAAGTGAACCAAGCATGTGTTGTGTATTTTGGGTTTTAGCTTTGTTTTTTTTCATAGATAGGAGCTGCTAAACTGAGCTGTGAGGCACAAACACATCCAGGAACGGAGTTGTAGTGTGCAAAAATGTGATGTGTTCTGAAAATAAATGCTGAAAGGAAAACAAAATGTTTTAAGCTCATTCTTTATATAATTATCTAATCAATTATTTAGTGCTGGCTTTGTGTTCTTTGTGCTCAGGGAACTTTTGGGATTTCTATAAGCACTTGGCAAAGGTTTGTTCACCTTTTTCCATCACTGTATTTCTGACCAAAGTATATTGTCAGCTTTTAATGCCCCTCAGCCAAGGATATTTTTCTGTAGGTTAATTTCTTTATGTGCAGTGTAAAAACCAAAAAAAAAATGAACCAAAAGTGTGTATTCAGACTGATACAGAGGCCGTACACCACTTGGGAAACACGGCAAACCCCATGGTATGATCACACCTGAGCTTTTTATTTTCTTATTTAGACTCATGACTGTGGCACAGTAGTAAAAAAGGAAAATGTTTCAATATAAGTAAGTTTGGCAGCTTTCCAGCTCACTTTTCACTTCTGGCTTCACTTCGCTCATGACCAAATACACACTCAC
This sequence comes from Pangasius djambal, assembly GCA_022985145.1. Lineage (NCBI taxonomy): Eukaryota > Metazoa > Chordata > Actinopteri > Siluriformes > Pangasiidae > Pangasius > Pangasius djambal. The sequence goes on along the minus strand of CM040976.1, from coordinate 24,981,580 downwards.
TCAGCTCACTGTTCATGAAGAGAGAGGGAAGAAAGAAACAGAGATCACATTAATACACTGGGAAAACAGGGCTCAGGTGTGCCACACCAATCATTATACCTGCAGACTCCTGCTAATCCACACCTCCAAAAGGGTGGGAAAGCACCTTAAATAACAGTTTAGCTCCTTAGCTAATGATGTGCCTGATCAAGCTAACATAATGGGTTTTAAAATCTTCTAAGCTTCTGTACAAAAAAACCCAAAAACAAATAAAACCCAGCTATTTACAGATTTCCAGTGGACTTAGATTCCTAATGAAAAAAAAGAAATACAGTATATTCCTAATTATATTCATAATGAGAAAAAAAAGTAAGTAAATAAATAGCTACATTTACAGCATTTGGCAGAAACCCTTACCCAGGGTGACTTACAATTATCTCATTTATACAACTGAGCAGTTGAGGGTTAAGCGCCTTACTCAAGGGCCCAGCAGTGGCAGCTTGGTGGTTGAACTCTCAACCTTCTGATCAGAAGTCCAACATATTAACCACTGAGTTACCACTTCCCAATAAATAAATACAGTGCATATTTTTTTTTAGCAAAAATATTATTAATATTATAAAAATATTATTATACATGCCATGATTTGCAGTAATTCCCATAAATTTTAAGCTTATTAATGATTGGAAATGGTTGCATTATTATTATTATTATTATTATTATTATTATTAGGGGACTAAACACTGAAGGTGCGTAGGCACCCTATTGTTATTCTACTTTTTCTTCTTCTTCTGTCTAGGGTGTCTATGGCAGCCCATAGAACTGTCTAATAAAAAGTTGAGAAATTTGGCACACTGATTGGGGAGGGTCTAAGGAACATTCTGAGCAAATTTGGAACAAGTGCTGCCAATGGTGTAGTGCCACCATTGGGTCAATTTTTGGCCTAATTTGGAAATATGTTTATGGTCATATCTTATGAACTGTGTATCCAAAATTTTAAATCCAGGCATCTCTGAATTTCCGGGGTTGAGACACGTTCAACCCACCCTATGATGTCAATTTCTGCTAATTAGATTTTCCACCATCTTGGATTTTGTCAAAAACTTGGTAGGCATCTTCAGGACCATGACCTGAGGCTAGGCAGTTCATTGTTCCTATAATTCCCTGGGGTATGCTGAAGTGAACACACACCAACACCTGAAATTCAACTCTACTTCCTGTCAACCATCTTGGATTTTTTCAAAAACAGTTTTTTCACTACTCTGCCTGCAAATGATGTCCAGTCAACTCCAAATTTGACGTACATCATATTCAGACCAACCTGGGCAGAAAAAGGCCAAAGTAAAAAAAAAAAACTGATATTCCAAATGGTTTGCTCATAATGTGCCAACAAATCTGAGGGCACCAAACAGGAGCTAAGGCTATATCTCAGCAATGACCTTTGCTCACTGATGCAAATCTCGGTAGGTATCTTCAGGACCATGGCCTGAGGCTATACAATAAATTTCCTGATAGCGCCACTTACAAAAGTAACAATAACATGCCGAAAATGCTTCCATCTAACTGCCATTTTTGCTACTCTTCCCCCAAATTGTGTCTTATCTTCACCTAATGTGGCTCACATCGTATTGGGACCTGTCTAAACTTGCACAAGGTGGGGAAAAAAGGCCCAGACTGATGCGAAAAAAAAACAAAAAACATAAATACCTTAGATGTTTTTAAATTGCAAGAAAAAAATTAGATCAGAGCAGTAGAAATCATGAGCACAGGTCAAAGTAGCAACAGACAACACCACAGGTCACAGCAGTAGCGGCAGCTGCAACAGCAATGCCACCCTGCTATCCATTTGTTCATCTAGACCTTTCCTCCTACAAAGAATTCCACCACTGTCCGTGGTATACTATTATTATTATTATTATTACTATTATTAGTCAAACACATAATATATTGAAAATACAGGACATGTTGTCAGCTTTACTGATACAGATTGTATCAGAGCACATTAGCGTTTGGATTCTGTTGGTTGTCGTATATTTTTCAAATAACACCTTAAAAATTGAGTTCTATTAATTTCTAACTTTCACATGAAAAGCCCATATCTATATTAAATATATGCAGCACTATCTTCGTTTTCAGGACTAGATTGACACTTCAAAAAAGACATTTCCAAATACAGTAAAGTCTAAAGAAGAATAGATAAAACAGCATTCAACAGCTAATTTTAGCCAAGCATCATCTTTTCTGCTTCTTTGGGTATTTTTATTCTCTATATGCTTTTTTTCTGTAGCTTTAAGGAATGACTCTTTGATGCTTTCTTCTTTTATTTTGCCCTAAAACTATGAGGCTAATGTGACGAACAAGTAAGGGAAGTTTATATCACCCAAAATCTTTTTTAAGTATCTGCCTTAAACCACATCCAGTTCTTCAGTGATATGCGAAAGACTTCCTGAAGTAGTTTAGGACATAATGTGACTCATGCATCTATAAACATCAATAAAATATCACGTAGCTGAAGGTTATATGGACAGCCATCTTGGAAAACTGGCGCACTAGGCTCTAGTGTCTAAAAGTGGAACCGTAGTAGAAAGCTGGAAGTTACAATAGACATAGCTCACTTTTAAAGTTAAAAATGTTTACATTACATTTGGGAAGGGACGTTATGTGTCTGTGATACATTTGAAATTTGCTTTGAATCATCCTCCATGTGCAAGGTCTGATCATTCTGGACTGTAACTGCCTCCAAGACAATTAATTGGACAGTAAATGGCTTTTGTCGACGATTACTTACCGTATTATTCATCCATTTCAGTTCAGCTCAGCCATGTAATTGGGTGAATACTTTTAACCACAAACACACATACACACACACACACACACACACACACACACACGCGATGATAAAGTGTATCTTTTGTCTCTTCTGCTGATTGTGTGTAACCATATCCCCGTTCAATTTTATGAGATGGATTCCTCCTTATGTGTGTAATTTAGTGCCTGCATCGTCAACCCTTTTGTGTTCCTCAAGTGAAGTTTTATGCTATTCAGCTCATGCATTTAGTCTTTCATTAATACCCATAATGCATTTTTTTTTTTTCCTGTGGAGACAGAGACATCAAAACTCGACTGTATGACTGCGTAATGGCTGAGAGCCACAGTGCTATGAAGATAAATGAATGGTTGAAGGAATCAGGAAGCTCCCATGCTGTGTATCCTGTTTTGTTCCAAACACAGGCCCTCATTTCATCTCAAGCATTCTGCACTGGCATTTATTACACTCTTGTTTTTGAGCATTCAATCTGCAATATACTCATGTCGAGGGTGAAAATGAGTTGTTCATTTTATGTATTTAAATCATGATAAACATATTGAGAGAGAGAGAGAGCCCTTTGGTACAACAAACAGAATGCAGACATCAAGCATAAGAGACAGGAATTAAGTCAAAACATCATTAAATATAATACATGTACACACAACCCATAACTCAAGATAAAAAAAGGCCTCTTTTTTTCTTATTTGCATAAAAATATACAGATTAAATATATTTAAAGATATATTTATATATTTAAAAATATATGTAATTTTTTAGCATCCATATCAGATTATTTGCTGTTAATAAAAAATTGTTTTGCAGCCAAGCGTTGCATAAATGGTCGCAAGAAAATATGAATGTCTTTTTCATTTTATGAAGACGCCAACAGAATTTGGGACTGATGTCTTTCTAGGCCAGACTGTAGTTCATGCAGCCTAGCAGTGACATCTGTGTCAGCTGATTACACAGAGTGAAACACCACCTAGAGCTAGATTTGATCTCCATTTGGGCTGATGTTCCCAGCCCACTTATCTGACACATCCTTAATACGGACATGCCATCAGCAGTAAATGAGAATGCTCATGTGAAATACAGTCACAGGTGTAATGAACGTGAACAAGGTGGATTATTTACTCTGTCGTCCCCAAAGTCCCATTGAAGGAGAATCTAAAATTAGTATAAAATAAAATT
>CM040976.1:24958693-24977501 GCA_022985145.1 Pangasius djambal | reverse complement strand
GGCGGTGCCAAAAAAAAAAAAAAAAAAAAATCAAAATCATCAACCTAGCTGTCTATCTATCTTTAAGGAGCATCATTCTTATTATGCCATGCAGGAGACCAAGTGATATAATGCATTGCTAGACTGGAATAGCTTCATTGTTGAGCTACTGATATATTTAGCCTTCCATATCATGGCCAGTCGTTACTGAGAAAGTCAGTGATGTGAAGCAGTGTGGTTTCTAAAATATTTAATAAATATATCATTTCCACCCCCTACAGCTGTGATGACACCGTCCCCCATTTGGGTCACTGCTCATTTTAAAGGATGAGTCTGACTTTTTTTGCCTTTTAAACAAAAATCAAAGCTCCCAAAACATGTATTGACTCCTTCATCTTCTGTGCCTTGAAGAAAATTGATTCAGATATGAAGCAAGAGAAAGAAAATTAGAGTGGTTACTCCACGCAACTGCTCTTTTTTTCTGAGAGATTTCTTCTCTTTCATGCTTGCTAAGTCTTATTACACACCACCCAGGGGGTGAAGAATCAATTTGCGAAGCTTAAACAGAAATGCCAATTTCATTTTCTACCCTTGGAAAAAAATGTGTTCTAGAGCAGGAGGGGAAAATATATACATATATAAATAAATAAAAGTGATGGCGAAGAAAAAAAGACGCACGGACAGGTAATCCATCTGGGTTCTGCTCAGTGGTTTTCATGTTGTGCCTTCCTGTTTGTCTTGTTTAATTCATGTGTGTAACTAGCTAAGACGAATGTATGTTTGAACTTAAACATTGGCTTAGTGGTTTATTGTATTTATGAATAAACCAAAATTGTTTGAGTTTAAAAAAGGTCTTTGTTGGGATCAGGGCCTGCCAAATTATTTCCAGAATCAGGCTTTTTATTATTGTAAGAAATGCATGATGTATTTGAATAACTACACATCAGGAGGTCATATTCAGGGCAGTGTTAGTTCAGTGGTTAAACCTCTTAGCTAGTGTTCAAAGGGTTGTGAATTCAAATCCTAGGACTTAAGAGACACTGTTAGCTTGTTGAGCAAGGCCTTTAACCCTCAGCTGTTATGCTGTATGTATGGATTTTATCCTGTCGAAGTAACTTTGGATAAAAGTGTCTGCCAAATGGATGAAAAAGTAAATGGACATTTGTCTTTGGCACATTACAGTTCTGTGTTATTATCCTCAAGGGTTGGAGATCCTGTCAGGAGGTATCCAGGTTTAGACCTGCAAACACATCTACAGTGGCTGACAAAATCAGGAAGTTGGGACAAATGAAAAATTACTAACTGAAAAAAAAAGAAATAGCTGCTTAATCCCTGTGGCAGCATGGTTGCACAGTGGGTAGCGTTGATACCTCACAGCATCCAGCATCGCCACTTCGATCCTGAACTTGGGTTACTGTCTGTGTAGAGTTTTCACTGTGTGGGTTTTTTCTAGTTCTCCAGTTTCCTCCTACCTATGATGTTGTCACAGTATGGTTTGTCTCCAGGTTCTCCAATTTCCTTCAAAAAAAAAAAATGTTAGTAGGTGGATTGGCCATGCTAAACTGCCCCTGGGTGTGAATGACTGTGTGTGCATGGTGTCCTGTGATGGACTGGAGTTCTAGCCAGGATGTATTCCCACCTCACACCCAGTCTTCCTGGGATAGGCTCCAGATCCACTGTGAACCTGGCCTGGATAAAGCAGGTACTGAAGACGGATGCTTAATCCCTCACTCACCCGTATACACACCTTAACCCAAACATATGTGCTATTTAGATGCAACTTCTGGAATATTTTGCTGATTCTTTGATCAACAGCTTTAATTAGTGAAACCATGAAATGGGAAAACTAGAAAGTGGGACTAACAACCAGCTCTTTTGGTTATTAGCAGACAGTAAGCAGTCTCCTATAACGTCTATACCTGCTTATATCCAAATTACTGTGGTTTGCAAAACAGGCTTAATAATGATTACTTATTTGATGACACAGATTGTAAGGATGGTTGTGCTCTTGTCACTTCAAAAACTTGTCATTTCAAAAACTTGTCATTTCAAAAACTTGGGAAAAGTGTCTCAATTAAGCAACACTTAATACCTAATTTTAGCTAAACTTCTTGTATGCTTCTCATACATCATACTTCATAGCTCAATTCATTTCATTTTTATAGGACTTTTAACAATAGACATTGCCATAAAGCAGCTTTACAGAAATCAGGATGCAGTTTCAGATCCCTAAGGCAACAATGGCAAGGAAACACTCCTTGAGAAGTCATGAGGAAGAAACCTTGAGAGGAATCAGAAGTGCAGAAGCTCCAAGCAGAAATAGAGTATCAGTATGAATCAGGAAGATCCAGAGGGTGGAAGGGTGTGGTATAAAAAGATATACTTTTCTTTTGTTCCTGTGTGTTTGTCACTGGCAATAGCTTGCAGAAATAAACCCTCATTGAATCACAGTGTATTCATACCGGCTTATTTCACCGGCTCAGCAGTCAGAGGTATTCATTTCAGTCGTTCATTAAATAATTCTAGTTGAACTTCTGTGTTCTCGTGAACACTTGTATATTGTGTGTTAGTGGTTACCATCTTAGTAATGAAACTATTCTTGAATATAGTCAAATTTTTATCTAGGACTTCCTATAGTAAACTTTAGATAACCTACATACCCACAAACCTATTTCTACAAAGAAGCAAAATTATCCGCCAGTGGAATCTGCCAATGGAATAAGACAATTCAAAGCTTAATATGATTAATCCCATCCTAAAACAGAGTGAATAATCTTATACATAATTCATAATTCCATCATAAGTAACATTAGATACATTGCCCATATTCAAGATATATTCACTGATATTCAATGAGCATAGGCGAAATGGTAATATAGAATAATTATATATGGCATTATGATAAAGATTCTGTACTAGAGGATGGAAGGTTGTGAGTTCAAATCCCAGAACCACTATTGAGCCTTAAGTAATATTTAATTAGCAAGACCCTTAGCTGATTAACTCTGTCTCGTCTTTGAGTATCTTTAGTTAAAAGCATCTTCATCTCAAATGAATAACTGCAACTGCATATTTGTGGTGCTGAACACAAAAAGAACAAGATCAGTACCAGAAACACTTAAAACAACGACTAGAAATTGAAAACACCAAAAACCCGGTTCAGATTTGTCAGATTTGTAATATGAATGGATTGAATAACCACACAGCACAGATGAGAATAATGATCAGGGGGTGCGACTAGAGCAGGAATGAATCAATCAGTACCACAGCAAAGTTCAGCTGCTGTTGTTCCTGTTGTCGTTGTTGTTGTAGTTGAGCAGTAGGAGTTCAGAATGTATACTATAGCAGGTTGCCATCTTGAGAGATAAAACCTCTAGCACATATCCATCCAAACACTATAAATTCAAAACACACACACACAATTCCCTGCTGTTCTGACAGATGTCAAAGTCACTTCAAAAACACCTAGCGACTCTAAAAAAATAAGCTGAAATAAAAATGATAGTTCCATCACTCTGGCTCTGCTGGTGAAGACATGAACACAGTGTTTCAGTACACACTGGTCAAATCACATTTGTAGTCAGTGTTTGCAGGAACTCACCTGAAGCTATCTAACTTCAGAGATGTGCTGCTGTAGGTATGATAGAGGTGTCAGACTCTGACGTTCTCTCTGTCATCTTCAGCTAGTATAAAGAACCTGACAGGAAGTCACAGCACATAGTCAATGGCTTTATGAAAGAAAAAAAATCTGAGTGACTCCAGCAGATTATTATAGCCTGATGACAGTAGCATAATCCTGTCCAGTTCTATCCATATCATTCTGCTTTATCCCACTATAGCACAGTGTAGAAATAGAGTTTAGTCCATTCTAGGCCTATCCATAAAATCTACCACAGGGCAGCCAGACCAGTCCCTTCCACACAGCAAAGCATGTCCTAGACCAGTCTGGCTGGTATGAAAGCAGTCTGATACAGCCCAATACAGTCCAAATGACATCAGTTCAGTCCATTCACATTTAGTCCAGTCTATTCTAGCTCTGGGGGAAAAAAAAGCTTTTACTAATTATAATTCATTCTAGCCCATTTCAGATTATAGCCAAACATGTCCTGGTAAAGTACAGGCCTCACAAAGCAGTACAGTCCAGTGCTTTATAGTCCAGAAGAAACTGGTTTAGTCCAGTTTGGTCAAAGTCAGGTTAGAAAGTCTTAGTAAACATAGTCCTTTTTGACCATTTCGGACTGTAATCAGTCCAAGTCTGTTCATAAAATCCAACTCAGTCCAGACAGTTAATTTGCTTAATGTGGCCAAGCGTGCCAGTCCAGAAGGCAATCCCAGTACAGTCCAGTTGAAACCAATGAAATCATACCATGAAATCTAGTTCAGTCCAGGTGACGTATGGCCCAGTCTATGCCATTCTTGTCCATCCCTGTACATTTCAGTCCAGATTAAGGCAAGTCAATCTAGTCAAGTACAAGGACTTGTCCAGTCCTCTGTAGTCCTGTTAGTGTAGTCTAGTTCAGTGAAACAAGCACAGTCCAGTTTAGCCCAATTGATTGCAGCACAGTTTTGATGACAGCAGTGCAGCTCACTCCAGCTGAAACCAGTTCTGTCTAGCCAGTCTAGTTCAACTCACACCAAATGAAACCAATCCAACACAATCTATTGTAGTCTATTTAAGTCCAACTCACTCCAGCCAGTCCAATTTGGCCCAGTTCAGTTGAGTCCAAATGAAAGCTGGAGAGTGTCCAGAGGCTGTTGTGTTTTTTTATACCCATCAAATCTCAAATGTCAGAGCTGTAATGGAGTTACGTGTAGTCTCTTACCTGTATGCAATCCAGAGACATATACTGCAGCCCAGACTTCCTTTAATCTCTTTGCCTTTCTCCTGCTCTCGCCCTCACACACGAATCCCTAAATTAGTCTGGAAGTGTTGGCCTTACCTTTAGTATTTGGATCTGGATTGACAGTGATTGCTAGCAGACATTGAGGTACCTCCATCAATAATTCCTCTTTGTTCCACTCATCTCTTTATCTGATTGTTCTTTGTCAGTCTATCCTTTTATTATTCTAGGCAGATGGAGCAACTGATACCCTGACTCTCACTCTACCTTGCCCACCCTGGAAGAGATAAGCAGGGGATCAAATGCAAAAAAAAGTGTTCAAGTATTCCTTACCTCCCTGTAAGTGTGTGTGTGTGTGTGTGTGTGTGTGTGTGTGTGTGTTTAGAGCACTGTGCGAGTGAACGTGTTTGTGTGTCTCGTGTGAGACGGATTACGTGTGCAGAAATCCAGTCGCTCAGAATCTCCTGCACGTCATACCGAGCTGCAAAATGCTTTATGTGGGAGGCTGATTCAGGTCAGAGAGAATCAGTGCAGATTTGTATAGCTGTTCTCACAATTCCCCAACTGACACAAAGCCTTCACTGACTGAATTCCCTCAGGCTGACACACACAGACGGCAGCTGGCCCTCTGGCACAGACTTCCTGGCACTCCATCTCATCCTAATTAATCTCCCAACACACACACACACACACACCCACACCCACACCCACACAAAAACTCCTGCAGATTCCGTCTGTTTGAGAGCAAGAAGACGATTGCCTCCAGTTGCATCCTTGGGTTCTATCATTCCTTACTGATAGTGTGTTCTAATTGGCTGTAGGCAGTAGGAACAAAAAAAAAAAAAAAAAAACAGTATGTGGTATTACTCATTAAGACACCACAACCTTTAAACCTAACACAGGACAGTGGTAGCTAAGTGGTTATGGTTCTGTATTAGTAAACAGAAGGTTGTGAGCTCTAATCCCAGCACAGAGAGCCAGGATGACTTTTGAGCAAGAGGCTTTACAATACATTTATGTTTGCATTTAGATGCAGGCTCCTGTCTGTAGGTTGCATTCTCCCTATTGTACGAAGATCATGAGTTTGAAACCCAACAATGCCACAGCCATCCATGGCTGGGAGTCCAAAATTGGCTCTGCTCTAAGGGTGGGATACTCTCTCTTCCCTATCAATCACATGCATGTGGAAGGGGGCGGATAACACTTTCCTCTGTGTGTGTTACGCTGCACCTGTTGGCTGGCTTCACATGCATATGATAGCCTTTACCCTCCTGGATTGGTAACTGTCGTAAGGATAGGGGAGACCTGAACAGTGGGTGGGAATTGACCAAGACTAAATTAGGGAAAACAATCTGGCAAAATGTATTACATGTATTCAATTGGCAGACAGTTTTTTAAAGTAATAGAGAAAGCATAACTCTTAAAAAAGAAGGATAATCCAGAGTCCTAAAGGATTCTTTGGTTTTTCCATAGTGGATCTGGAGCCTATCCTGGGACCACTGGGTGCAAGGCAGGGACACACACTGGACAGGACACCAGGCCATTACAGGGCACCACATGGATTCTGATTTGTACTCTGATGGACTCTGATGTAGGGGCGATTTAGAATATCTAATCCATTTATTGTAGGTGGATTCCCAGATGCAACCCACACAGACAAAAGAGTATATGCTGAACTCAGTACAGACAGTAAAGTGAGGGGAAACTGGAAAACCCAGAATAAACCTATGTTGATCTGAGACCCTGGAACTGTGAGGTAGCAACACTACCTACTAGACCACCATGCCATTATTAATATTAGTAGTAGTAGTAGAAGTAGTAGTAGAAGTAGAAACCACTGCCATAATCTGTGCTCTAATTTGGATAAAAGCATTTGACAAATGTATCAGTGTTCATATTAAGATCATAATGCTATACCGTTTGAATGAAGCATGCACCATCACAAAAAATGATTAAATGAAGTAAATGGTGTGTGAACAGAGCATTCAGATAGGCTTGTCTCAGCCAGCTCCCTTTCACACCTCAGACGTGAGGCATCTGTTTGATTGCATGATGTGAATACATTTTAAAATATATTTTTCTCTGTGCTCCATTATACTGTATGTGTCTGTGGAAGTGTGTGCAATCTGAAGGTGTCGCTGTTGCTCCATTTTATTGGGCCTCGTTGTGTGGTGAATAATGAGTGTTTAAAGGCGTCAGTTGGTGCTTTTATGCTATTCGGCTCAGATGCCCAACTCTCTAATTAGAAGCTTGAGCGAGTGCCAGAGCACATGTGTTCGGTACTGTGTGTGCTTGTGTGTGTGTTGGCACTTATCGAGATGCAACCTTTTAAAGTATTTATTAAAAAGATATGCCTGGCTTCTGTGGTGACTACTTCCCCGGCAACAAGCCATGACGACTGAAGCACTGTGTGACGCACCTTGGCGTTTCTTGAAGACATGAATGAATTCCATTTGAAGGTGATTTGATATTTCAAGTCACTTTGAATGGATTAAACTCAAAATGTCAACTCAGAGGGAGCGGCTGTGTGGGGAGGCACTTTCAAGCCCTAGAGGTAGCCATTCTGGGGTTAAAGTTCAAAACTTGCAAACACCCCTGCTGGAGATCTAGGCTGTGTCCCAAATGCTGGGGTTTGATAGACAGTGTATAAAGAGACTGCATCAGAGAGAAGAGTCTCTAGAAAGGGGAATGCCTTGAGGTTCAACTTTTGTAGACTGCTAGGTAATTGGCTAACTAGTGGTTAGTGTATGAGCTCTAAAAGTGCTAAACACATATCACTACTAGCTATGTTACCATTATATCATAACACATTCATCTGAATGTTCTGAATCTAAACCGACTCTCCAAACATGTAGCATTGTTGGTGAAGCATATCTGTTGGCCAATGAAAATAGCACCATATCAGTGTTTAAAAATAAAATAACCAACATTGGGAAGGCTTGTTAGATTGGCTGTGTATTTTCTTGCGCTTTGGTTGGAACAATAAAACGGCTGACTTTCTAATGAGAACACTAACTAGAGATGAAGTGTTGCATTTGTGACAAAGCCCCAAAAGCTCTTTGGTTCCAGTAGAGTGCAAAAGTGAGAACAGCAGTGTAAAACTAATTCTGCCCCCAGAGCAATTAAAAAAAAAAGAAGGATGAGCTGACGCCAGATGAGATGAGTATGTGTGTGTGTGTGTGTGTGTGCATCAGAAAATCCAGAATGAGCAGCCAGGCAATTTGAATAATTACAGATTGCCGACCTTTTGTAGATTTGAGATCTGCCTTTTCTCATGCGTGTGTGTGTGTGCATTTGTGTGTGTTTGTATATGTATGTCCTGGTTGGGTTTAACTGTGTGCGTGTGTGTGTGTGTGTGTGTGTGCGCTAAAACGTTTTGGCTGAAGCTGTGCCTGCTGAAGCGTGTCGAATGGGAAAGTTACAGGACGTTAATGTGCTGGCTGCTGTTCTCTCTCGCTCATTCATATTTCATTCGCTCCACCATAAACGCTTGACTTATTGTTCTTATTTCCTCTCAAACTCATTGTTTATAGATCAGCCCTGCTCGGCGGGGTCCGCATTTCCTAAAAGCTTGTGTGTGTTCGTAATCGAAACAACACTAAACTGATTTATGCTTCTCGTGGGACACCTTTTGGGACATAAGCGTTCTCTTGTTCTTCTCTGTCTCTGACGAGATGCTTTAGCCAATTTAGCCACTTTAGGATAAATTGAACAACCTTGGCTTTATTGGATTGAGGAGAAGAAGGTAGGGGAAAAAAATGAAATCTGTTTGCTGACAGCCTCACTGGCGATTTTGCGGAGGCTGGACATCTTCCGCACCATCGATGAGACAATTAATATGTCCTCGGGGACAATGAACAGATGAGCAAAAGTGCTGAGGGGGATGAAGTGTCGTGTTTCTTTTCTCCGAATGTGCATTTCAGGTACAAAACTTGTGCACTGCGACATCCAACTGCATTTAACTTTTAGAACTCTGAAATCTGTCTAAATATTGTGTGCATGCACCGCTTATATGCAAAAAATACATACCACAACCTGGATCTCTCAAGTCCCAGTAGAACTTCATGTGATCCTAAGTGTGCTACTTACACAACTTATATCGCAAATGTTACACTCTCTGCGCTGTATGCGTCACATAGAGCAGTGGTCCTGTGATGATGAGGATCACCAATTTCTGGTCCCATCCAAAAAAAGATATGGCTTACAGAGGGCACTTTGAAGGACAGACCCCCACAGCAGCCATTGAGGTGATTGAGTTTGCTTCACATGGCTCTTCTAAATGGTCATTATTAATGGGAACAATTGATGGATGCTGATAGATTCTTTTGAGGTTCTTTGGGATGTTATTGATTTAATTCAATTTGTTTCTATTAGCAATAGAAATTGTCACAAAGCACCTTTACAGAAATTGGGATTAAAATGCAATGGGTTTACATGCAAATATGGACGAATTTCAAATAATAATAATAATAATAATGACACTTTGTATATAAACTGTAATTAACAAACAACAATTGAAAAGCTTAATGTACACTAAAAAATGGAATATGTGGTCAGTCAGATATAAGAGAACATATTGCATATAGTTTACAAACAAATATTGAGTTTTCATTGCTTATACTAAACTTAATTTAAACAGGTTTTTATTACTAGATTGAATTCTGTAGAGCGAGCGTGATCGCTTCACACAGTATTAACGTACATTATGAAATCTCATGAGGATGTTGGCTCTGATTGGAACTATAGGTAGAGGATATGACATGAGTAAAACACACGCAGTAGAATAGCCATGTGGTAATGTGGCTATTGCAGGATGCTGGGAACCTGGGTTTGATCCTCAGCTCAGGTGGGAGTGCGGCTTTAGATTTTATCCACGGTTTTAAAAACACATGATCAAATCATGTTGGATGTACGAAAACAAATTGCGTTAACGTAACACAATTCAATCACGATGAACCAACCTATGAGTTAAGTAAATTCAACGAGCTTCTTTTTCAGTGAATAGTGGCATGGCATATGAGGTGTCTGGTATGCATTCCAAGTTTATAGCACTACCTCAGGTAACACATACAGTATTAAGTGAATTTTTTTTTTTTGCATTTGTAAATTAGCCTAGTGTAATTAAAAATAAAACTAAGAAGGTTTTTATGCTTAAATTGACTTGTGTGTATTATGCATTTCAAATGGCCGTTACTATAAATCTCTACAGAATAGACTGCACTCTTGCAGTAGCTTCTATCCCTGTACTTTGATTTCCTTGTTGAAAGTTTCCAGTTTTTTGTAAGCCTGTTTTGCATGACTAGTTTATGTTTTATGTTATGTTCATGTTAATAGTAAATTGACCTTCATTAACACGTTGCCACTCCTTTTTAGAGGGGAGCGAGGATACGACAGAAACTTAGATGCCACCAAGCCAAAATCGACACTTTAAAATCCCTGTGGCCCTTAATCTGTGGTCACTTTCTACTGGGGTTAATGATGTTCACTCTATTAGCTGAATAAAGTCTGAATAATTGGTAACTTTCCAATGTCCACATTGACTTCATCAGAATTTCTGCCTTTAAAATCTAATCTTGGATAAAGGTCCAGGGCAAGCATAGTCTACTCCGCTAGATCCTTAATTGGTTCATATGGAATATATAAGGAATAAAACACGATGGGGGCGTGCTGTAGATAGATAGATGGACTGATAGAATGACAGAGCATCACAGCAAAATAGGAAAATCACCAACAACGGTGTGGTGTGAAGTTATTGTTACCACCCAGAAGTTGAGTATTTTCCAATAACAGTGTGTACCAAAGTGTTTAATTCCTCTTATACCTCAGTGATTTGCCAACAATTAGGCAAGTGGTGGCAGATAACTAAGTCACAGCTTTATCTCTGACTTTATCTCGGAGCTTTAAGTGCTGACCCTCTAAATAGGTTAAATAAGCATCTCTTTAGAGAACATGTAACCATCAACAGTTACAGAGTATTTAACAATTTTTGTATAGCATCTGCAATGCAAGTCCCTGTGTACATTGCTACAATAGAAACACTACCATTTTAGAATGATCACTTTAATATAAACCATTTATTTGGCTTGTAGCCAGAACTACTTTCAGAGGTTCTATTATGAAAAAAAAAACAAAACACCACCTTCAGATCATCAGATTTGAGAATTCAACAGCACTATGATATAACTAGGGTTCGACAACCCCACTTTTTACAGTTTGCACCATTATGTTTATTTTTGCTCAAGTCTCTGATAGACAGCTGTCAATCAAATCCATGTATTAGAATATTAGCCAACACACTTCTCAGATGCGTCTGAATGGCAAGTTCAGCTGGAGTTTCTATCTTGCTTTTTCATTCACGCTTTGCTGGATGTTCTATATAAACACTCAGATTTGGTATCTGATATAAACATTTAAAAATGTATAATATTTATATATAAAATTTGACTTAAGTCAAATTCCCTTGGACTTTTATGACCTTACATTGACTCCATGTGTTTTTATCCTTATAGCTCTCAGATAGTCTGAACCCACTGTACTGCTCTCATCCATTCAGACCACAGTATCTTGGTGAATGGTGATGAATTGAAAAGTGGCTCAGGATATATATATATAATAGTATGATTATGATGAACAGGTAGATGTCTGGATGTCTTTGAGCCTTCTCTTCATTTCCCCCTTCTTCCTGCTGTCAGTCAGTTTAATTGGATCATCATGTATAGGCATCACACATTTGTATATAAATATGTATGGCTAAATAAATATATATAAGTGTTGAGAATTTGCACAGTCTATAGATTCAGCGAGAGCATGCATAATGGGTGTTGTTTATTAGAGCAAATCCAATGATCACTGGCCATATTTCAGGTAAGGGTCAGAGAACAGACAGAATCAAGCTAATCTGTATTCAAAACCCAAAAAAGCAGGCAAGGGTCAAAACCAGGAAGTGACATGAGAATTGAAGAGCATGGAACATCAGAAACTAAGGCTCATTAATGCCCATTAACAATGAACAACACTTTGCAATTAGACATTAACATGTCAGGTATATAAAGACAAATTAATTTAAAGCAGAACACCTGGACACCATCAGGAAACACACCAGTGAAAGGACAGGGGCAGAGACGAGACCAAAACAAAGGAACATGTAAGTAGTAAACTCTGAAATGTGCTGTGCTCTGAGAGTGGGGATTTGCAACAAAGATAGAGTTATAGGAGTTAAAATGGTTTGTTAACCTGCTATCTAATGCACAAGCATGCTACCTAGCTCCTGTGCTAATTTGTGCTAGTTATCTAGCTAGCAGAGAACGCCGCTCAGTGAAAGAAGAAAACATCAAATGTAAGAATTCTGAAATGTCAAGCTACTGTTGATACTTAAGCATAGCTCCAGCTGCCATTAACGATTTCTTCAAATTAGAGCGCTGCAATCTTGGCGTCTTGAGGTGATGGGCCAGTGGAATGTCGCTGGACCTTTAGATGGCTAAGGGAACTCAATTAAGGGGACTGAATGCAGGGGAAGTGGGTGAAGACTTGCTAAAAACAGGTGGAGAAAGTTACAAAAGTTTTAATAAATCACCCTAGCCACCTAAATGAAGTGTGCATCCAAGCATGGACTTCACAGCTGCAACCAGTCACACGGGTGCTAAACCGCGCGCGCATGCGTGTGTGTGTGTGTGTGTGTGTGTGTGTGATGTAGGTGCCACTAATTCCCATTTCCTGCCCTGTTTCTGCATTCCTGGTTCCCATTTCAGTCGAGCTCTCTTAGCCGAAACGATGTAGTGGTATCGATCGCAACACGCCGCTGAAAGATTTGTTTCACTTGGCTGCGTTTGAGCCAACGCATTAATCATGTGTGTGTTTGTGAGTGAATGTGTGTGAGCTGATACAAGCTGCTAAAGATTGAAATATGAATTAAGGCCGGTGTTTGTATAACCGGATGACCCGACTGCAGTGCTTCTCGTCCTTCTCTTTTTTGCGTTTGGGCTTCAGCTACTCGCCTCATCACTACTGCAGTAAAGGTCAGGGGATCGATGGTGTGTTGAGAGGAGCCGGTGTGCTCGTGTCTGTGTATTCCTGACATATTCTAGGTGGATGTGATGATTAAAGATATGGCTGTCTGGAGAGTGGTTATTTAAAGAGTGTGTGAAGTAAGGACTGATGAAGAGTTTTAGAGCTCTAAATAGAGAAAGTCTATTAAAATCACAGTGAGAGGTGCAATGTAGATTTTTTTTGGTACCATAGTGCTGATGAATTCTTGAATCTGATTGGTCAGAAGGTTGATTGGTTGTCTGTCACAGCAACTCTGACAGTTCTGGCTATGATTCAAATCACATGAACAACAACAAAAAAGTGATATTTGTGAGACAATCCATCAAACCTGAAGCAAAAATTAAATGCACTAGGTAGTTTGCTCTATCAGGAAACAGCACATCATCTGTACATGAACAGGTAGAAAAGGCAAAAAAAGGCCAGGTGGCTATCTTTTGCTGTTTATGCCGGTATTGCTGGCACTACTGTGCCAAAAGATGTGCGGGTACGGGAGAGGGAGAGGAGCCAGCCATGGTGGAGCCATGAAACCATGAGTAATATTTGAAAAAAATGTCCAAGAAATGGCAAAATATGGCCAGAAGCAAAGCTCAAGGGGGCAAAAGCTTGAAGTAATTTAGGAGGCAAGGTTGTTCAGTGTGCCTAAAATTCATACGAGTTGTTCATGAAATTTCATGGGCAATTGTTTTGACCAATACTTGAATTGATTAATTTCTCTTAATATAAAGTAAATCACCAGTTTCGTCATCTTTCCACTGAATGTAGTCACTGCAGTTGCGGTCCTCCATTGTCCATCCTTTCCTTCTCAAAATGAACATCCAGTTTCTTTCATATGTGAGACTAAGCATGAAAACGCAGAGTTGTTTTTTTTTTAATTAATTTAGCCATCCACTTAGGCGTGAATTCAGGGGTCAGAACACAGGCAGAAGGGTCTCAATAGACAACACCATCACTGAGGTCAAAAAAACAGGCAAAACTGCAATGAGGTCCTCTATGTAATTCCATCAGCACAGGCATGAGTGATTAACTTACTTGTACTTGAGAGACATATGGAGAGAAAGAAAAAAAAAAAAAAAAAAAAAAAAAAAAAAAAAAAAAAAAAAAAAAAAAAAAAAAAAAAAAAAAAAAAAAAAAAAAAAAAAATATATATATATATATATATATATATATAAATGTAAAATAATATACGAAGACAGAGTCTTTTTTTTTTTTTATAAATTGCCTGACCTCTGAATGTTAACTGCCATCTGTCTCTTTTGTGCTGAAAGTTATTTGGTTTTTTTTTCCATGCATACATGTGCACCCATAATTACAGAGAAGGATGGAGAGAAATACAGACAGAAAAACAGACAGGGACCGAGAGAGATGTTGGCGTGACCTGTGTGTTTGTAAACAGCAGTGGGGATCTTAAACCCGAGTGAGTGGTATTTGATGCTGACTGCGTGTGAACACGCTATCATAGAGCAGATCGATACACAGACAGAAAGGGGGGGTGAGAGGTTGGCATGAGGGATAAGCTTGTACAGTCTGTCTGAGGCTGGAACTCTTTGGCTGCACGAAGATAAATAAATCAATTGGCTGCGGAGCAGCATGCAGCGTGTCGATGGAGTCAGTCACACGCGAGCGGATAAATTCAGCAGATGGAAGTGTGGGATGTAAAAGAGGAGTGATGGCGTATCGATCGCTCAGCTGAAATAAAATCAAAACAGCACGGGAATGAAAAATCATTTCGTCTGGCGGCAGGAGCGTTTATAGATATACTGTATAATGGCTGTTCTTGCTCAACACTGGGGTATTTATGGGTTTCTGATGCTGCTGCCAGATTCCTTATATGAGTGTTTACCAAACAGGTCCATGGTGATCTCCATCCAGCAGCACAATACCTCAGACAGGATTTCTAGGTGCTGGAAAAGGCCACAAATGTCTACCATCTGGGGTCACTAAGGGACAAATTGGGAAACACTAACTAAACTTTGATTTAAATCGCAGACCACAGGAAGGTGTCTCTTTGACGTGTGTTCATTTATGGAAATATGGGCATGTCCTTGAATCTGTATATGGAGGTCTTCAAGCAGGGAGAATGACGTCACTTACGCATGTTCTCGCTGTACTGACAGACTGTGTCTCACACCTTCACTTGTTTGTTTGTTTGTTTGCTTGTTTGTTCGTTCATTCATTTGTGCTCTACTGGGTCCAGATCCTATTCCAGGAATACTGGGGATAAGGTGAGAATTCACCCGGAATGGGATGCCAGTACACCATGCACACACACATTACACACACAACTGACGGATTATATTTGAACCAGACAAACTAAGGAGCATAATTTTACAGGTAGTGGCGGGAAAACAATAATAGCTAATTACTGCTAATTGGGGTCCTGGAGCAGGAACTGCAAAGGTCTGTTACACAATATTTATAAATATCACTAAAGAACAATTATGGCTAATTACCAGCTCATATACAACATTCTACAATTTGTATTACTTAAACAAATATGACCTCTAGATGTTATTTGCTACATTTATGCATTATTCATAATATTTATTCAATCTTAAGCGGATTCTGGTAATTAAGTTTTCAGCGCTGACCTTTCCCTCATTACTGCAGTGTCAAAGTTTCATCAATGGAGATGAAACACATTTAAAAAGTGCCAGCTGTACAAAAGTTAAAGGTTACAACAACAAAACCAAGTAAACTAACAAACAAAAACTGTTTACCTTAAATATGGCTATACCTTTAAATAGGCTACATTATTTATTAGCTTGTACATGTTTGCAAATTAGGCCCAGTTCTAACTTCTCAGTTTTTCATGCTAATCTAAATTTGCGTTAGAGATTTATCATGGTGTAGTATATACATAATTCTAGCTTTTACTAGAGAGTACGTGTTTGTCATGAAGTGTGACAAAGTACCACTTATTTTCATAGAAAGAGATCCTTTGATTGACATTGCAGATGACCAAGCATAAAACGTTCCCCTTAGCCAGTGGGCATTTAGGCAAGATGATCTTCTTAACTTAGCATTTTTACGGTTTACAATAAATCACCTAAATAACTTTTATATATGTGATGCCATGGACCTTCCCCTGAAGCTCGTGGTTGGAAAAGTGTCAAAAATACATCAGAGACTCCATGAGCTATGGGCGGGGCATACGAGGCTACACGAATACTAATGACATATGACCTTTAGCTAAATGTTACAGATAAAGTAGCTAACTTTAGAGTTATCTCATTAACCGTGATGTGATTGTTACATTTGTAACCCGACACATCAGTCAAAGCATTTTCTCAGTGTTAGACCTGCCATATGTTAGCAGTGCAGTATGGTTAGTACACGTAGTCCCTCACACTGTTGAGAATAACACTGTACGAAAACTTGGAAATAAAAGAAAGGCTACTGAGAACTCTTCTGTGTGTTCTGGTGTTTTGGATGTTTCTTAAACTGGCTAAGGTTCTAGTAAGAACAAAAACTAGTGATGAATTGTTTCATTCAGTCCAGAGCCATTATAAAACTCTTATAGGTCTGCATTGTGCTGGCTAATCAGGTGGTAAAGATAGCTCCTGCTGTGAAGATTAATACTGTTTACCTGTTGTTCTCCCTGAAGAATTGCACCTGGTTGCGTCACCTGTTAATGGCTGAAAAATACCACCTGTTGACCGAAACCCATGGCAGAGGTCCAGACAACGATTCCAATTATTCGATTTAGTTACAGTTGGGTCCAAAACATCGGAAACAGCTGACAAAGCTAAACAATGGGCTTGTCTAAATTTTATATAATGGGTTCTTGAATAATATGAATCGACTGAGGGAACTGTCAGATTAGTGCTCCAAAACTGATGAAATATAAACAGGTCAGGGTAGTGTACTCAGACTGTTGGACCTGACTGCAAGTAAGACAAAATGTATGAAATATTCATCTCATGCACTAAGGATATGGTTAAGAAGTTCCGGTCTGTAAGCTTGTTAATTTGTCTGTTTTATAACCCGGGCACACTCGCCGTTTTGGAGCACAGTTCTCTGAACGAAGCAAAGGGAATCCTCCATCGGGATGAAGGCACTAATTAATTTCCAAGGCCATTATAAAAATTCATTAAAATACTCAGTGCTTCGGAGTATTTGTTTGACTAACTTTATCTGCGTCTCTTTGCTCTTCGATCTCTTTGAACATCAACCACACTAAGCGCACGGTCACATCTTAATGAGCATTACCTGGGCTCCAATAAAAGTTAATGGTTTGATTCACTGCAATAATTCTTGATCACTGCAGGTTGAGAGAAGTGTATTTTCTGCTAATCTGTGTAACATAAATGGGAATTAGGTTGTGGCAGATTTGTGGGTAGGGGTCTCTGCTGCAACTTCTTTTTATACGTTTGTGAGTTCAAAAGCAAAAGCCTTGTGCATACTCAAAGCATGCTTATTTGGATTATTCCAGTAATTGCTGTCACTATACCAGGCAGGGGTCAGAACACAGAGTAACAACAGAGTAGGATAATAATAATCTATAAACAGAAACTGACACACCTTGGTCAGACCTAAGGATCGCTAAACAGGAGGGATTAGCAACAAAGACAAGATGAGGAAAACCATGACTGAGTAATGCAGACAATCATGCAAGACTTCACCAGAAAAGTCATAGACAATGGATGGATGGATGGATGGATGCATGGATGGATGGATAATCCCCCTTTGCCCTTGACCCCAGTAACTGTATGTGTCAACTGATCCATGCTACCAAAGCATGCTCCTCATCCTAAATGAGAGCTAAAATCATCAGTAATTATCATCTGAATTAAAAGTGTTGCACAAACGAAGCGCCGACATTAATGACTCATTTGAGATAATATAATCAGGTAATTAGGTGGTGAAGTGGAGAGAGGCAAAAAGATGAAACTCAGGAACGGTTGGTGGAGATTATCAGTCTCCACCATCTCCGCATGATCCCTGGGGTACCGTTCCGCTTCTAATTCTTTTCTCACTGTCACTCAAACTGCACTGAAATATGGTTATGTTCATCATGGTTCTGGAAAGACTCCACATGTATGTTTATGGCAAACACGATTTTAAGACGTTTTGATAGCTCTGAATGATGCAAAGTCTCCCAATATGGCAGAACCCATGGACATCCAATCATCAGACAATGCAGCGCCAATCACAGACCATCGCACTGAAAAAAACATACCAAACTTTGGCAATACATATCATCCCATTATAACACATCCCATCCTGCCAAAACACACACTGTACTGATCAGATCCC
This sequence comes from Pangasius djambal, assembly GCA_022985145.1. NCBI lineage: Eukaryota > Metazoa > Chordata > Actinopteri > Siluriformes > Pangasiidae > Pangasius > Pangasius djambal. Next base: position 24,959,379 of record CM040976.1, on the reverse strand, counting down.
ATAATAAAGTATGTGACAAAGCATCTGGCCATAACGCATATCGAAACACATGCATACACACACCATTCTGCTTTAAATAACACAGTTGAATGGTCAATTCTGATTGGACAGAAGGTATTGATCCATTTTCTATGACAGCAGCTCTGACAATAGTTCCGGCTTCAAGGTTTTTATTAATGCACTCATTTTCTGACATGGGAAAGGCTGGTGAAAGATCGACTTTTTATAACTGTTAGAAGGGAACTAGCTACTGTAGTTTTACATATGCATGTTCCAAAAGTAACTATAAATGGATAAAACAAATGATGAGTCATTATTTCATTAATAAAGATTATAATTGTTGGTAAATTGCTGTGGATGCTGTGGAATAAGAGGAATAAAAGACTTCAGGACATGCTGTTATTGGAAAATAATCAACTTTAGGGTGGTAATGGTAACTCCATTTCATGTCCGTCCCATCACGCCACAACACCGTGTCATTGATTATTTTCCTATAACAGCACACCCTCAGGTGTTTTACTCTTTAGATTACAGACACTGTCCTACCACAAAAAAAACATGCCCTGACCAGAGCATGATGCTAGAATTGTGTGTGTGTGTGTGTGTGTGTGTGTGTGTGTATACAAGAGTGCTTACAACAGTTATTTGTCTTATTGCTAATGTCTGTGATTAGTATTCTGTAAAGC